>VDFB02179234.1:58602524-58759896 GCA_007258455.2 Sequoia sempervirens
CTATCATCTCTTACTCTCTGACTGAACCCTAACCTCAATCTCTTCCTAGACTCCATCTTATTGTCCACCCCCTCCCATCTCCTCCTGCTCAGCCCACACCAGCACTCTCCTCCATCGTACCCTACCTCCTATGTTGATATGTTGAATAGCTCCACCCTGCACCACGTGTATCATCTCCACCTTCGGCTCATCCTGTCCTATTACATCTAGCTCTAGGCCTATCCCACCCTCCTATCGTATTGCATCTCTCCCACCCATGGGTCCTGCTATGTCCACCTCCGCCCTAGCCCTCCTCCACTGTCTCCTCCTCCTCCTCCTCTTCTCTGGCTATCTCACTGCCTCCACCTCATCCCCTCCTCTGCCCTACTAACCAACACCCTATGCATCCTCATGTTGTCCTGCACCCCTCCCCTTCGCGCCTATCTCCTCCTATGTCCACCCTCCCTTGCCCCCTGGCGCTCATCCTCTAATCTGAATCCTACAGCTCCTATAATAGGTATTGTCAGTGTAATCCTCTCCCATCGATGGTTGCACCACCACCAGTCATATTGTATCGTCACTCCTGCGTCCTCCACCCCAACAGCTCTCCCTGGGTAGGGTACCTGCACTGTCGTCTCCCACGCTACTCTGGCCTCCCTCAGTCTAAAAGCAGGCCCCCATGGTCGCTCTCTAGTGAGTTGACAAAACCTGATAGGTGTATCCAGAATATCATGTACCAGCCCAAACTACCTCAACACTCTATTTGGTCGATGCATCTCCACTATGCATGGCTAACTCCCAATCAAGACACATTGGCTCATAAAATAGCCCTTCTGTCTATCCTCCTCCCCCTCCATCCCCTGAACCGTCGATACATATACAGACGCCATAATATGTCTCTCTTGTAGACCATCTATCACTCTCCTCCAACCATCCATATCCCCCTGCATCTCATACCGCAAGACCCATCCCCTCGCCTCCCCATACCCCTAGGCCTTAGGCTCCCTATCATCCTCATCTCCCTCCCTAACCACCATGGGTCTTGTCACCATAATATGCTCACATGCCCACACCTATAGTAGGGTCATGTGTGTCAAACTCACTGAGTTCTGGTAGCATATCACATGCATATCCCTATATAACTTCACTAATACATAGGTACCCCATGAGATCTGTCCCTCATGCCACTCGATAATATGTCAAATCACCTCCATGTACTGTAGACTACAAAACTGCTTGCTACGATCTGGTAAAAATATCCCACTAATCAGTCCACATAGAAATAATGGTAGGGGTGGTACCCCCACTGACAAACATTTGTCTAGGTCCAACTGCCCACCCTGTATGAGCAGATCCTCATGTCCAAATAACACTGACATAGTGTGATCTAACTCTGCCCCTCTTGATACCACATCACTAACTAATAGCCCTGCTATCAGCAGCTTCAAGATGCGCCATACATCCTCAAGTGTCACTATCATCTCCCCCGTCGAAAGATGAAACGTCGATGTCTCTGAACTCCATCTCTCTATCAAGGCTGTCAGCATCACTCGATGTGCCCTCATCATCAGAATCCGTAAAAAGTGCAATAACCCTGCATGATCCAATGTTGCATGATCACTCCGATCATGGTCGTTATGGTCACTGTCAGTACCTCTGACCGTTGCTCATGTGTCCATAATCACCCGAAACCTTGCATCCATATTACCTGATTGTCAGTACAACATATTCCCAGCCCCAAGACATTGCTCATTTTCCTCTTTTCTTTTCTTTTGTTTTTCTCTCTCTTATTTTTCCTGCTTTACCCTAGTCGAGACAATCCTATCTTCCTAACCCACCCGACAACACTCCCACATTGAGGCGAATGTGCCTCTACACCGGGGCAGATACGCCCCAGTGCTAGGGTGACTCTGCCCTGAGCCGGGGCAGATACGCCCCAGCGCCAAGGCGAACATGCCCCAGCCCCAGGGCGACTTCGCCCCGAGTCAAGGCAGACACACCCCCACCCTGGGGCTACTCCGCCCCCAACTGGGGTCCACTCTAAGCCAGGGTGGTCACGCCCCCAGCCGGGGTCCGCCCTGAGCCGAGGCAGACGCGTCCCAACCTAGGGCGACTCCGCCTCAACTCGGGCGGACACGCCCCCACCTTGGGGTGACTCCGCCCCGACCCGGGGCGGACGCGCCCCTGCCTTGGGGTGACTCCGCCCCGACCCGAGGCGGATGCACCCCAGCCAGGGCAAATACGCCCCATCGAGGGTTGGATTCACCCCTCTCGGGACCATGCCAGTGCCCCCTCCTCCTCAAATTTTGTCTTCTCCCTATGTATTTTCCAAACATTTAATCTACCCATTTTTATATTTTATCTCGCAACCAAAACCCATGTTTTACATTTTGTTTAAACATTTCCAAATATGCTATAAATGTTTAAAATACACCAGTGGGGTTTTATTACTAACCTGGTGGGGCACTGCGTAGTGGGTGTGGCACCTCCATACCTCGTCCACCTGATGAATGATATCAGAGTCGTAATCCTGTGACATCGTTGCTCTTTCCTCTCCTCCTTTCTTCTCCTCTTCTCTCAACTGCTACAGTGACAATGTGACAAGGTAATTTTTAAAATTACCTTTTAACCCCTCTTTTCCCCCTTTTTAAAATGAAAGCTATTTTTTACCTTTTATTTAACTTTTTTCTCCTCCAAATAATTCCCTCATTTCCTGGAGCCGCCATTTACAAACTGTGTGTCTGATCAACTTCGTTCAAAAGTCAAAGTTTCTTAGTTTTTTGAGCTCTATCCAATGGTGTCCTCCTTTTTTCCTACCGAGAGCTCATCTGGGACCCATTTTCTTCCCCAACCACCCTCTCGAAGGGGCATACCCTACCATTTTTCCCTCCATCCCTCCATGGCAGTCACTGGGGCATCTCCCTCCTTTTTTCCCTCCGCTTGGGCAGCTCATTCAACCTCTTTCATGTTGGGGCATCAAGCCCTATCATTTCCTTCACCATCAACATTTTATTTTTCTTTGAAACACTGTTATTCTCGCAATATTTCGAAGAGGGACAAAATGTAGACATCCAAATTTGGTCGCTCCCATATAATCAAATTTACCTCTTTATTCATCCACTTCGTCAATATTAATTTATTTAATTAATATTACACTTCCTTCCTAAGGTTCTTAAAGTATTTAATTTAACAATTAAATGCTTTACCTTACACCTTTTTCCTCTCTAAATAAAATAAATGCATCAATTTATTTAATTTAGCCATCTTAACCTTTTGAATTAAAATCAATTTAAAATTCTTTTTTTCTCTCTCCTTGTCACATCCTCCATAATCCCTTTTTTAATTTGGATTAATTTAATTAATTCATGATTAAGATGTTGGTATGTGGTGACTGATCATGCTATATTGTACACCCGGCATGTATCCTTGCCGGGGTCAGGCTGGTCGGGGGTGGGAGTTGGCGCCCCTTTTTCTCCTACTTTTTCGTGTCATCACCGAAAAAGGGAAAAATCAATGAAAAAAGGAAAAATCCGATTTTGTAGAACCCAAAATCTGGAAGCTTCTAAGCTTGTTAAAAAGGGGTTCAAATAGGTGTTATAGTATAATAAAAAACGTGATTATTCACAAGATTGTAATAGGTTTTTGCACTGGATAATAAAATCATTGCGGTTTGGTGGATGTAGCCCGGATTGGGTGAACCACATTAAATTCTCTATGTTATTATTTATTCTGTGTGTTTTTGGTTTCTTTGTTTATTACTTAATTCTGCATTTAATTGTTAGATATCTTCCTTTCTAACCCTAACATAAGATGTGCATCCTCTTAATCAAGGATTGATGTCACATCCTCCTACATTTGTCACTTGCTTCTAATCTCTCATTAATTACCCTAACCAAGTATTTGTACAACCTTAATCAAAGTCATTAGCCACTTTTAGCACTACTTTTTAGTCAATCTTTTCATTTTCCTTTCTTGGCATTGACCCTCTTTCCCATGTGAATTTTTAATTCACATTTATTCATCCTAGGTCTCTCTCCTCCCCATGTGAATTTTTAATTCACATTTTATCCTTCCAAGACTTCTAGAACATTTGACTTGTCACCTCATCCACATGTGACCAATTCCCACCTTTTTGGAGACCCTATCTTATCCATTAAATTCTCCTAAGAATTTGAATTTTTAATTAACATTTATTTCTCCAACCACTTTCTCATTTCCCATGGAGATTTTTGAGGAATTCCAAAATTCCTCAAATGTCACTTTCATTCTCACTTGGGGACAAGAAGTTCCTTTTTGAGGAAATCTTCTCACTCCCCAAGGTACTTGGAAGGTACTTGTCCTTCCTCCACATCATGTACTCTCCTTCCACATCACCTACACGTCATTTCACCCTTGGCCACTTCACATTCCACATGTCAAAATGTGAGGGCTTGTGAGTCCTCAACTCACCTTAGCCCTCCATCTTGGCCTTGTTGGATAAATCTCAACCATTGAATTCTCTAGACAATTCAAATTCCTCTATAAATACCCCCTCTAAGGCATTTTCAACACTTAGTCATTTGAGCAACTTTATGCTGTCATTTTGTGCACTCATTTTACAAGCATTTTCCTCTCATCTAGCCATCCATTTTGACCATTTGCATTTACATCCCATTGGATCTAGTTAATCTTGCATTTAGCTACATCAATAGCCATCTAACGAGCATACAAAGTAATCAAAATCAAGGGCTAACCAAGGAATTTCAGCTGCAAAGAGAAGGTATAATTATTTGCAATCTTCTTTCATTTTATCTCTTTGTATTAACTATTCCTTAGGCTAATCTTGAGGTGTTTCTTTGTGTTTTTCCATTGCATTTTAGTTGTTTTTGCACATTTATAATAAGTAAAACTCAAGGATATCACAAATATAATGACAAGATTCCACTCCAACCCACTAGGATGGATTGCAGATGGGACTAGCCTTAGCCCGACCCTTACCACATCATGTAGTAACATGATTAGTTGTGAAACATTTTTTGCATATGCAGGCAATCTTTTCATAATCTATTGGTTGGCACCAACACCTTTTGCCAACCTTGAGAAGAATCTATGCTAGAAGACCTTTTGAAACCTCCATTTCCATGCACATGCAAGCAAAAGTCGATTTCTCATTATTAATTGTTTCCTTTGAGATGCAGTGGTATTTTCCCAACCCATTGACAATCGCTTTTAGACAATCAATTACCCAAAACTGTAGTGGAAGATAAGGTAAACAAACCCACAAAGAAGAAGAAGAAAATGATACTTTTCACGAATCAAACAAAGGAAACCAGGGTTTCATGAATAGAAAATCTCCTTGGAAGAACCATGGACCAGTATTTAGTATCATTTCTTTATCTTCTACAGAATCAAATTCCAATATGAAAAACCCCTTAACGTAGGGATAAATGCTTACTTCTTCCACCAAATGTTCTTTCCATTCCAAACATATCCAAGAATGAAGATCACTTACTTTTGGCCATACCTTCATAAATCTGTAGAAAAGGGTGTGGGTCTGTAAGAAAACCTCTCTGTCACCAACGAAATTATCCAAACAAATCTCAGGGCAGACGATGAATGACGCACAGAGAAAGGAGGCATTTGATTTAAACCGCCATGGGAATAGGGAAGATTAGAGACATGCCTTGGCTGTGAATTAGAACTGCGCCAACCCACAAAAACCTAGGGCATCGCGGCTTAGGGATTCATTGAAATTTTTGTCGCCATCAACCTCAGCCACCGCAAATGAGCTAAAATAGGAAGGATGTGCATCACAAGAAGGGGATAATGGATCGAAGTCACTGGATTCAAACTTGTAGGCAACATATGGGAGGGTGGGAGCAAACGTAAGAATCCTTCTACTCATCATTACTTGTCTCTATGGCCATGTCTCTATGGTAGTTAGTAGTGATTTAGGAAAATGTAATTTTTTAGTTAGATATTTCCTCTTGCCACATTTTATAGTGTGATTGTAATGAAGGATAGATGTAAGTGTGAACTTCTAATGCATTACAAATTATTTGCAATTATGGTTCCTCTGTTGTATATGGGTTATTTTAATTCTATTATGGATTATTAAATATGTACATCGCATGAAATATATTATATGGTTTGTATATAAAAATATAATTTAATTATTTGGTTTTGTCTCCCTTCAATTTGTTGTTCATGACTATATTGTCTAATAGAGTAGGCACCAATCCACATCAGTGATGGATCAATCATCTTTTGTTAAAATAGCCTTTGTTCATGTTAGAGTGGGAGTAGATTAATTTTAATTTAGGTTATGCATACACTTCATGATTTAGTATTATAAAGTAGGGAACAAATTTCAAGAAAACTTAAACTGTTAAATCTTTAGTTCAAATCCTATTGTGAAAGATTGCACCTTGTAGATGTGTATGAAACATCAATGAAATCATCTTAAGGGAGTATAACAATGAGTTCATTCATTGGTACATGTGCAAGGTGTTTCATCGACTTAAGAGAGGTCTTATCTAGCTAGTTGACCTTGATCTACAAACAAATATAGGGGTCAAGTGTACATTTGGGTATAGTTATTCTTATAGGCATATTATATTTTAATTGGTTTAAAACCCTATTAAGGATACATCTAGGAATACCCTCCAAAGTATAAATTAATCTCAAAATGTAGGAGAGATTACTCACTCTCGTTCATTGGTCCTTTACCCTCCATGGTATATGGATGAATCATTGTTTTACCTTCGTGTAGTCATCCTTCTATCCTTCTTTCAATAGTGAAATTATTTTATTTTCTCTTTTGGAGAGGAGTTTTTTCCATGTGGCATTCTCCTTTTCTCCGGTTATGAGATAATGTTATTTATTTGTACATGGGTACCTCATTAGGCCTTGTAGCCTAGACCTATCCTCCATTGCATTCTTCAATAGTTTTTTGCTTCTCCCTAAGTTGATCTTAAGGCTTGGAGTTGAAGTAAATAGGTAATCACCTAATGATTAATTAGTCATTGATTAATTATTAGGCCCATTTTACTTTATTGCACATAAGCTAAACGTAGGAGTGTTTTTTATTATTATATTGGACTAGTTATAGGTCAAGTTGTCTCATTGCATAGGATAAGGACACTTGTCGCAATCTAATCAAATCCTCATCCAGGGTTTTCTTTTTTACTTTTATAAGCATTCATTATTGTATATTCATTACAATTCCAATTCATTATTCAATCTCTGATACTTTTGTGGATCAATCTCTCTTAAGGTTGCATGAGCATATCAACGGATTTTTCTCTTTAGATGCAATAGGTGCTTTGGTTGCAGGTGATTTCTAAGAGTTGTGGAGTTCACTATCAACTCCAACAAAATTGTATTATGAGATTTTGGAGTAGTGATTTCAGAACCCAACACTATCATTGCAAATAATCATTTGAGATCAATAATTATTGATGCAAGCATCTATATATCGAGAGCTACCAATAATGACTAGATAATTGGCATGTACAATTAAAAATATAATCTCCTCTTTGCTCTTTAAGGTAGAGATTGCGATCATACATGGGTCGAAGCAAGAAGTTGGGTCCACATTTACGGGAAGCGTCAAAAAATTAAAATCTCGACAAGAATGGGTACATATTTCAAAAAAATGAGTACCCATTTAAGATTGAGACCCTAAACCTAATCTTTAATTTTAAAATGGGTATCATTTTATTTTTTAAACAAGTACTCATGTCTAATAACATCATATCCCCACTCCTTTTTAGAATGGGTACATATTTTAGAGCATGTATGTGTTTCATAAAAAAATTAATTTGAAACCAATGGCTTTGCTTTTGTTTTAGACTTGGAAACCCACCCCTTAGCCTTATACCTACAAGCACAATGCCATTAAAATAACAAGAGTTTTAAAAAAAAATGACAAAATTAAAACCCATTATAGATGACGATGTCTATTTTTAAAATATGTAAGTTTTTAATAATTGGACTTATTTTTCTATTTATTAATTAATTTTTTAGGTGACTAGTCCATAAACTTGAAAAGTCGGGTATTATTATTTTTTAATAACTTTTAGTTTTTTAAGTGTTATAAATATATGTCATCAATCTAGACATCATTATTTACACAATGGAAAAAATTCATTTTATGATTAGTTTATCTCAAATTATGATTGTTGTACATGAGGGGTTTTCAAAAATAGCAATTAGAGCCAATAAAAATTAATAAAAAATATTTGGAAAAAGTTGTTAAAACATATCCTCATCAATCTTTAGTATAATACAAATCTTTCCCCAAAAGGAATTTGAAAAATACTTTTATTTAGATCAAATTATGCTTTCCATACGCATGCATGTTATGGTAAAAAAAAGTGACTTTTAAAAAATAGCTTTTGTGCAAGCCTATATAGAATTAATTTGTATAATATGGGTATTATAATAAATTACATATTTGAAAACTAGACTCAAAATCCCGCATTTCATATTACTCTAGTTTTTAAAGATTATATGTGTAAGTGCTTCAAATGTTTAGTCCAATTGTGATTTTTTTTTATTTTTGAGAAAAACACTTCCACTAATTAGCCCAAAAGTGGACCCAACTTCTTGCACTTCCCACAAATTCATAATGATCTATATTGGAGGAGATATTTGTTGGTGCAAATAGGTATTTTACCTAAATAGTTAATTATTGGGTACTATTTACATGTTAAGTTCACTTAGAACCTGGGTGCATTTCCTAGAAGTCTTAGTTGTCTAGATAAGATCTTATCTTATCTAATTGATTTTTATTTAATGCTTGTGTCCTAGGTCATTTAATATTGTTGAGGTAGTTGTCTCATTGTACAGGATTAACACACATGTTAAGAATTTGTCTAATCCTAGCTCACAATATTATCTTTATAAGCAAGGCATTATATGTTCATCCCATTCCAATTCAATTCAGAAAAACACCATTGCAATCTTGAGCATTGCATATTGGCCATATTATCTTGCATCCATTATTTAAAATCTATGCTTTTGATTTTTTTCTCTTGTAGAAGGTTGTTTTTGGTTTTACAGGTGATCATGGAGGCTTGAGTCCATGAGTGACTCTAACATGGTATCAGAGCTTCAGATTTGCAAACCCCCTTCTCAAATATGAGGATGATTCAAGCTTGAGCTTTTGTTGGGTGCACGTTGGAGAAAAATAGATCCTACCATTGCATTTGGAAGGACTGCAAACCTTAAGATTGATTGCTAAATCATAAAAAATAGAAAATTGTCTCAAAGGCTTTAGGCAATATTTCCGTTGTGTCAACATATTCATACACCCATACGGATCCATACCTGGTCGTACTATACAAAGTCATCAAAATTGTTAGTTTGCAGGTTTGTGATACCTGATCGGCATATTCAAGCAAATAATCCTTTGCATATTCTTTGCATACTTCGTCTAGCATAAGACTTCATCTATGTTTGTGCAACTGGCCATTTATGTTCTATTGGTATGTTTTTTGCAACGTTAGTACAATTGTTGGATTTTTTTATAAAAATTCAATTAATTTTATTTTTTTCCAACAGTTTGGTTTATTTATAAACCCGTGGTTGCAGGTTTGAAATCCCCACGACCGGTGTTGGTCTATAGAGGGGGTTATGCCCCAAGCAGCATGGGTAGTGGCCCACCACCCCCTAGGAGCTCCACCCCAATGAGATGCCATCGTTGGGTGGCAAGAAACTTTATTTAGAAACACCAATACAGTTGATGGTCACATGGGTTCCCAAGGGGCCTATGGCCCAAGGGCTCAAATTTGGTCCCCTAATGCCCGAATTAGGCAATTTTTTTCAAAATGTCATAACTTTCTGCAACAGTGTCAAATTTTTGAAAACAAGATATCATCAAAAAGATCGTTGTATGTACTTTGTAGTGGTGAAGGTAATTTTTCGAGATTTTTTTGTTTGGCGCCATTATTTGTTGTTTGAAGTTACATTTGGATTTTGGCTCCCAAGCTCATAAATTTTTTCCACAATCTCTATTTTTTGTGATTCTTGTGGCATTGGAAAGGTATTGAGGAGATCTATCGAGCCATCCATACATATTTTAGGTCCAAACCCAAGTATATTTTATTCATATTTATGCACATTTACATTTTGGTTGATCACTTGGACATATTATCACTTAGGAAGGTGCAATTTTGATCTTTGCACTTCATTTTAGTTCTAAAACAATGTTTTATCTCCTATTGCTTCATTCAAATTCTAGTGTTGCTCTATATTGAGAGTTTGGTGTGTTCATTGGCATCAGGATAGTTGTTGTTTTATCACAATTCCATAGTTGCCCCAACAATTGAGAGTTTCCAGTGTTTCTAGCATTAGACTCACATTAGACTCATCTTGTCCTTTATTGATTGGATTAAGGTTCCAGTGTTACTCCACTAGTGTGCTTCTAGCAGTTCTTTGTGGTAAGTTATCTCATTGAGGGGGAGTTGTATGGTCTCACTTCTTCTCTCTTATGGGGGGATCGTTTTCCTCACATGGGGTTTTTTCCTTCTTAATCTTCGTAGAGAATATTATTGTATATTTTCTCTTTGGAGAGGAATTTTGTCCCACTATGTTATCCTTTTCTCTGTTTGTGAGAGATTGTGTTTAAATTTGTGCATGGGTACCTAACATGGTCTCGTAGTCGAGACCCATCTTTGTATTTTAGGGGGGATGTTGATGTGAATAGGTATTTTACCTAATTAGTTAATTAGTGGGTCTTATTTACATGTTAAGTTCACTTAGGTCCTAGGTGTGTTTTCTAAAAGTCTTAGTTGTCTAGATAAGATCTTATCATATCTTATCTAGTTGGATTTTATTTAATTCTTGTGTCCTAGGTCATTTAATATTGTAGAGGTAGTTGTCTCATTGTACAATATTGAGACACATGTCAAGATCTTGTTTAATCTTATCTCACATTCTTTCCTTTATAAGCAAGGCATAATATGTGCATCCCATTCGAATTCAATTCAAACCAATACCATTTCAATCTTGAGCATTTCATATTGGCCATATTATCTTGCATCCATTATTGCAAATCTATGATCTTGCTTTTCTCCCTTGTAGAAGGTTGTTTTTGGTTTTGTAGGTGATCCTAGAGGCCTGAGTCCTTAAGTGACTAACAATATTCATCAATTTTGATATACCAAGATCAATGAGCTTAACTTCAAACTATAGAGGGATTTCACAAGTTTGCACACTTTTTGTTATTTGTCTAGGTGTAGTATACCCCTCAAGTCAAGTCATATAGACTTCTTTGAGATCTCCATTGAGAAAGGAACTCTTGAGTCATCTAATGAACTTGTCAATCAAAATTTGCTACCATGGCCAAAACCATTTGGATAGTCTTGATATTTATAGTATGTGAAAAGATTTCATCATAGTTAATGCCTTCTTTATGAGAATAACCCTTAGCCACAAGTTGGACTTTGTACTTGTCGATACTACCATTTTCCTTGTATTTGATTTTGAAGACCCAGTTGCACCTAATAGCTTTTGTCCCTAGTGAAAGATCAACAAGTTCCTAGATATTATTCCATAGTAACATCTAATATTCTACATCCATGGCATCTTTCCAATATAGTGACTTAAGAGTATGCTACACTAATTCTACTTCAAATTTCTAAATATTGTTGCAAGTATTTGACTTAGAGGTAGACTTAAATCTACAACTACATCTACCTTTGCATCTTTCATTATCGTATAATAACACTTAGCAATATTTGTATACACAAAAGTGAGGATTGAGGTGGAAATAGGGTGGAAATTGGTCCATTAATTAGAGATAAAGTTTCTTCTCATGCTTCTTCACCTAATTTTTCTCCATGGTGAGGTTCATCAAGTACCTCATCTTCAAGCTCAATAATTCTAGGTGTTTGGTGATTAACAGGTGATGGTGAGGAAAAGTTGTTGCATCATTTTTCCTTATAAAAGACATCCCTAATAATTTACACCTTCCTTGTAGCCAAGTCCCTAAGCCCATATCCTTCAACTCTATAGTGTACCCAAGAAAAATATATTTAAGGATTTTTCATCCAATTTTGGCATTTGCACCTTGGGGATTTGCATGAAGGTTGTATATTCAAACACTCTTGAATGTGAAATTGAGTGCTTCTTCTCAATCCATGTTTCTACAAGTTATATTTTCAAGAACTTTGGTGGGTGTCTAATTCAACAAGTACACAACTATATGAATCGCTTCAACCTAGAATGTAGGAGCCATATTTGCATCATTTAACATACATCTCACCATTTCTATAATAATATGAGCATGCCTCTTAGCAACACCATTTTGTTGATGTGTGTTTGTAGTGGTTGACTAATTTTTGATTCCATGTTGAAAGGAGTTTTACTTATTATTTTCTTCTTTATCTGATTAAATGGTCTTGAGGGAGTGACTCGATGACCATTCTGCAAGGGCTTAAAATGGCTTGAAAATTTTAAAATATTGATCTTTGTGAATCAGGTAATAGACCCACTTTTTTTTTAAAGTCACACAAAAAGAAAATAATAACCATAATTATGATTATTTTTCATGCCGCACATATTGGTATGCACCAAATACAAAGGACCCAAAGCTCATGTATTTTTAGTAGGAAAAGGAACCTAATTTTGCTTCCTAAAAAGATAATTGGAGTAAATAACTTCTATTTTCTTCATGTGGTGAAGTCCTTGTACCATCTCTCTATTACTCAATTTTCAAGAAGGTAGCCCAAATTAAGATGACCAAATTTTCTATGCTAAATGGAAATTAGATGGATTGGATTTTATTATAAGGGTCTTCTTTACATGAGTGAATCAATCAATCAAAAAAAAAATTGACCCCAGAGGCACAAGCAAAAACTACCCCATTGTGAGTCTTGTTTTGAGTCAGACAAATGTTCTCACCATTATGCTAGTCAAACTCAAGCTATACTTTGGCAACTAACTTACTTATAAGAGTTTCTTCATGAGCCTTGGAACATAGAGAACCTTTGTAAGTTTGCACTTACAAGTCTTAAATGAAAAAGAAATATCCCTGGAATACCTTGCACTTTATAGAGAGTATCATCACCAAGGGAAACTTGCCCATATGAAGTGGTTGGGATGAGGTTGTAAAATCAATCTTGTTCTACTTTCATGTGTCTAGATGCACCAAAATTAACATAGAAGATAGGGTTGTAAGAAGTAGTTTGAGACTCTATGGAAAATAAAATATAATTTTCATTAAAATCACTTGTAGATGCAACCATCCTACTAGATATGTTTTTTTTCCCAATAGAGATTCTTCTTCTTGTCCCCCTAAGAATGCTTTAGTGGCCTTTACTAGCTAGATTCACTACCAACAAAAAAAAGTACTAGCATTCTTAGAGATTGTGTCCCTTCTTCCCACAAATGAGATTTTTTTTGTAGATAAGTTTTCTTGTTAGAATTTTGATGAACTTGATGGACCACTTTGACATTTAGATTTATTTCCTTTCTACTGAGATATGAGGGCCTCATTATTTGGGGAGTCAATATTTCACCATGAATTTCCTCTTCTTGTTGAAGCAAATTCACCAATTTAAAAAATGACTTTTTGTTAGCCACATTGAGATGTGACAAACACACAAAAGGTAGGGGCAATACTCTCAAGACATTGTGTACAAGACAATCATTTGACACAATTTTCCCTGACATTTGCAATCATGTCTTAATCTCTACAACTCTTTTGAAAAACCAAAAAAAAACACCACTTTGTATTACAAACAATATAGTTGACATTGCAAATGAAGAATTTGATTATGATTTTTGGAATCATATACTATTTTTAGGTGGTCCCAAACCTCTTTGATAGTTTTAGTTTTGTTTGTGAAATTTTCACCCTTATTTCTTCTTAAAATTTTACAAAGTCAATGTTACAGATGTTATTATGTAATAGCTTGACATAACATTATTTATAAATGTGAATTAGAGACACTTTTATAATAAATGTTATTATAGATATTAAGAAATGTAACAAAGAAACAACTTATAATTTTTTATTTGTTATTATTAAAATATTATTTAAATGAAAAAAGTAATATAATATAATTGTTTTTAACTTGCTCTTGACTGGAAACTATATTATTTATGCACTTTTTTCATTGACTTGACTTTCAGGGCAAAATAAATTAAAAAATAATTCATTTTGTTTTAAAAAAAAAACTCAAGCTAAAGTTTTTTTTAAAAGCCCCAAAATTTCCCCTTAAAAAACCTCTGAAAGAGGGATTTAAAAAAATGCACCTTTGCGCAGTTCGAGGCTTCAGGCTTGATTGCTAGCAGATCATGTGCCTTCCTCCTGTGATCTTTTCCATGCAATTTAGGGTTTCACAATTCTTTTATGTTGTTTCTATCATTCGCTGGTGATTCATATTGCTAGTGTTGCGAGTTTCTTCTTCCGCCATTGTTGTATTTAACAAACTCCTAAATGTCTGCAGGATCTTTTGTATGGATTTTCCTTCGACTCATATACTCATCTTTGCATAATGATTTTGCTGAGCCTTTTCATGTTGCCTCACATCTTTTTGAATGGCGGCAGATGAAAACAATGATCCCAGGGTTTGTAACATGATTAATGTGCACCTCATGATTTGTAGTAAGATTGATGTGTGTTTCTGGTAGAAGGGCACTATTTGTGTAAGTTATTATGATTTGTTCCAGTGGCTCCTCCATGCAAGTCTTTTCCTGCATGAATTCCTTCAAATACTTCACACTTTAGACTAGCCTCTAAATGCCTCTATATTTTCTCTTCGTTTCACAGGTTTTTTAACCTTCTTTGAAGCATAGCATTCACTTACAGGCACATAGATGTATACTAATTTCAAAGAGCAATGAGGAATTATATTATTGAATGGTGAATAATATATACAATAATTGATTCAATTTCAAGAAAGGAAACTGGTCAACAACCAGCAATTGTTTAGTGTAGCCATTACAATATTTATTAATGATTTAATATATTAATATCATATTTCAACAATCTATGGTTGCAACTTTTTACTTTAAAATTAAGCGAATGGGTGTGAAGAGTTTTTTTTTGCATGGTGACTTGGTGGAATAGATATATATGAAACAGCTAAAGTATTATGTGGTAAAGGGTAAAAAGTATTTGGTTTGTAAGTTGAAAAAAATTTCTGATGGTTTCAAATAGTCACCCAAAATATGGTACCTAAAGTTTAATTCATTTGATTCGAAGTTGTGATTTATGAGTTCCAAATCTATCACTGTGTTATTGTGATCAGTTTTTGTTATTTATTTGTATGTCAATGATATATTATTTTTGGTAGCAATAAAGATATGATTAGGGAGTTGAAATCATAGTTTTTTGTATAGTTAGAGCTAACTAAAAACTCTCGACAAACCAAAGGATGTATGTTGACTTTGTCTTGTACTATTTTAGCATGGTAGATTGCAAACCAATGAGTATTCCTAATTCTATTGGAACAAAGTAATCAATTAAGTATTGTCCATCTACGCCTATTGAGATGGAGGATATGACTCAAGTTTCTTATGCTAGTGCCCTGAGAACTTCATGTATGCTATGGTGTGCACCGGACTAGACATCGCCCAAGCTGTGAGAGTACTAAGTCATTTCATGGCTAATCTTGGGAAGGATAAGGTACCTCAAAGTACTCTATGTTATTAGAAAGGCAATTCAAGCAAAGAATGTCGACAACAAGAAGTCTACTAGTGGTTATATGTTTAGTCTATGCAGCCATGTAGTGAGTTGGATAAATAAGTGGTGGGTTGTGGTTGCTTTATCTAGTACAAAGGCAGACTATATATTAGTTACTTTTTCCTTTAAGAAGGCTATTTGACTTCAAATATTGTCTTCAGGTGTTGGGTTGAATTAGGGAGCACTTACATTTTACTATGACAATCAAAGTGTCATCAACTTGGAAAAGAACCCAACTTTTCACACAAAGACAAAGCATCTTGATGTTCAATATCAATTTGATCATAACATAACAAAGGATGGAGGGTTATGCTACAAAAGGTTGACACTTTGGTAATTGTAGATGCTTTGACAAAGATAATCATCACAAAAAAATTCAAATGGTGCAATGAATCAATGGGTCTCATAACTCCTAATAGATGTTCATAGTTTGATGGTGTTTCTCTTTTCCTCTTGTAAAGTGTATGAAAAATAGGAGAATATTAGGAGTACACATTACAATCCTAAAGCTTAATTTATATTATTTTTATTGTACCCACATAATAGGTGTGTCCCACTTGGAGTGGCACTGTGTCTCACTTGTAGTTTGTATTAGGTAATTTGTAAGTCACACTTAGTGTCATGGAAGCTATTAAATGCAACTATGATAATTTGTACATTACGTAAGAGTTGTTATAGAAAGAGCATAAAGAAAAGGAGTCAAGTGTCAACTATTAATTTTGAGCATTGAATCTTGTGCATGTTTTGGGTGCCTAATGTAGCCTATGGTCTTCAACGCATGGTTTTAAAAACCACTTGTAATTTGTGTTCTTGATCCTGACTATATATTGAATGCTTGGGATGGAGGTATTTTCATATGTATTTGTAGGTACCATTATGTTGTCAATATATCTCCAAATTTATTGTTAGTAGCGTATCATGTGAAGGCTAGATCCTATGATTGTATTGTAACTATTGTTGCTAGCAATATAATTGGTTTGAAGTTTTAGAGGCTGAATTTTTTTTTCCAAAAAGATTTTATCAAGATAAACATTGTGTAATGTGTTGTATTGTTTATTTCTTTCTACAAAATATTTAAATCTTTTTTATTTAGCACTTCTTCTCTCATATTAATAAAGATGTTATATCTCACTTCATGGAATATATAATCATGAGAATATCACAAACGAAATGGCATACAAATAAAAGAACATGTAAGAATAGCGTTAAATCACACCATGTAAGATGTAAGCACATAAAAGTGTAGGCGTGTTGTAGATATGTAATAATATGTATGTGTTACCAAGAGGGAGAATAAGAAATGCATAGCTTGAATAATAGTGTCGATAGTTGCCTTTGTGGAGAAGTCAAACAATGTGGTTTGTATGAATAGCATAATAAACAGTATGAAAATTAATTGGGAGAAGCAAAATAAACAAGGCATAAGCAAATTTCCAAGCACATCATGCAAAAAAGATAAAAGATCAATAAGGAGAACAGAAAAAGGCCAAAGTAAAACCCAAAACATCAAAAGCAACTGTTATTTTGGTCAATATGAATAAAAGTGAGTTAAGGACACCCGCATTGTTTTGTACCATCCTAAATCTGGGAAATAGAAAGCAAGAGATAGATCATTAATTCAAGAGTTGTTTATTCATGCACCATGAAAGGTAGTTTTGAGTCATCTTTATAGTTACAATAAATGAAAAAGAAAACAAGGACTAGCTAACAAAATTATAAAACATTTGAGAATACCCTCATCATCCAGTCGCAAACACTAACCCATTTGATAGTGTATTTAACCCATGATTTTAGAAATGAAGTGTACCTTGTGGACTTGATCTTGACTCTATATTGAATATCTCCAAATTTATTGTTAGTATGATCCCTCGTGAAGGCTTAAACCTATAATTGTATTATAACCATTGTTATGGCTTGGAATACAATTAGTTTAGAGTTATATATGTTTGTTTTTCTTCCAAAAGGACATTCCTAAGATAAACGTTGTGTAATGTATTTGGTGTTATTTCTTTCTACAAAGTGTAAATGTTTTTCTACTTAGGATTGTTTCTCTCCTAAATTAATAAGGAATATTTACTTGACTATTTGCCAAAGGGAGATTAGGAATTACATAGCTTAAATAATATTTTTGATGGATGTCTTCCATTGGGGAAGCCAAACAATGTGGTTTGTATGAATGGCAAGTGTCATGTGTAAAGAGATCAAAATAAGTGTGAAAGTCAATTAGGAGAAGCATAATAAAAAAGGATCAATAAGAAGGAGAACATTAATAGCAACTCAATCAATAAGCAAAAGCAATTTTAGTAAAAATGAATAAAATTGTAGTAAGGACACTTGCATTGCTTTGGATTATACCAGGTGTAATAGAAAAAAAAAATAAGTCATGAAATAAAACGAGTTATTTATTCAGGCAACGTGAAGGTAGCTTTGAGTAATGCATATAGTTGCAATGAACAAGGGAAATGAATCAAAAGAGAACACATGGAATAGATAATAAAAAAAGTATAGAATATGACCCCAAAAAATGAAGTCATGAGTAAACCTATTTAGTGATTGTATCCATTATTAGCCCAATTATCAACATTAACCATTCGATAATGTATTTGTGTTGGACCCATATACTCATGTAAATTAGAACCTTTAACAAATATGTGTGCCAAGGAAACAATCTCGTATTTTAGTCTTGGCGTGCCAAGGAAACAATCTCGTATTTTAGTCTTGGCACCCATAACTATTGCTTGGTTACATTCTTTGTAATGTTTTTTATTTTCTCATTCCATGGTGGGAAAGCCTCTAGACTATCTATGTACCCATGTTGAGGAACAGGTACGTCTGTGAGACAACATGAAAATTATGTGCATTAAAGATATTATGGTCCTCAAAAGATAATGTAACATGAAATTTTAAAATCAATGATGAAGACGCACTCTAGGACAATGAGCAAAGTACTCAACGATACTCTAAATGAGGTACTTCCCTTATAATCCTAGATATGAAAAGAATGCTTGAGATTGATATACATCTTGAGAGAATACATTTTGAGAAGCAATCACTAGTGGAACTTCCACTGCATGAACATAGGGATAGAGTAAATCATAGATTCTTGATCTTGCTCATTAGTTCAGACTTATGTTGTTAAACTTGACCATTACTTAATTCGTTTAGACTAGTGGAAATATATTTTTGCCAAAAAAATATCAACTTCAAGTCTTTACCTTAAATGAGAATCTTTTCCTTAGAACGTTTTTTTATTTTTTACTTCGATCAACGTTTCCTGCCCCGTGACAAATGAGAAGTGTTCCACAGAAGCCACTAAAATGTTAAGATAAACTCCAAGGTAGCTTAATGACTAATTATTGAAGCAGTTAAATGTCCAACAGTGCAAAATATGATCAAGAAACTATGAGTACTGTATCATCTTGAAAGATAATTTGAATAGAATGAACTAATAGGCAGACCAAATGCCATAGCAAATGACATTTTTAAGTGTGTGATATGGTGCTTGTTCGTGTTGAATCATGTGAACAAACATCATTAAGATTGGCAGGACATTAGATCTTCAGCCCAAATTTTATATGCCCTACTAAATCAAGGTTAAATGGCGTAGCATACACCTTGGAACTACCAGAATGTGAAAATTCTATTGCAGTTACTGATTATTAATCTCCTATCTAATACATAGATTATTTGACTCTGAAAAATTAATTCTCAGCAAATATCGAAAAATAACACAACTGCAACTTCACCAATAAAAAACTCACAGGAATAGAGAAGAAAACATTCACAATAATGAACACAATATTTTTGGACAAATTGTCCGTGGAAAAACCCCGAAGGGAAAACCACTACTTCAGATGAGGAATTATATTAAACTTCAGCAAATTAAGGAATACAAAACTGCTTGCCTCTTAATGGCAGAGCTCCGGAATATCCTTCTCCGGAAAATTCTTCCCTCAATTTCTCCGCTGAAATTCCACAACTGCTATCCCCAACGCTATTATCGCCCTTGTTAACACTGCAAGACTATTTGCTCTCACTGCAAATTTACTTGCTATCACTGCAAGTCTTTCTCAACTCTATACTTGTGTGTTCTCCAAATGCCCATTGATCCCCTTTTATACTTTTCTCATTGGAAAACCAATGGCCATGATTTAATCTCAATCAATGGCTAAGATTAAATAGACTCTAAAAACCCTAACTAACCGGATTCTAGAAGTCTCTAGGGGAATCAATTTATTTAATTACATAATTATCTAGACAACTCAGCCCTTTCTGGAAGTCTCTAGAAAATAATTAAATAATTAAATAAGCACTTCTTGGGAATGGAGACACCTGTCCAAGCTACATAAAAATCAACACATAAGACAAATAATCAGTGTATTCGATGCTAAGTGTCTTAAAAAGTAGCTCTTCAGAGAAGTACAAATGCGTCTGTTGTTCCAAATCATTAATGGAGGGTGGACTTTATTTGAACTTTGAGTTCACAATCATTGATGACGGTTGGACTATATTTGAACTTGGAATTTCGTATTACTATCTGCTAACATTCAGGAGCTGCATCTTCAACTATGCTTCCTTCTCAATCACACTTCCTTAGTGTCTTATGTCTATCTTCTCAGCTCACTATTTAGAAAATAAACAATTATTACCAGCAAGAATATACAACTTAACATCTTTTAAGAAAACGGTACCCTAATTATTGTATGTTCATGGAATGGAAAACCACAGCTTTGGCCATATTTCAATATTCGTGCCACTTCAAAAACGTTTTCATAATCAACATTAGGTGGAAAATTCACATTCAAAGGTCAAATGCATAAGTTATGTAAATTTATTGGAATTTAGCCATTGATAAGAAAAACCTGTGGAACATGCTTAAGTTTGTGACTAGATTTACTCCCACAGTAACTAAAAATATTAACTATAATGACAATTTTGTCGATTAAATAGTAACATGCAACAAAATGCAAAGACTGAGCTCTAAAATTATAATAACTAGCACTTGCACCTATGGGAGGTTCAAGAGATACGCCGATAGGAAATTAAAGGTAAAATTTAAATATATTTTGATATTTCATTGAATGATATACTACAAAAGTTAATTGTAGGTAAATGACCTAAAGCTAGAAATGATAATTTGAGATTGACATAGTAAGTGTTAGAACTTAGTTTGAAAGGAGAACGGTGAGTATTGGATTATAATTTCAATGTTTGGCTAGCACATGGAAGATGGATTTTGGCTGAATTCAAACTGCTATGATCTATACAAAATCAGACACGATGGATGTGATTGCAAAAAAATTCAAAGGTTGGAAATGTCATAGTAAATAATTGGTTTACTTTGATCCATGGGGTATGACTATGGGATGGAGCACATGACTTGAGAAGAACTAGAAATAACATTTCATGAACCAAAACTTTTGTGGGATGATCCATTAGGGAATATTGGAATAATCAATTATCCATAGATAAAAGTGTAAAATAAAAAATATAAAGAGTCATTAAGTGAAGAGCATCAAAATTTAAAAGATGAGCAATCATAATGAGAAGATATAAGATCAAGAGTTATGTATGTAAGAATAGAAGACTAAAAGACAAAAACAAAATGCTGAAAAACATCTAATGTTGTATTTATTTATGGTTCCTAAATAAGAAGTTTGAGCTTAGTAATACAAACTCTTTATATTTGTGTTGTTTTTTCTTATTTCATTGTTGATGGATGCTATTTAATTGCAAAATGCTTTAGTAGTCACTAAAACTGCTAACATAGGTAACTGTAATTGCAAATCATGTTTGTCATTGATTGATCACTTTTTATAATTTATTTTATCTCCTATTTTTTCTTGGCACTCAACTTTTTTATAAAACCTCTACATTTTCACTCCCAATTCTCAAGAGTGGGAACCCAGTGTCCATTTTAAAGTAACGTTGATTCAATCACTAAATGTGAATATTGTGTTGTTCATGTAGAATAGTATTTAGATTATAACAAGTTTTTTTTTTTTGGAGATACCCCCGAGGGGATCCCCTTTAGCTTAGAGCCAAGGACTGAGGGGTATCCATTCTGCCAAAATCCGCCTAGGGCACGATCCTGATCTCATCCCTTTTTTAGGCGTCGAGGCTTTGCACTCAATAAGACTTGATACCTGGTGGGCTCATTTTGAACCTTTCAACTTCACCAACAGACCAAGGGCCCATTGACTAACAAGTTTTTTAATGAGATTAACAAACATTATTTTAAAAGACGTGTGATTTGCGCTTTCACACGTATGTTTATTTAGAACTAGAAAACTAATTCAAGGTCAAGGTACAGCAATTTGCAACTTTTTTTAATTATTTGGGTTAAGCATTGCCATTGAAAAAAGGGAGCTATATTTACACAAAATATACAAATTTACATAAAAACATTATTGATAATTGATGATTCAACATTAGTTAGTGCTACTATCTAGACACATTTTGTTTATCAGATTATTAAATATGACTGATAAATATAAGCAATCAAATCAATATCAACTCTCAAATAAATGTTTTCAAAAGTATTTATCATATGTATTGTTGTTTATACAAACCTTGCAGCCCCAAAACACCTTTAGAGATAGAGAAAACAAATTGAATATGCTTAAAATTATAAATTGCACATGACCAAAAGCATAATTGGTTACTCATGTGGGTGGGTGGATTCTTTGGCTCAAACTCTCATATTCAAGATCAAAATAGGGCCAACAAACATTATTCCTAACAACCACTTTTTAATCAAATTAATTTGTCCACACAATAATTCAAAGTGCCACAAAGGCAACAAAAGCTTCAATAAAGTTAAATATACATTACCATAACTAACTTCTTCCAAGTTTTGTGCAATTCTCTTACCTCCAGCTACTTCAAAGTTGTATCCCAAAGCTTATATAGATAGAGAATGCTTGATGCTGCTACCATCAAGAACAACGTCTACATTTACTTTGTGTAGCTCCCAAGAAGATGTACATAAAAACAACAAAAGACAAAGCAAGAAAGAAGATTGTTCTCCCTGAGCTTATCTACCAAGAAGATATCAACTAAGTTGAACCACTCAAGTAGCTTTCCCATGTGAAGATCCCTTTTAGCCTTCAAACAAACTTAAACAACCAACTTGTTCTTGCTTTAAAACCAATTATAACTCTGTATTTCGTTCCTTCCAACTAAATACAAAGGATTTAGTTTCTCTGATACATATTATAGCGGACACAAGATGGTTTTCTTGGCTTTGAAGTACCCTCTTCAATTCAAAGTCCTCCACATTTAATAATAATCTGATGTGTCTTTTGCAGGTAGACATGGAATTTAATAAACATGCCCCTTCTAAATCTAATAAAATCCCAATTAAAATAATTACCCATATGACAAAGAGAGTCCTAATGAGTTAAAAACAAAACAAATTGAAACTTGTCACTTCTTAGTACATTAAAAAGCCTACCCCTGTATTGAAATTGATAAAATTCACTAATAAAATAAGTAACCATATGACATATACAGAATCATTTCTCTTGAAAGTTTTATTAAAAAATAAAACACCGTGAAAGCTGTCCCTTATCAATACATCAAAAAGGCTTCCCAATACGAAGGAATATGCAAAGGAAAATACATCTGACGCAAAGAAAGAAAGCTAGCATATACCTTCAAAACTTTTCCCAAGAAATAACATTAAAAGACATGCATAGCCAAGGAACACTAATGCTTTATGCCTTATATTTCATCATTCTCTACCCAACTTCAAAAAGCATATTAGATTAGTCTCAAAGACGGCCAGAAAAATAGGGTAAAATATTTTCTTAAAAACAAAACGTTAAGCATTAATAAATTTGCACCTAAAACTTAGGGTTTTGAAAAAAAAAACCAAAGTTTCTATTTTGTAAACCTACTTCCTTTATTGTCGATGCCACTGCTCCTCAAATGTTACACAGATAGTCCTCGGATAAACAACAAGAGATACAAATACTCTACAGATGAGAGAACAGAGGCCTTCAAATCAATGAACAAGGGTGTGCAAAGGGAAAATGCAAACCAGGCAAAATGAATCCAATAGTCTTGCAAAATTATGTCCGCTCAACTTGGGAATGACTGCCCATCCCACCATTGGCGACCTGTTTGCTTACCGTTAAACACATTTGCTCCTCCATTTTGTCACCTCACAGACCAGAGAAACACATCCTAAAGAGAAACATATTATATATAGATTGAAAACTATCTTACTCAATGAAGTCTTGCTATACATAAGTGAAGTCAAAGTACACCACAGGGAAGGACAATTTTGATGCAGAACCCTCATTGGCGAAACAATGCTTTGACGACCATAGGTGACCCTAAATTTAAAGTTGGTAAATGCCAAATCCTATCTTACTATAAATTCCACCTGGTGTCAGTGATTTAGTCAACAGTAGTAAATGAGGCACAAACCATAACCATTAATATTCCTGAGCCCTGACAAGGCGCCCGGGTCACATGGGCCTCACTAATTCATCACGCTACCCGAAATTTGTTGAGGGATACTATAGAGTTCGACTTCATTAATGTCTGATCCGAAGCAAGCTGTATTTATATGGACTTGTTCATTGCAGGTTTTTTCATCTTTTTGCCTTTTTCTGCTGCTAACCCAGGCGTTCCACAGCGGTCTGGAAGAATAGAACAGATACATTGTCAATAGAGAAATACAGAAATCCTCCCAAAGAGAAAGTAAGAAAGACCCAAAACTAGTTCCCACAATGCAATGCCACGCCTGTCCATATGCTCTGTCGAACTCCTCGACCAAAAACAGAACAATCACAGGCAGCAATATTAGCTAACAAAGAATTTGTAGGACTAATGGAGCCAAATTGAAGAAAAAGATTATAACGCCGGATGAGGAACCTTTTTTATGGTAAAGGCCATATGCTTGGAGTTGAATGTGTGGTGTTTATCACATTCGGCCCTGGCACTACGAAACACATGAGCTTGCATTTTTGACGGCATGGCTTCATGACAAATGACTTACCTCAAAATTCTGCACAAATCATGTTGTGCTGTTAACGATGCTGATGAGAAAAATGGGTAGAGTTTGGACGAAAAATATTAGGAAAACCGACCACAACAAAAAATTGTGAAAGATGAGGTGAACCAAGACCCGTCTGCATATAGCGGCTGCTTCAATCTGTTTGCAATAAACAAAACATAGATCTAGAAATATCATTTCAGAGCTACTCATTCGTGAGCCTGAGACAATGAATGTTGGTCATCGGTCAATCAAATCTCATGATAACTTGCATTTACTACAAAGATAACAATCCTATCTACTAACAGCGAAAAGTTTGGCAAATTTATGAGTGCCTGGAAGGTGTATCGGGAAATGATTTAATGGCGAGCGAAAATTTGTTTGCAGAGGTGTGAGACAGGTATGCCGTGCTTTTGTGGACTGGCGAGTCCACAATAAAAAGCCTATCGGCTAATTAACAAAAAAAGTTGGGCACATCCACCAGAACTTAGATACACAAGAACGAACACCTTACATGTAAGTACAAGCACCAATTACTCCAAGAGAAACTAATATATATCGAAATCAAAGATCACTGCCTCCTGCATATCAAGTCATTTCCAAAACCATAAATTTTCAAGTAGTATATTGAGCACATGCTTCAGAACTTAGGAATCATTAAACTACAATCAGAAATGAAAGATGCGTTTCTCACTCTCGTTAGTTCTTCAAAATAACCTTCACATGAAGATGTCATAAGTGCCTCTTTCACTTGTAATAAATTTACATCTTGCTAGATACAACAAAATATCCTTCAAATCCACATATAACTAACACCTACACCATTAAGAGATGCAGTGGGTTTCCCAAGAGTGAATATGTATGCATGCCAATTGGACATGCTTTGCTCTACTGAGAAGAATGATTTTTCCCATAAAGTGAGACAATTCCAGTGGCTAAATAATGTTTCCCGGCAATTTTTGGGCTTGAAAGCCCACAGGTAAAAGCCTATTGGATAACAAGGTGCCTCATAGCAAACATTTTAAATTATTAGCCTGAAAACAATAAAAGACCTCACACAAGCCCAACATACTCAAATAGCATTAAAAAACCCTAATCGCATTCCTCAACGCACAGAATCATTAGTGCCCCCCTAGTCAACCTTGGTGTCGCAATTAGCACATCTAAACAGCAGTGAAACATAACTGACAATCGTAGCATTTTCAAGCAGAACATGACATCAAGCAGATTAACTGCTACAAACAGAGTTCATATATGCTTAAAAGTCTTGATT
The DNA here is from genome assembly GCA_007258455.2 of Sequoia sempervirens. NCBI lineage: Eukaryota > Viridiplantae > Streptophyta > Pinopsida > Cupressales > Cupressaceae > Sequoia > Sequoia sempervirens. The sequence continues at coordinate 58,628,460 of VDFB02179234.1, forward strand.
ATGGAATATGGAAATAGCAATTCAGGACACTTTATGAAGAGGCAATTTCTATACAATAACTTTCAGTACTTTCTAGTTTCTATGATACTGCAAATATAGTTCATAATGAAAAGACTGCAGTGTGTATTGCTTGCCATGCAGAGTTATTAACAGCCTCTACAACATGGACTTCCCATGTCCAGGTAATTTGGAAAATTAAATGACATTTTTCCTTTCCATCAATTCAACTTATACAGTATTATTGCATAGCAGCTGAAAACACCAGACTATTGGCCATAATTACTGTATCAGGCAGTCCCAGCAATTTCCTCGTTCTGCTGGAACTCAGGTTGTCCATTCCTCTTGGCTCTCTTTGCCTCATAATCCTTAACAGCAGCCTTAATAGCATCCTCTGCAAGCATGCTACAATGCAACTTAACTGGTGGAAGTGATAGATGCTTTGCTATATCACTGGAAGCACAAGACAAATTGGCATTAGCAATTACAAACCAAAAGCTTTTTAACCAATATTGTGGATGCCTGCCAGGACACATCGACAATCTCTTAGAGTTTCATCATAAAACAAATACCAGTTAATAAAATAAGGATCAAAAAAAAATTGTGGATGTTCAAAGCCATAAAAGATTGTGGTTGTTTAAAGAAATCCGCATTTTATATCATAATTCTCTCCAAATGAAAATACTGCCTACATATGAAGAGTGCAATTTAGTTGTTTCTTATTGTCATTCACTAAAAATAGTAAATTATATATATATAACTGAATACTATAAACACTAACTTTCAGAAGACAAACCAAATTTGGTGACTTGGCGACTTGGGTGCACAATGCACATGGAGCATAAAACAAAAAGCATGAGGAAAGATGCTTGCACAGATAACCATGCACTCAGTACAAGAGCAGTTGAGCAGAAGCAAGTTACTGACTGCTGGATAACTCATGATTCAGCTAATAATAAGACTGCACAAATCTCCACAGATGTGTATTTGCATGTGCAGAGGGCAGGGAAAGGAATGCTGCAAGGGAGATGAGAAAGGGACCAACCTGCACTGACAGCTGAAACATAGTGGCCAAGAGAATTAGTGCAAAAGGATGTAAAAGATCAAGAGGTGGCAAATCTTGTCAAATATAGCAGCAGTCATGTCAGTTTGCATGGGACACACATTGAATATAGAGGAAACCACTCAGCAGGATTGCGTTTGGCCTGTTGACCTACAAATAGGCAGAGCCCAACCCTCAAAAACACACAAAAAGTTTAGGAAATAATTTGAGACATATGTTGTAAACATACTGTAGTAAGAAAAGGACTTTGACAGCCACCCCATGTGTGCAGTGAGGGCAAAGGAAATGTAATGTCTCCGCTTCAAAATTAAACTCAGATTAAAATATTCAAAAATATTAATAATTTATTAAAGCAGTTTGAAAGGGGATGCAACTGTGAGCAGCCACTACAGGGCAAAAAAGATTTTACTTTCTAACCACAGCTGATTTCTGTAGCTGCCAAAGGGAAACAGAGGTGTCAAATAAGACACAATCCAATCAGCAATAAAAACAAAAGACAATTCAGCCGCAGCCTTTTATCCTAGCATAAGAAAACAAAAGGATATCAAAAGGTCAAAAGGAATCGCAGCAATTAAGGGCAGCCACTTCCAAAAGAGATTAATTTATATTATAAAACGAAAACTATAATTAAAGTTTAATTTTAATAAGATCAAGAGGCATGTAAAGAGTTGTGACTATTAGAGAAAAAAGCTAAGTTGCCAGTTCTGGTACGGGTACAGAATATGGGTACGCTGGTAAGGCAAAAAAAATTTCTTGGTATGGCTGTATAATATATATACATATATTAATATATATGCAAAAAAATTAAAAATATACAGAATTGTAAATACATTTGATAGTATGATACTTCATCATTGATCAATGGTAGTGATAAAAATAAATGCCAATTGATGGTTCAAAATTTCAATATCATGAAAGAGGCAAAATGGGGCTTTGGAGGGTGTTTTAGGGTTTAAGTTGCACATTTTGCAACTTATTTACATGTTCTTAACCTTTTTTGGCGGCCCCTAGGCGTTGGCGTCTGTGGGAGCACCTAGGAGCGCCCAAGGTCTGGGGCCCTCCTAGGCACTACCAAATCGGAATGCTCCCGGAGCGGGCACACGAGCCTGAATAGGAGAGCCCGAACATAGGAAAAAATGTATTTAAGAGAGAGACTAAGCAATGAGAATTGGCATCATTGATCATCTATTTATTATCTGATTTCTACTCCTTGTGGAGCATGGAACTACAATTCAATTAACCCGAGGATGAAACCCCTCTAGGTCTAGAATTGGAGGAAAAAAATCCACAATTCCTGCAGAGTGATTTTACACAGAAATCACCATTGTGCTGATTTGACTGATTTCCTAGCAGACATTGATAAAGATTTTGAGTTAATAACTTAATAGTATGTTGTTCATCAACAAATGCAATCGCTATCTTTGAAGGAGATTTATAATTGTGCAAATAATCATAAGGGTTCATTATATTAAAAAATAAATAAACGGTATACTACAGAAAAGCTATCCAAGTAGTTTGTATTAAGTTATTAACTCATATAGTAAAGCATAGTGCATTTGAGCACGCTTGTGAATTTTTATATGAATAAATGTTGGGCTATGGGTGCTAAATGTGTTTCATGCACGGTAGCAAGGATGTGTAGATGCTAAGTAGTAGTGGCATGCACAGAAAGTTATTACTAGTTAGTGCTGCACATACCATATGTGAGGTTATGGGTGCCAAATGTGTTTCATGCATGGTAGCAAGGATGGTGCATAGATGATAAGTAGCATAGGTATAGAGTAGTGGCATATGCACGAGATTATAACTAGTTAGTGTTGTGCACACCATATGTGTGGATTGGTAGCCACATCACTCCTAGAGTAAAATGTCAGAAATTGAGGAGAGTTATCTGTCAATCATGAAGAGATATCATAGTGAGGAAAGCTTTTTATTTGCTAAGAATATGTGAGCTTACGATTATAAATAGGGGTCAGGGACTGATCTAAAACCTACTATTGTTTCTTTCTAGCATTTTGAGTTGCTTGTAAATGATGGAGTGACAGCCATTCACTTTGCCTTGAATCAACTGTGAGAAATAGAAATAAACAGGCAAAAAGCTTGGGTCAAAGCCAAATAACAACCTTCAATTTAGTTTTTGATAGGACAGTCAAGGCTGTGCTTTCAAAGCTTTGGAGTTTTCAGAGAACAGGAAAAGTGCTAGCTGTTGATAAAGCTTTTGATCAGACAGTCAGTGCTTACCCATTTCTGACATCTTATAACTACAGAACTTAAGGAGCATAGTCAGTTAGATTAATAACAAACAACTAACAAAAAAGCTCTAAGGCAAGATTAAAAGAAGGCACTTGGCTTTTAATGAGACTGAATGGTCAATGCTGTCCCTTTGAAGCTTCTGTTTTGGGAAATTCCTTCGAATGATACACCATTAGAGTTCAAAAAACAATTGAACAAGCAGGCAATGTGGGCCACCAAAACCTAACAATACGTCTCTTTGCCTTTACATTCAGAAGATTGTCAACCTAGTGGGCTCTATGTGAGGCGAGTATCTTCATCATTTGAGCCTCAGAAAGTTGAGATCTCTTTTAAGCTCTTGAGTTTTGTAGAAGTGACACAGAAGTAGCTGTTAGATTGATTTAGATTGACAGTCCCAGATAAATTTCTTAACCTCACAATAGCCAAAATGCTATTATTAAGAAGCTTTCTCTTGTTTAAACATTTTATTGCCCCTTACTACAATATAGGTGGATAAGATGAAGTGAACAAAATTTATCTTCCTAGGAACAAACAATTAATTTATTCTCTAAAATATCATAATTAACATTCTGTTGTTTCAACCTTTATCCATGCACCCATGTAAATAATGCACCCTGCTATTACTCAGAAAACTGTTTGAATGCTTCATCAAGCTTTTAGATGAACTGCAATTAACCAAAAAAAATAGTTGTATTTAATCTGCTTTTTTCTTACAGCCTATCTAGTATTGCCAAAAATGTTTTCACTGCTATCTTCCTCAACTAAAAACTCATAGAACTTATTAACATATTACAAAATCATGGTAAACATAATCAAATCACTGCATATAGTCCAAGAGGTTGTGATCAAATGATTAAAGTATTGGGTTCTCATTGTGGAGAGCCAAGCTTAAATTCCCAAAGTAACATCTAAGGTGAAAAACTAAGTGGTAAAGCTTGATTTTCATTGTTTGTCTTCTAGTAGTAATTTGATATTTCCAAGTTGTTATCTAAATGTTATGTTCCTAAGGAGCTAAGTATTGTATTGCTTAAGGATCTACGTATTAGTATCAACCGGCTCATATGCTCATTTGACCTATATATTTGTAGACTATTAAACAATATTTTTTTAAAACACTGCATATAAGCCAGGATAAACTGTGCCTTTGGTTGACTACATTTTTCAACCCTTTATGATATCGCACTTTTCTCCCGAATACATTTGAATAATAGCTCATGATGAGAGTCCAGCGCTCTAAAGGACCATTGACTCAACTTCACCAAAATTTTACAATCTAAGGCTTTCAAAAAAGAATCATAAGAATGAGCACACATGACCAATAATACCTTTTTCAAATGGTTGTTGTTCAAAGCAACAACACATGCATCAGAACTAGAGGAAACTACTTTGTAGAGGTGTATGAGGCTTGTTGACTTATAAATAGGCAGAGCCACAGTAAAACACACAAAATGTTTAGGGAATAATTTGACTCAATTGTAAACATGCTGTTTTAGAGAGTTGTAAGAAAAGGGGTTTTTATGGCTGCCCATGGGGTTCATGGCTGTGCACAGGAAAACAGGCCAAGTAGCTTGTATTAGATTTAACTTATATAACAAAACATTACAAATTTGGGCATCCTTGTGATCTCCGAGATGAATGCATGTTGTTTTGTGAGCGAGTTTCATACTTAATGGCCATGCACAAGAAAACAGGCCAAGTAGCTTGTATTAGATTTAACTTATATAACAAAACATTACAAATTTGGGCATCCTTGTGATCTCCGAGATGAATGCATGTTGTTTTATGAGCGAGTTTCATACATGGCACTAAGTAGGAGAAAAGGTGGCGCACAAATGCTTAGTAGTATGGGCATAAAGAAATGGCATGCATGCAAGGTCTGGACTAGCTAGTGTTGCACTGTAATGAACCCTTACAGGTTTTAACGGAAATTTCTTCCTTTTTCTAGTTTGAAAATTTCTGTCTTGCCTTCCCCAGCAAGATAGCTTATCCTCTTTATTTGATTTGAAGCTGGTTACAACAGAAAAGACTGGATATTACAATCTGTTAGGTCTGATTTTGAGTTTCAGACCTTCAATTATACCTAGTTTGTGCCAAAGCACAAGATAAAACCCTAGCTTTATGAATGCTAGAAGAAGCTAAGTGAAGTAGGGCGATATGCCCAGCTAGAGATGACTAGAAATCAGCTGTAGCAACACCACTGGAGGTTGCAAACATCCAAAAACTCCTCAGATCTGATGTTGAAATTGATTTAATGACTGCTGCAACAATAATCTTATTTTACTTGAAGCTGGAAATCGCTAGAAATATCTTTCTCTGTCACATGAACCTCTTAAAACCCTTCTATCAGCAAGTAAAGGTGAAGGTGTCTCAAAACGGGGTCATAATCTGCAACTAGAACTTGCCAAAGCAATCTGTTTAAGCTCAATGGTGAATTTCAGATTGAAATCACCTCACTAGGTGGAATGGGGACATCACCAAACCACAGAATTCAAGGGAGCAGCACCTTGAATCGACTGACATCACTTTCAGTCAAGAGATATCTCTCAGCAAATAAGATATAATCACAAAATACTATCTTCCCATTTACCCCAGCCTCCTTTAAATAAGACCTTAAGGCAAGGCCGCCCTAGGGTCTAGTTTCTAGAAGGTTTTGGCCCTTCTAGAAGATTCTAGTTCTTCTAAATCTTCTAGAAACATCTTCTAACTTCTAACCTTTCTAGAAGATTCTAGTTCTTCTAGAAACATCTTCTAACCTTTCTAGAAGATTCTAGTTCTTCTAGAAACATCTTCTAACCTTTCTAGAAGATTATCTTCTAACTTTTCTAGACAATCTTATTCCTTATCATCCCCTTATTATGCCCTCTAACCCACGGGAATGCTGGATGGGCTAGAATATGACCACCAAGAGGTCACTCCAATAGTGGGGACATTACATGCACGCACCATAAATGTAGGTTGGTGCTACCATCACTCCTATCCCAAAAAGACAAGTAGTCCTTACTCATGAAACTCATACAAGAAGTTTTATGCATGGATGTCCTTTAAGCACCAGGGAATGTAGTATTAAAAAGATGAGCCATCCACATGGGTTACATGCAGCCAGTGCAGACTGCCCCAAGACACGGCCCGCATGAATGCCCCTTTATCCTGCCTACCTTTGCCACCACTGATCACATCTATGTACTTTGAAGAGAATTTGTGGCAATGTTTTTTTTTGTGGCAATGTTTGTTGTGAGAAGCAACCAAGATTTTACATCTGTAAACAACCAAGTTATGCATAAATGTATGGTACGTTAAAAGGCTGGATGCAAAAACATTAATCAAGAAGATAAAATACCAAAATAACTAGGCATATGTTATAACTATGTAGGATGAAGTGCAATAATTCTAAGGACAAACAAAGAAAACACTGATGAGCAGACACATTTAATAGAATTTCATTTGAAATGTGTCAAATGAAAAAAGTCTTTACTGATAAGTTATATAATTTTATAAAAACACCAAGATCTTTGCCTAGCATATAAAATACCAATCCATGGTACAATACTTTTGAAAGGTGCAATGAAGTATATGTAATAGTGTTCCCCAGCTACACACTCCTGGGGTTTTGACCTGTTCCCCAGTTTAGGAATGCTTCTTAAGCTTTCAGGACAGAATTGAAACATCCCAGCCCCATCCAAAAAAATGTGAAACTTTGGGGATGTCCTAGGGATAAACCCCCAATTTGCCATCATCGGGGTGCCCCAACTATCCCAGGGATGTCAGGCAGTCTTCAACACTGTTTAAAAGATACAAAGAAAGCAGTGGAAGTCTTCAAAGGCGACTCCCACAACTGTCCTCGATTCAAATACTTTCAATTTTAAGGTTGTTAAAGCACTTCCAAGGAGCACCATTTTCCAACTCAAACACATTCCTTCTCAATCTCTTATTGGCTCCGCTTTCATTAATTTTTTGAACAGCACAAGTATGGTGAAATGTTAAGATGCAAGTATCAAATTGCTTTTCCTTTGTCCCCTGATAATAATAGGTGAATATTTTTTAATAAACAGTTGACAAGAATTAAACCTTGCAAGTTAATTGGCAAATAGATGTCATTGTTGTAAAGCTGTGGCCTTGGCATATAGTGGTGAAAGCATTCGGCATAATTTATTTGATGCATGAGCACTGTTGTACTTGCAGTCCTTTAATTATGCACAGTTCATGTAAATCGGAACCTGAATAGTGAATACTAAATGCAATTATTAGTTTGTGATTTTTTCCAAAGCTTATTGACATAAAATTGAGCTAAACATTTTATTGATGTGGAAACTTAAATTGTTGGTATAATAGATTTCAGTGAAAATATAACTCCTTTTGCAGAATTGTAACCAGTCATTTCCATATATGTACTGGGAAAAAATTTCTCCATTTGTGGAATTGAATCAATGGAATAGCATTACAAATTTAGCACATTGTATGTAGTTGAAAAACTCACTCAAAACTCGCATAACTCGCGAGTAATCGCATTGCAGACAGGGAGGCGAGTTAATCGCGTGATTACTCGCAGCCGAGTAACCCTAAAAAACGCGCGGCGATTAGGGGAGAGGGCCCAATAGTCGTGCGGGGTCCAATAGTCGTGCACCCAATCGTGAATATAATACCCAATAGTCGTTTATATAATGTCCAATAGTTGTGATTTGACTACCCATAATTAAACAAAATGTATGCTTTTGATCTAAAAAGCAACCAATCATGTGATACCACATCAGCGCTCAACTACTCATGATGTAATGCACGAGAATTGGTCTCACTTTTTTTTGGGGCCTTTTGGACACCTTGACAAAAACGCATGCTGATGTGGCATCATATTTGATGATGTGGCCCTGAAACCTTAGTTATAAGCAGAGAACTTGCCAAGTAAGCTGCTGTAAAAAATTGGGAGTGATTTGAAATTTCGACGTAGGATAATTAGAAGTGCGAAGTTAGGGTGCACGACTACTGGATCCTCTCCCCTAGTGGTTAAAAAATCGCGAAAAAACGCAGGTATTGAAGGAAAAACGCGGTCAAAATTTCAAGGACGCAGTCTTTATATTTTTTACCCTAATTTTTTTGGGTTACAAACTCCAAAAAACGCGCGTATTGTAGGAAAGAAAACGACAGCAGAAGAAAACGGACAAGGGAGGGCACAATTTGATATTTTTCACATGTATTTTTCGGTTTTTATTCTCTGCGAATTCACGTTTTGTAATTTCATGAGTTCTTCATATGCGATTTCTGCCTGAGTCTTCTGCATTCACGGGGGAATCGAGAATGATTTTATTAAAAAAATTATATTTTAAGTTTAACACGCAAAACACTCAGCCCGACGAATGCAAACTGGAATTGTTTTTTTTTTAAGTTTATAATAATCTTTTATTAATTCGCAGACTCCATACCGGGAATTTAAATTAATTTGCAAACATTAATTTATTGATTATTCTTTATAGTTTATATTAATATTAATATTTCTATGAATATTTATATTAATATTTCTATAAATATTTTACGTTTGCAATATAAAGACTTCAGTATATAATATTATATTGCATCAAATTTATTTCATTTACATCAAATTTATTTTATTTGTAATATGAACTTAAAAGAATTCAATGTCAATTTTATTTTATTTAGTATCAAATTTATTTTATATTGTATAGAGACTTCAATATCAAATTTATTTTATATTGCATCAAATTTATTTTATTTGTAATATAAACTTAAAAATTTAATATCAATTTTTTTTGCAATATTTAATATAAAGATTTAGTAATATTTGTAATTTTATAAAATAAAGGTTTGATATAATTTAGTAATATTAGTAATAATTTTATGTAATATATTTAATATAAAGATTTCAGTAATATTAATTTTATTTGTATTTTGTATTTTGTAATATTCAATATAAAGATTTCAATATCAATTTTATTTGTAATATTCAATATAAAGACTTCAATATCAAATGTTCAATAAATTTGTCGAGTTATTCCCCGAGTTATTGCCGAGTTTTTCCCCGAGTTTTTGCCGAGTCCCGAGTTTTTAAAATTTTTGGGTCTGCCGAGTTATTGCCGAGTCCGAGTTTTTCAACTATGGACTATGTACTTTAAATTCTAGCTTCTTTTAGTTTATTTTAAGTTTGTTTCATTTCATAAATTTAAAAATTGTTTTTTTATATTACTTTAATTGCTGTCCCCCACCATAACCAAAATCTGTAAGAAAAAAATTCATACCCAAAACCCCATTCCCCCATCCCTGAAACTCAAAAAACATTAGCTTTAACTGGCATATAAAATATCATTTCAAGGAACAATAACTTTTTAGATAAATAAAAGATTAAATGTATGTATGATACTGATAATAAACAACCGAGACAAAACAATATCTAACACAGCAGACACTGAAGACGGGGTAAATCGACACCATGTTCCAATTCATTAATGAGTTCTGCGCTGGCTTAAGTGCTGTAAATGAAAATGAGTCCTTTACCACAAAGATGCAAAGATCCAGATAAAAGAAAAACCTTCATAAAATGGCCTCAAACTTAGAATCAAACACTGGACAGAATTTAAATTGAAAGAAGGAAAATCAACTGATATTGAAAATAGAAAGCATTATTGGAATTGATGAACTGTATTGAAAGGTAATAAAAAGTTTTTAAAAAAATCCTTAAAACCCTAAAATGTGTCCAAAGAATGCTGGATTGGGTTAACACTTGCAATATTTCACAATGTTACCAAAAACCTCTACTTTTTAGATCTTGTCAATTGTCTCATGAACATTGATCAAGAATATCATGAAGGAAGAAATGTAAAATATAAATAAGCGGGTGTCAAGGGATAAATGGAAACAACATCTCTTTCTTACCTCTGGTAATACAATACACATGTACCAAACAGGTAAAGAAGGCAATCAATTAAAACATTCCAATCCACAAAGAAACCAAAGTACAAATAAAGGACAAGCAGTTTCCCTTAATGTTAAGGTACAATAAAGGAAAACAAATAGACAAGTGGTTTCCCTTGGGTTAGCAGTTTCCCTTTGGGCAAAAGCATAGTTCAAAATCTCAGAGCTCTCGCCTAGTTTGCAAGATTCTGCGTCAGAGAAGTAACTTGCCTATGACTAGCAAGCTGGGTCTGCTGCAGATATTCAAGTGTTTTTCAATGTACTCAGCAAGTCCAACATGAGAACTCAGCCACTAAATAAAACCCTTTATTTTTATCACTTTTCATTTTTGTCTATAACAATTTGGACTTCACCAACATGAATTGATTATCAAGTGATTGGAAGGATTTCATGATGGTTGGTTTAAAACTTTAAATTGTTAAAATTATGAAAAATAGATTGCACCTTGAAGGTACCTGTGACCTTGCAGACCTTAATTTGGGTCTGGTGGCAGGAGCTCCATCCCTCAACCACAAGGAATGCCACCCCAAGACACCACAAGGGATACTGCCTCTCAACTATTCTGGTTTTAAAAAGCAAACAAGAAAATTTGTATTGGGCTGCACCAAATGGAAAAGTAAAGTGTTTTTTTACCCCTTTATTTGGCTTGAAATAATGAAAGCAACATTTTTCCACACTTTTACAAGATTTTCAGCATTTTTTACTATTAGTTTCCCAATTAAATCCCAAGTAATTGAATTCCACTTCTACTTTTGCTTTGACAAGTCAAATTCTGATTCTGAATAAATCTACTGTGATTAAAATAGACTTATGCAATCTCTAAATTCATTCTTTATGCTTCTAAGTTCTAATGCATTATTCAAGTTTGTTTTAGTATTTATATAATTTATTTTATTTGTTGAGTTTTTCACCGAGTCCAAGTCTGAGTCAACTTTTTGGGCTGCTAAACTGCTGAGTACAAGTTTTTTAAATATGGGATAAAGGGTATACCGATATGTAAAGGCATTAGAAGCATTAGAAGGATAAGATGTATTCTAAGATTTTCCTTTACAAAATTTCTTTAGTAACATACACCATGCACAACAAACAAATTGCAGTCAAAAGGGGACAGATACTTGTCTAACAAAGAGTTATCTCATCAAAGCCCAAGCTGCATATCCTACAAACCCAGACAAACCTTTGCCTCAGTTATTGGGGTAGCTTTCCCCACATCACTGATACAAGAATTATGGGCACTCAACATCAACATCATGAAATGCTCAGATAGAAAGAAGCGTCGAATCAAGCTTATAATGTCAGCCTCATACAATCCTCGTTACTAATTTATATTGTTCTGATTTCACTGTTAATTTTTGCATCAAGACATGGATAAGTAAGTTTGAACTTTTATGTTATAAATAACTGAATATGAAAGGTTACCCTTTGTACTCAGCAAACTCTCTATCTTCTGGAGAAAGAGATGATAAAAAAGTACATCAAAATCTCTAGTCTTCTACTTGCTATATACAACTGTTACATCCGACCCTGGTCATTATAGGTATTTGCATAGGACTTCTCAAACATCAGACAATTTTTTCTTTTAAAATAAGGAAAATAACAACCCACCTCCATAAAATCCAAGACAGGATAAAACCAGAAACCCACAGGCACAGAACTCAAATCAGAGTAAAGACAGCAACCCACAAATGCAGGGTGGTAGGATTTTTGGCTGGGATCAGATGTAAATTGAAGAAATGAGCTTTTTCAGATGGTAAAGTTCTCTATAGTCTATAGAATTGTCTCCTCGTGAACCAACAAAGATGGAACATTCCAATTGTTTAACCAAAGAAGATAACTGATGCACATAATGCAATCGAAGTATTGGAGCTGAGGATTTCATTGGATACTAAATGAATATAAATCGACAAAATTGTGTCACAAAAGCTGCAAGTCCACTTTGCTATGAATACATAGAATAAAATTCTTAAATGACTCATATTGCAGATGATGTGATTAAAGCGAAACAATTCAATGACTAGAAAACACACAGTTAGTGACTGATTAGTATCAGTCTCTAATTCCATTTTAAAATATCTTCTATAAAGCCAGGATAGCAGAGCACACTGGTAACAATATTTGAAGAAATAATGAAATTCTATGGTAAAACTAAAAACTTCTACAAAAGACAGAATTTTAAAATGTAAATTAAAACAGAGAAACATCATAACTTCTGCAGCAGAGACCAACTCAGAAATCAAGCACCAAGAAAATCTGAATATTAATCACTAACCTGTTTTTGATAGACACGGCATCTTCCATCTTCTTTCCTTTTATCCATTCACTGGCTGACAATGACCAAACCAAGAATTATCGTAAGCAAATGATCTGAGGCATATTGATGAGAACAGGGAGATTAAAAGCTAAGAGTAAATTGGGAAAAAATTCACATCACCATAACAAACCCCCATTATTTTCAATTTCAGTCACTAATGGATCATTAAATTTTATAAGTCATTAATGGTATTCAATTGTGCATTTTCAAACTAGCAATACTGTAATAGTCATTTCTAATTTTGAATTATAATTGTATTTCAGATCAAATCGAGCATTTAATTTTTGTAAACATCCAAAGAGGTACCTCAGCTGAAAAGAATTAAGCATTTTAAACTACCATAGGCTTCCTCCTTTCCCTATCCTTTCTCTCTGTCACTAGAAAACTAAGTTAGCAGTATGTATTGGGTTAGGAAACTGGCTTCAAAAAACAGAGATTCACTGTTTCTTTTGGAACCTAGGTATGATACACAGCTTGGTTATGCAGTCTAGAACAGAGAGACTTAACTAAAGACTGCCTAATCTAGCAGCCAACACATCATTCACAATATCCAAACACAAAACAGAAACTACAAAGCAAACTACAATAAATTACTAAAGTCCCTGTAGTAGATTTCAACTTGCTTACTAAGTTACATTGTCCTACAGGGAACAACAACAATTCTTGTACCCTGTCTCTTCTATCAAATTATGAGGCTTCTCATAGCCTTAATCTTATTACAATCCCCTCTTCAGTCTCCAGTGATCTACACTCTTTTCTTAACTATGCTAAACATAGTCTCATTTATTTTCCCTTTCTATTCCAACTTCAACTAAGGTCCATTCCTCCTCTCATGCTAGAGATCAATCCACAACAGAAAGATAATAATATAAAATGATTGCTGCCCTGGTCAAGAAACTATTTCAGATCCTGTTACCAGCCAAGAAAAGAATTTAGATAAGTCTCGTGTGAGTGACATGTAGCAAGTATGCCATCACCAGTCCAGTCATTGTTTGGTTGTGTGACGGTTGACACTCCTTAGGCGGTTAGAATGTTGAGATGATTGGGATTCTAGGAAATGGCTTGGTTTACATCGAGTCCGTGACATACAAGGAACAATATGATGATTCGTTGATGCCTGATGATGTGATGATGTTGTATGCGTATTGAGGCAAAAAAAAAGGATTTCTGCATATTGAGAAAGGTGGAATAAGGTGACTATATTGTATTTGGATTCTATGGTCATAGATTAATACAATTCTTAACTCTTTTTTGCAGTTGGGCTTTTTTTCTGAAAGGATTTCCCAGATTAAACCTTGTGTCTAGTGTATTACGTTGGACTTGTGTCAATCTTTTGTTCTTTCACAATGTTTTGCTAAATGAATTCGGAAACGGTACACTTAAATCTCTAATTTGGTTCACATAATGTAAAGTTGAGTCAACAAAGTTGTCAGTTTGTGGATTAATTTCCATCATCGTTGCCTATTGTAAGAAGGGCGATTGCCACGATGGCCAGGGTTCAAAAATTTATTTATTTTCAGCTTTGGGATTTGACTTTTAATGCCGTCAATTCCAACAACCTTGGATTTAATGTCAGTCTACGGAGTCACAGCCTCGTGCACCCTGATGCTCGAAACCCTTACGAATGCCATCAAAACACACAAAAATGTAAAGCTGACGGTACCCTCCATAAATTTCTCATCATATGATATTGGGCAAGGGCTGCAAATCAGATTAATTGAAAAAAACAAAAATGAATTGACAATGAAAAAACGTTGTTGTACATACCAAGAGAGGAGGAGGCAATGGCAGAGCCACAACCAAAGGTTTTGAAGCAGGCATCTTTGACTTCGCCTGTTTTCTCATCCACTTTAATCTGCAATTTCATGACATCTCCACAGGCAGGAGCACCCACCAAGCCTGTGCCTACGTCTGGATCATTTTTGTCGAAAGAGCCCACGTTACGCGGATTGTTGTAATGATCGACCACCCTCTCGTGGTATCCTCGAACGCCAGCAGCGAGAGGTCCTCCGGTCGACGCCCCTCCGCCTCCACCCCCACGAACAACCCTCCCCACGTTTCGAACAACGCTGCTCAACATGATTACGAACGATCTGCCGATACAGATTACAAAATCTAATAAACAAAGAAAATTATAGAGTGCAAGAATGGAGATGCTGTCTAAAGCACAGAGGGTTTATGGTAGGCGACCGACTCAGCTCTACACAGAATATCTATATAGCTCTTGCTGATGACGCTGTAAGTAGAAATGGACACGTGGTTACCCTTTGGAGTTAAAAGAACCATCATTTGCCTTTCCATGCAGGGGGTAAGGTATGTACACCTCGTATTGTGGAGCATGAGTTAGGTGCCTCCCTCATATCGGGAGTACGAGGAGTCTCATATAGTGCAAGCCGTCTGTAAAACCAAAAACAGATCCCCTGGTATCGTGGACTATAAAATAATATTATTATTATTATACTCTTGAAAGAGAGGTCACAAGTTCAAATCCTGCAAGGGGTAAGGTATGTACACCTCATATTGTGGAGCACGAGTTAGGTGCCTCCCTCAGATTGGGAGTATGAGGAGTCCCATATATACTATAAGCTGTCTGTAGACCCAAAAATAGATCGCCCGGTATTCATGGACTATAAAAGAATATTTATTTATTTATTTATTTTTATTTTATACCCCAATCTTCATACATGTTAGGTTACACCGAAGGCATTCCCTCTACGAACGAGTCGACTTGTAAAAGCGTATCGACGGCTATCTTGTGTCCGTATCAATGCAAGACAATTAAACGAATGTCAGCCGTTCATCATTTTTCGCCATTTTTTTGGGCTATTTTAGCCCTTTTTTTTGGCTGCTTTCCCTGCCGCTATTGGTTTTCGCTCCTCCAAACTCTTCCTCACTGGTATTGACCTTCACTTCTCCAATTTGGCGAGCTGCAGCCTAAAAATAAGGTTTCAACCAGGGTTTAACCCCTGTCTCTATGCAGCTGGTTAAGTATGTTTTCTACTTAGATTTAAGCAGTTTAAGCAACTTTCCCATGCAAAAATAAATTATCACAGGAAAGGGATAATTTGGAGTCCTTTTAAGCACCTACTCCTTAAGAATTGAAAATAAGCTGTTGAAAAAAAAGGGGCTGGAAACAAGGAGCCGCTGCATAATATCAAAGATGCCACATAGCTCTACTAATTTTTTTCCCTCTTTTTTAATATCTATTTTTTTTTTCTTTTGAACTTTTAATTGCACAAATTATTATTAACTAGGGGAGAGGACCAGTAGTTGAGCACCCTAACTTCGTGCTTCTAATTATCGTACGTGGAAATTTCAAATCACTCCCATTTTTTTATAGCAACTTACTTGGCAAGTCCCCTACTAATAACTAAGGTTTCAGGGCCACATCAGCATGATTTTTGTCAACGTGTCCAAAAAGGCCCAAAAAAAAGTGAAACCAATACTTGTGTATTCACAGCATGTTTTATTGAGCGCTAATGTGGAATCACATGATTGGTTGCTTTTTAGATCAAAGGAATACATTTTGTTTAATTGTGGGTAGTCGTCATCAACACAAACAACTTTAAAGTCACAACTATTGGTCCAATATTGATAAAAATATTGGGTGTTATGTAAACAACTACTATCACAACTATTGAAACATGCTCAGGTATTGGGTCCTCTCCCTTATTATAAATACAAATTTATGTTGATTTCATGGGGCACTTCCAAAATAAGCTAAGTAGCTGCATGATCTAATAATGAGTACATTTACGTTTTAACATTACCGCATCCTTTACCCTACGTAGTTAAGTATATATTATCATAATTAATATATATTGTATGTTTTATATAATAAAAAATAAATTATAAATAATATAATTATGTTACTATTATTATATATTATAGTCTTTAATAAAATTATTAAATACATATATATAATTATTATTTTTATATAATACAAAATATAAATAATATATTATTATTTTTTATATAATACAGATTAAATTATATATAATTATATTATATTTATTATTATATAATAAAAATTATTAAATATATATTTATGTGGATGTCGCCTTCAAAATTGTGAAAGCTATTGAAAAGTGGTAAAAAACGGGGGTCGTTTGTGACATTGTTGAAGTTGAGTGTGTCCATAGCAAAAAAGAGGTGGCAGTTGCAGATGATAAATTTAAAGAAGCCATCGAAGCAAAGGATCTACAATTATTCCTCAACCATGTAATTGAAAACAAGGGTGGGTTGGATGAGTTCCAAATCAAGAGAATGGCAGAGCTTGGTGTGGGTGTGATAGCTCTATGGAGGCCTTCACTTGAGTAGTATGTAATAGTAGTTTCTATGATATAGCAGTATGTAATAGAAGTCCTGCAATAGTAGTAGCTATAAAATCTATGTAATATTAGTATTTCCAAGTAATGAACGGGCGCCACCCTCACTGGTGGTAGTTTGTGAAAAATATATATATATTAAATATAAATATGAAATTATTATAATTAATAATTAACATATTTTTATATAGAATAAATTAAATTAATATATAAAAAATCTAATAGTTTAACTGATCTTTGGAGAGATTAGGAAAAAGAAAGAGAGATAGAGGGGGAGACAATTCTATTTAGAGAGAGGTAGGTATACTAGCACTTGCACCTAAAAGAGATTCAAGGATTATGCCAATGGAAAATTATATGTATGTTAATATGTTAGAGAGTATGTGTTTGCACATGGATGCGCTGCAAATTCTAGTTGCATGTGGCTAGATTCAACAATTACTAATAAGTGCTAAATAATGGAATGAAATAAATTTAGACAAATCTAGATTTTTTCTTTAAAGAAATTAAGCATTATTTGATTATGAAATATTTGCATACAGATTTAAAACATAAACCAATGCAAATGAGAAAAGAAAGTTGTCATCAAATTGACAAAAAATACTACAAATGGAAATAAAATGTTCCCATCTAGTTGTCAAATCAATATTTATTTGGGTTTTATGTGATAAGTGAGATTTTGGAGGCTTTTACTTTATATTTTAGAGGATTTTACCATTAAACTATAGCTAGTTTACTATTAAATGGCAGTTGAAACTTGTTTTCCAATGACTCAATAGCGGTTTGCATGTGTGAGGCATGTTTCATGTTCAAATCTCACACAATATGCAGCCTATCAGCTAATAAAGAGAGAAACTCAAAAAATAGAGAATGAGAGAGAGACAAATTTAGATAGATAGATATCAAGAGCGAGCTCAAGAGAGATGGAGATAGAGATTGAAAGAGAGAGGAATAGACAAAGAGAGATAGAGCATGAGAGAGAGAGAGAAATATAAGAGATACAAATGAAGAGAGAAATATAGCCTATCTCTCTCCCCCTCTTCTCTCTCATCCTCTTCAACCTATCTCTCGCCCTCTCTCCCCCTCTTCACTCTCTCTCCTCCTCTACCTATCTCTCTCCCTTTCTCCCCCTCCCTCACTCTCTTTCCCCCCCCCCTTTTTCTATCTCTCCCCATCTCCCTCCCTTCCTCTCTCCCTATCCCCCTATCTATCTCTCTATCTCTACTTCTCTCTCCCTTTCTCTTCCCTAATATCTCTATCTCTCTCTCTTTCTCTTCCCATATATCTCTATCTCCCCCTACTTCTTTCTCCCTTTATCTCCCCCTATTTCTCTTCCCCTCTCTCCATCTCTAATTTTCTCTATTTGTCTATCTCTAATTTTCTCTATTTGTCTATCTCTTTGTCTCTATTTCTCTCCCTCTCCTCCCCTCTCTATATCTCCTTATATCTCTATCTCTCTATTACTCTATCTCACCATCTATCTCTCTATCTCTCTCTCTCTCCCTCTTCCTATATATCTCTCTATTTCATTCCCTCTCTATCCCCCTATCTCTCTCTGTGTTTATCTCTCCCTCTACCTATATCTCTCCATCTATTTTTCTCCCTCTTCCTCTCTCGCTCTATCTTCATCTCTACCCCTATTTTCCTCTCTCCTCCTTTATCTCTAGACATTCCTCCCTCTCTCTATCCATCCATATATCTCCCTCTCTATATATTTATCTATTTCATCTCTATCTATCCCTCTCTCCTCACTCTCTTTATCTCTCCCTCTCCTTCTCTCCTTCTCCTTCTCTATCTCCATCTCTATCTCTATGTTCCTATCTATCTCTATCTCCTTACCCCTCTCTCTCTTCTATCTCTCCCTCTCGCTATCCCTATGGTGCAAGAGCACCTACACCTCATCCTCCATGCTTGATCATATAATGGTAAACAGGGAGGTCAATAGGTTGGTATGGGCATGTGTTTGTTTTGAATAAGGTCACTCAAGACCATTAAGTATGTCTTAGGATGAGTCTTTGAGTTTAGTGATCATGAAGTGGAAAATTCAATCTTGAACTAAGAATTGTTTTGTAGCCTTTGAAGGCAAGTTTTTGAATTTACATATAAATGTGCAGGATTAGTGTTTTATTGATGTAATAAGGCTATTTTCAAGCCATTGGTGTAGTTTTAGTGAGTTATAGGTGAAGGTGTGCAAACATTACAATATGAGTCATATTGTTGTTATACCATGTGTAAATGATGTCAACTTGGCCTCCAACGGTCATTAGTGATTTAAAAATCAGTTGTAAGGTGGTTGGTCATTGGGTAGGGATGGAGAAGCCTTTAAAAAGGCATGAAGACACAGAATGTAATGTTGGCTTGGAGTTTTTGTGAAGAAATACTATTGAATTCTCAGAGTTAGCAACAAATTTTCTATGTTTTCTGACTTTTCCAGACCTGTACGGTAACGTACAGTCCTTGCATTGTGCAAATATCTTTTGAATAATATAATGGCATGTGTCTTCTATGTTTTACATTAGGTCTGAAGGTTTAATAAAGAATTTGAAGCTTTCCTTAAGTGTTTTCTTGTGAACAGCCCAGGATACCCTGTTTTGAGGGTTTTGTGATCAAAACATGCTTTGAAGGGCCCTTACACCGTTTGTATCAACTATAACTAGTGTAATGGACCCTAGGAAGCATGTGTAGAATGTAGGACATTAGATTAAAGTGTTGGGAAAGAAATAAAGGAGTTAAGCCTATTGTTCCTGTGAGTTTTGTGTAGAAAATACATGTAAATGAGGGGCTTTAGTCTAGGGTTTGATGCAATCTATATGGGAGGTCATGTCTTTTGAATCCTTAAGCATGTACAGGGCTATTGGGCAGTGTTCAAGTTGGTTTTGAGGTATGAGGAGGCCTAGAAATGTCACATTCAATAAACCCTTATGAATAGTGCATGAAATAAGGTTTTCAGGTTTGGTATGAAATTGTCTGTACCAGTGGAATCTAATTGTGGTTTTGGAGGTTTGAGAGAATAATAAATTTTTCCCCAAGGTTTCATGGGCCAATGATAAGTTTGAAGGCATGTTGCTTTGTAATTTAGGCCTAATCAACCTAATTAGGTCAACGTAGAAGGGGTGATTTTGGGGAATTGGTCCAAAAGACTTGTATTTGATTCCAACATATGTGTTATAACTCTAAAATGGGTGTCTAAAACCATCATGTGTTTGTCAGGTGTTTCAGAGAATATTTGAGTTAATGGCCAAAAATTGAGTTTGCACTACTACAAGGATTCAAGGGGTGAAAGTGAGAAATCAAGTTTTTGATGACTGTCAAACTTTGAGGGTTGTTTGGATTGTTCAGAAAGGACATTTTTATCTTGTTAGATGCCTCTAGAAGGCAGGTTGTCATATTGATTGGGTTTGAGCCTCCCAGATCTGCATCACCCTACCTCTCCCTCTCTCCTTATTGCAAACATAACATGAGCATGTTGGTAATGGAGTCTGATTATCTTCCTGATTCAAAGGTTTTATTTCAATCATGTTTAGATCCATGTAAGTGGATGCATAGTTTATTTGAAGCTATCACTTCTCCATTGAGACCTTTGTTGCACAAACAACATCATTTGCTAAATGGCCTATCGATTGACCTCATATACTGCATAAATGCATGCAAAAAGTAGACCAAAATCTATCATAATTGACCTTCCACACTTCTTCGGTGTACCCATTGCACACTAAGGTGTGATTGCTAGTTATTAGGGCAACCTTTTAGATGCATCGAAAAGGTTTTATATATGAATGTAAACACTATAATTTTATTTTTATTTTATATTTTATTTTTTTGGTTGTGTGGATTGTATATCATTTATGAGTTTATTTTGTTATTTAATATGAGAGTTTGTTTTGTTACTTAATACATGAGCATTATTTTATGTTGATATCTCTTTGATTAAAAGTTAAGGATTGAGGGGTATCAATTCCATCAAAATCATCCAAGACATGATCTCAACCACATCCCTTATTTCATACCTTTGGAGGTTTAAACCTTTGTGGATGGCATAATCAAGGAACATATTGTCACCCTCGCCAATAGTGATCAACCAATTGAACTACAACCCTTTGGTGGTGTCGATAAATTTGAAAGCAAAAGCAAACAAAGAATTAAAAAATTACAATTATTTTGTCAAAAATAGTATATAACACTTCAATAGGTACTATTACAATACAACAAATGCAAGGAAAATAAAAGGTGTAAAAACTTGATAAATGAAAGGAAAATATGAACTCAAAGCCTCATGTTGAAGAAGAAACAAAGTAAATTAAGGTTGAAATTCATCTAACAAACAAAGGAAAAAAGGCAAAGATAACCAAGAACACAAGGATTTATATAACCCCACAACAACAACACTAATGTGGTCATCAAAATTATATGTTAATGAACTAATGATCATAAAAAGAGACTCCAAACCTTAGAAACAAGAGGTCACTATGAAGACATCAAGTTGAAATAAGCTATGGAATCTAACTGGAAACCAATAAGGGACAATAAATTGCTCAAAGAACAAGTAATCAACCTGCAAAACACCATGGAAAAAGGAGAGCAAGAACTAAGTAGGATGAAGCAAGCTCTAGACCAACTAAAAACAACAAAAGAAGACAAGTCAAAAGTACTAGAGGAAAGTGTCAAAACACAAATAAAAAGATTAAATCGATAATAGAAAACATGGAGATAAAAGAATTATGAGATCAAATTAGGGAGGGCAAATATTGGGTTCAAGTAATGAGGGATCGTCAAACACACAAAGAGAACTCATAGAGAAACAAGACAAGATGCAAATAAAGGAAGAAAATGATAGAAATGATAAGGTTATGATTATCATTATTAAAGTGTTAAAAGACTATGGCGAGAAGGAGATCCTCCTCAAGCAAGCTACACTAGTTGAAATCCACTTCTCCAAGTGAGCCTCCATGTTGTATGAGGAATATGGGTAGGGGCCTCTTTTTGGATAGGATGGAAAGTTTCTTTACCTTGCATTAGCTATTTCATTTCCTCGTGAAATTGTAGATACTCAATAAATCGAAGACCAAGAACCATTGATTTGGAATCAATTAGCCAAATCTTTTAGTAATTATTACATTTCAAATTTGTTTTAAAACTTGAAAATCAAAATCCCCTTTAACTACTTAACTATTTACTAATATTTAGCTTTTGGATTCAACTGTGTCAATTGACACAATTGAATCCAAAAGCTAAATATTAGTAACTTCATAGACTGTGGAAAACTCATACCAACTATTACTTAACTATTTAATTTTATGATTAAAATTACATTTTTTTTCTTGATAATTTTGGTTTTTCGTGATCATCATTTTACTTAATACAATAACTTGGATCTTGGAGTGTCCATGCCTTTTTGAGAGGCTAGTTGCATACATGCACATAATATTTGCATGGGAAAAGAGAAGTTTAGTAAATAGTTGTGCCACTGGACCATTCCCTTAGACATATGATGCTATGCTTAGTTGAGTAAATTTGGATCTTAAAGGTTTAACAATTGAAAATAGACTCGTTACAAAATTGTCCATAGGATTTGGTGTTTAAGACACTCCACACATTTATTTTCGATGCCAAAGAAAATAAACTTGGGCCCTAGATAATCCACTATCCTATCCATGGAAATTGGTCCAATAGAAAACTGCCAGGTGAGCAACAAGTATCCATCTCTTCCCAATGACAGCCCTTTAGCTTCATCAATGTATCACCAGCCTGTTATTTCCCATCATTTTTGGGTGTATAGTCAGTGTGCAGTGCGATCAGGGTCTCCATTATCTGTGTAAAGATGGCAGCAGCAAAGGCAATGCTTTCAACCCACGCCGTCTCCATTTCAGCTCCTCGTTTCAATGGTGTCAGCACCACAAGCAAACTCACAAGGCCACTGAGCATGGTAATGCAGAGTAACCCATTTCTTCTTTTTCTTCTTTTTCTCAACCCAAATGGTGATTGACATTTCTGTTATCTCTCTGCCAGCCAGCTCTGCCCTCTAAGTCAAGGAAAGGCATGGGAGGTTTAAGTGTCCGCTGTGATTACATTGGATCTCCAACGAATCTGGTGATTGTTTCTTCCATTACCCCTCTTCTTAGGAAGAATTTCTTACTTCTTTTTCTCTCACCAACTGTATAAGTTCTTCCCACCCAAAAAATTTAACCCATCCCCAAGACCCCATAAAAATGGGTTAACTGAGAAAACCTATTTTTTGATTTGGCAGATAATGGTGGCAAGCACAACACTGATGTTGTTTGCTGGAAGATTTGGGCTTGCTCCCTCTGCAAACAGAAAGGCCTCTGCAGGGTTAAAACTCCAGGACAGAGATTCGGGGCTGCAGACTGGAGACCCAGCAGGATTTACTGGCACAGACACCCTTGCCTGTGGTGCCCTGGGACACATCATTGGTGTAGGTGTTGTTCTTGGTTTCAAATATTTAGGCGTCATATAAAACAGTTATGGGCCACTATAGTCTTTTGTAAAGTAAAAGCTTCAGCTTTCAGTACTTTTTGGTATATGTAATTTTATTCTGTAAGAAGCGGGAGATCATTTTGGTGCATTTGGATTATGATCTGGGTAATTTCTGCAAATTCAGCTATTGTTGTGAATTAAATCTGTTCATTGTTGTGGTTCTTTCTTGAATGCGAGTATTTGAGGTTGAGGAGGAGAATTTAACAACTCTATCATTAGTGTGCTTTTTTGGATTTTACTGTGTAAAATTTGTTTGCATCAATTTTTTGGATCACACTCTGTGATCCATCATTTTTCTCTCTCACATCTCTGGCTCTCTTTTCTCATCCTGATGATAGATCATAGATTGTGATCCAAAACATTAATGCAAACAAATTTTACACAGTAAAATTCAGAAAAGCACACAGTTAATTAGCAATATGAACTGCGGAAATCTAATATTTGAACTCTACCATTAATATGCCATTATTAATTCTTCGAATTTCAATGAATGGAGTCAAAGTGGTTTCTATCTCTTTTGGTCATGGTGGAGATGGTGAAAACCAGGTTTTTGACTTGTCTAATGTCTTGTATTCATATTTTAAAGGTATAATGTATTTAGGAATTAACTTAAAAATAGAGAATAAATCATTGAATTAAATATATAGAAATTGAATTAATAGATTTAGTATATTTAGTTTTAAGGTTGATGATAGTTAAATGATGTTGATGTTGTTTTAATTAATTCATTATTGTTAAAATTTTGATTATCTTGTTTTGATTAATATATTAAAGTTTGAAATGTTATAGCAAATAATGTAAATTGATCACAAGTCTTGTGTGTTTGATCTAAACCACAACAAATTTGATCTAATGCATAGAATTGCTCTAAGATGCATGTAATTAATTTGAAAGAAAATGTATCAAAAGATTTGCACACCTTCATCTTCAAGATATTTGAATATGTCAAGATGGTAATAGAAACATTGAGGAGTTTGTTGGCTCAAAAGGTAAATGGTTCTCCTAGGTCAAAACCCTTGGTGGACTGAATTAATAGTGATGAAAAATATCAAATATAGCATTCATAGACATGTAGATGGCTCATATGACAATGGTGTAGATTTAATTATGATAATGCTCTTCAATTTGGAAGTAATGCTCTAGTAATTTCACAATGCCATCATGCCATGTGTAAGTGCTAAATGAATGAATTCAAACATCATGACATAGAAATGTGTGTTAGTTTAGCTCATAACAACTAGTAAAAGGGGGTGGAAAATATTGAATTTGAATTTAATGCCTTGGGATTTGGAGATCATTACCACTCTCCTTAGGATTGCCTTGGATCAACCCTGAGTCACAAATAAATTATCTATAAAGATAAGGCGGTGATCTCAAGGTAGGGAGTACCAAAATCAATGTCAATTGGGGTGAGATAAAGATGGGTAGAAATTAGGCCATGAGCCAAAGTTATCACAAGAGTACATGGAATTTGTTGATATGTTATTGCACTTAGACATTCCCATTAAAGCTGACACAAAACTAAATGGGAAATGGCATGGCTATGCTAATTTCACTAATACATTTTGCCCCCATTTGATGTGCATGTGAATCTAAAATGAGCATGCATTTCAAAGTATTTGGACATTCTCAACCATAATGAAAAGTAATTATTTAGACACTTGTAAAATATAAAATAACTAAAAAAGTATACCATGATGTAATGTAGTAATACAATAAAAGTCTATGTGATGTGGCAATGTGATAAAAGTCCATGTGATGTCACAATGCGATAAGGTTTAACATGATGTGGCACTATTATAAATCTTTGTGTGATGCATTCATGTAATATAACAGAACTCCCTTGATGTGGATGTGTCTTTTCAAAATGATATAACTCCATTTGAAAATGGTGATAATTTTGTATCTAGCACAAGATGCCATATGAAATTCCCACCATGAAAAGCATTAGCAACAATATATGCCCCTTCCAATTGTTAGCATCCAACAAATGTAAGGAATTGGAGAAGATGGAAATTATACATCATTAATTTTTCAAATAAGATGTAAGAGTAATGGTGAAATTTAAATGCCCATGCCATTTTTTATTTAGTTTTGAGCATGTTTTGATGGAATGTCTTAATATAATTACATATCAACAAGTGACACACTCTTGTGCTGGAATTTTACTCATGGTTTGATCTTTATCCATGCCCCATTTATCCCAGATTGTAACCATTCCAACACATTCTTCTTGTCCCCATTTACACCTACTCTCATACATAGTCATTTATTACCCTTTTATCTACCCCTAGTCACACAACTTTCCATACATTTGATTCATGCCTTGAGTTGATCATTTTCTCTACCTAGTTCATTTCTATAGGATGTGGGATTGACCTAGTTCAATCCCAAGGAGAGTTGAATTTTAAACCTTAATTCAAACTTTAAAATTCCAACCTCTTTTTGCTAGTCATTATGAGCCAATTTGGTACATATTTTTGTGAATCGTTGTAATGTCTTGGTATTTAAAGGCATTAAATGTACTTAAATTCATATAGGGAGATATACATGGTGACAAGGGGAAATCATTAAAGAAAGCTTCAATTTTCTAAAGGATAAAGAATATATATGTAGTTACCCAAGAGAACTTTACTATAGTGATCTAACAATCTCCCCAAATGAATTTGTAAAGCCACCATCCTTACAAACAAATCAAATATTAGAGATTAGGGAAAACCAACTTACTAAAAATTTATATATTGTTAGATCATTTATGTGGGTCATAGCTAATATATGTGCCTTACATCAAATGTGTGTGGCTTGGGTTCAAACCTTGAGGGGCTTGAGATTGAATTGTACCTAATTCCAAGTTTGTTTTGATGTTTTCACATTCATCAAATAATAAATAATAAATTCTTGTACCATGATGAGTGAATTTTGCATGGCTTTAAAGTATAGATTATTCATCATTATTCTCATGATTAATTGTATATTTCCTCATGAATTATGATTACTCGTGACATGCTTATCAACTACTTTAAAATTAATCTAGGTTAATTGTGCTTAATTATTTGTATTTATTTATTAGCTTATATTATTTATGTAAGGGATTTGTATATATTTATAGTTTGGGTGAACTTGTTTGCTCTGACACCATCCTAGAGTTTAGCCTTCTCACTTAGGGTTTTTGAAATATATGTTTTCTAATTGCTTTATCTTATTTTAGATTTGATTAAGGTTGGATTTCCCTCTCATATTTTACTTTATAGCTCTATTCTTCTCTAGGGTTTATGGTTCATAATTTGACTTTGCTTTCACCTACCCTACCCACCCTTGCTACACCTTGAGGGTTTCATCATTAGATTCTATTAATAACTATTTTTTTATCTATATTAGAATTCACCTCATTCCTATAACATTTGTCTAGTTCTCATAGGGTTTATGTTTTTATTGCCTAATCTCTTAGATACCCACTTACTCAACATTAATTTATACTTCATTGTTTATCCTTGTAATGGATTCTCATAGTCCATTGTTCTTAATCTTTGTCATGCTTCTATTATAGATTTTGATGGATTTCTACATTTTGTCCATATGTTCCCTTCATCCTTGATTCATTAATGACTTTTTATTCCATGCATGAGAATGTTTCTTCTATAAAGGTGTTGTTTTGTCATGTTTATGATTTATTCTTCTTTATACATTTTGTTATCACTTATCCTTCTATTTTAGACAATCTTGCTTCACTTTTCCATGAGCTTCATATTGCCTCTACTCTTTCCATCACTAGTGATAACTTGATGTGCATGGGCATGATGATGTGTTACCTTTGTGTACTTTCCCTCCACATAATTTGGTTCATGATTATTAATCCCCTTGCATGATTGATGGTGATGGTTTGACACCTTTTTTAGTCCTTCGTGACATTACTACCCCTTGTGATGATACTATTTAATGTGATAGCAATACACCTAGTGAGCATATCATTTATAAATATCATGCTAACTTTCCTTTTTCACAAATGGATTATCCTACTCATGCTTCCCTTGCTTTATTTTATCTTGAAGAACGTAAGTGATGTTGATACAAATGTGGCATATTCACATGAGGTTGGATTTTTCTCATTCTCTATAAATTGGATACATCAAATATATATTTCATGATTTGTTGTAGATGATATTATATTTTTTATTGTAACGTTATCAAATCAAAGAGTTTGAGTAGATTGTATTGATGCAACTTATTTTTTAGATTATTAAAAACTCGGTATCTCTTTGGTGATGGAGTTTTTTTCTTAAAAGGGTTTCTCAATATATATCTAGTGTTCTTACTGTTTGACAATTGTGATTTATCAATATACGTTTCCACATTATTCTCCATGTTGATTTCATGGTTAATCACACGTTACCTTAATTATAATTAGATTGTGATAGGGCGAATTTAGGTGTCAGAATATGAACAACAAACAAAAAGAGAGCAAATAACACTAAAAACACTCTACACCTCAAAATTAGCCTGGTTGGATTCAATGCAAAACAAAGGCAACAAAATGGAACCTTTTACCTTGTCTCAAATCGATCCTTTGGTTGGCCCTTCGATCTTTGGTGTTGTATGCTCCTTGGATGGCAAAAGATTCAAATGTAGATTGTGAGATGGATGGAAAATGGATGGAAGTGGATTGCAAGTATGAAAAATGGCTAAGTATGGATTGAGAAAAAAAATTCAAGAGTTTGGCTAGCATGAATGATCTCCTCAAAATGAGAGAAAAAAGGGGGTATTTATAGAGATTTTGGAATTCTCTAGGGAAATGGACGGTCAAGATTGAGCCACCAAGATCAAGATGTAGGGCCAAGGTGAGTTGAAAACTCACAAGCCTTCACATCTTGACATGTGGCATGTGAGGTTGTTCAAAAAAGGTGATGTGGACATGAAGTGGAAAGAGAGTACATGACATGGAGGGAGTACATAGTACCTTGGGATTGGACAAGATCTCCTCATAAAGGAGGTCTTTGTCCCTATGTGGGTGAGAGGACATGTGGGGAATTAAAAATTTCTCAAATATTCTCATGGGGATGAGAGAAGGAATTTAAAATTTCTTTAAATGCATTAGGGGATTAAATGTGAATTAAAAATTCACATAGAGAATGGAGTGCCTTTTCCAAAAGGAGAAAGCATTTAATAGGGTTGACTCAATTAAGTGATTAATGTTGTGCAAGTACTTAATTAGACTAATTAATGACATGTTAGAAGAGGGTATTTCACATGTGATTTGATGCGACAAGTCAAAGATCACATGGAGAAGAGTAAAAAGAATTTAATATTCCTTGGAAGGATAAAAGGAATTTAAAATTCCTTGAGAGGTTGATTAGGCTAGTTAATGAAGGATTAGAGGAGGGTTAGGTGGCTAAAAGATATTAGAGGCCAACTTGCAAAAGTTGGAGGATGTGACACATCCTAATAAAGGATTAGACATGTGCACATCCCTAATTATGAGATTAGAAGATGGATTAGGATTAAATAAAAATGATGGAGGATGTGACATGAAGGGAATTGCATATTTATTTAATTCATTTGATGAAAGGGGGAAGGTATTTAATTATTTAAGTAGGTACCTTAGGGATTAGAAGAACTTTAGAGGCATTAATTAAATAATAGTGATATTACTTAATTAATGCGAATAACGGGAATGCTTAGATGAAAAGTGGATAAATTTGGATAAATTAAGTGTCCAAATTTAGGTGTCTATAGATTTTTTCACTATTTGCATTTGCTTTCATTGAATTTATTTACATTGTTTCTCAACATTTGGAAACAAAGCTACAATTTTGATTAGAAAGGGACACCTTTTTGTAAGTTTTTTGGTTTTGTATGGTTATAGTGGGAGCTTTTGACTTAGTGGTTTTACATATTTGTGTGTGGTTGAAGTCATGACTAGCACATCATATTCAACTATTGAGAAATAATTACTTTAGGTATGACTTGTGGAAGTTGAAATGGAAGATTTCTTAGAAGAAAGGGATCAATGGGGATTTGTTGCAAAAATAAAAATACTATGGATATGTATGGTGGAGATTAGAGAAATTTAGATAAAAGGCTTACGGGACTGCTACACCCTTAATTTTAGAGTATACATAGGGTTGTGAATAGTCAGTTTATGGCTACCTTAACTCTTAATTAAGTCATATTATCATTATTATATTTTTATTTATTTATTTAGGTTAGTTGAGGTTTATATATGGTTATCTAAGTCAATATGGGTGATATCTTAGACATAAGTAAGGTATATATAGGAGGTAGAGAGTCTTGTTTGTTTATAATATTGTGAATTGTGTTCTCATTGGATATATTTGGAGGCTTTCCCCCTCAAAGTGGTTTGTTATTCTCAATTACTATCAAGTATTTTCAACAAATTTCATATTATATTATTCTCTTTTGCAATTATTTTATTACAAGTGGTATCAGAGCATGCTCTTGGCACCATGAAGGCAAGGCATTTTCTCAATTTTGGAGGTCATTTCGGGAAGCACATATCTCTTAGATTTTGGTGAATTTTTTTTTTTAATTTTTAAATGGATTTTGAAGAATCTATTAAAGTAGATATAGTACATATTTTATAGGAATTGGAGAAAAAATGAGAGATTTATTGCAGAATTAGGGTTTTTGCCAAAAAAATTTGGGAAGCGCATATCTCCCAAATATTGGTGATTATTCTTAATTTTTAGTGGGTTTTATAGGAATTAAGTGAGGCACCTACACTTAAAATTCTAGAGTAATTGGAATAGAATTGAGTGACTTATTGCATAATTAGGGTTTCCAACAAATTCACTCTCAAGGCTACAAATAAACTAATTTATGAGAGTTTTTTCTAGGAAAGTGTGACCTAGGCCCTAGTAAGTCACAATAAAAAATTCAAAGTATTTTGAATTTATTTGTGTGATTTATTGTAAAATATTTTTCCATCATGATGGGGCCTACACCAAGAGGCAAAAAGAATGCCACCACACCTAGGAAATTTCCAAATAAGGATGATGTAGAAATTGAGAGTATTAACCCTAATGAGGAAATCAACAAGGTCAAGGGTGAAATTTCATCAATGAAGAAGGAGATGAATGACTTTTCAAGGAAATTGGAAACACTTATTCAAGGGATGAATTATAAGGCAAAAGATTCACCTAATAAGGTGGAAGATAATTTTTTATTAGACATGAATTTTTTGGGCTTGACTTTGATCTCAAGAAGGATAAACTCTTTAATAATCTTATACTTATGCAATTCATACCCAAGTTGGATATGAGAAAAATTGATGGCAAGGATCCAACCAATTGGATTTGCCAAATGGAATAGTTATTTGATCTTAACCATGTTCCAAGTCAACCAAAGGTGGCTATGGCATCAATATACTTGGAACTAGACCAATTTATTTGGTATCATTAGAACAGTTAAGTCCATGGAGGACCACATGCTTCATCAACAAAAAGTACTTTCAAGACTCAATGAGATAGCCATGGCACAAAAATGAATGAAGCAGTAAGTAGACCAACATTGTAGTGATTTTTTTTTTGAAGTTGGGGACTATATTTTCCTGACATTACAACCTTACAAGCAAATGCCATTGAAGCAACAGACAAAGAACAATAAGTTGTCTCCAAAATACTATGATGCATACCAAATCATGCAAAAGATAGGTAGTGCTACCTACAAGCTTGATTTGTTGCCAACAACAAAGATCCATCCATTTTTTCAAGTTTCTTATTTAAATAAGGTAATTGGGAACAATATTCCTACTCAAATAGTATTATCAAAGCTCGATGAAGAAGGAAGAATCATATTGGAACTAGAGTTCATTAGTCAGACACACACAAAGAAGCTAAGGAATTGAAAAATCACTGAGTATCTCATCCAATGGAAGAATTTACTAGTTGAATATGCCACATGGGAGGATGAAGAGTTCATTCAAAAGCATCCACACTTGATTAGCATTGAGGACAATTCTTCTCTAAAGAGGGGGGCATGATACACCCTTAATCTTAGAGTATACATAGGGTATGAGTAGTCATCTTGTGGCTTCCTCAACTCTTAATTAAGTCATATTATCAGTATGGGTAAATGCAAGAAGATGAGCACGAAATGTGGAATTTTTTGCCTTAGACAAAAACCCAAAATTGGCTTCAAGAAAGTGGGATCCCATTTAGGTTCGGGTCCCGAGCCGAAAACGGGATCTCGTTTTAAAATGAGCTGTTAAAAACTGGGATCCTGTTTCTTAAAAAACAAGATCCTATTTTTTAAGAACAGGATCTCATTTCTTAAAAATGGGATCCCATTTTTTAATGGACCATTTCATAAAAATAAAATAAAATTACACTTTTAAGAAACGAGATCCTGTTTCATTTAAGTAAAAAATATATATATTTTTATGAAACAAGATCCCGTTCTTTTAAAAAAAAAAAATTGGTCAGGTTTTTGCTTTGTTTTTCAGTTCGGGAAAAGGCTCAAGGACTCCAACCTAGGCCCTGGACCTAGTTTGGTCTACAAGTTGAAGGCCTTGGCAATGTCACAAGAAAATAGTGACTTTGGGCATATGTCTAAAGAATTTTTTTGTAGAATTTTTTGACAAAATTAAAACTCATTATAGATGAGACAGTGTAGATTCCAAATATATAATTTTTTTACAATTGGATTAATCTTTTTATTTTTCAATTAATTTATGATGAAACAGGTCCATAAACTTGAATTATCAAGGTTTTTTAGTATTTTAATAACTTATTATTAACATAATTTTTTGAAAAACAAATTGTACAAAAGTGTACTTTAGACAATTCTTTTCAATTTAAAAAAAATCAAAAAATGATAAGTTTAGGTCATCTTATGTGTGACATACATGACAATATTTCAAAACACCAAATATGACCAATAAAAAATTAACAAAAAAAAATCAATAAAAAATTAGAAAAAAATATGGAAAGCGTGCTTCAATGAGTTACAAATCTTTTTACAAAAGGATTTAGAAAAATATGATTATTTAGGTCAAAATATGGATGACGTACACATGCATGGTATGGTAAAAAAAGTGACTTTTAAACAATAGTTTTAAGAAACACCTATTGAAAATCAATTTGTATCATCTAGGTATTGAAATAAATTACATATTTGAAAACTAGACTCTGAGTACTACATTTTATGATTAGTGACTTTTTTCAAGATTCCATCTCTAAGTGCTTCAAATTTTAAGGTCAAATGTGTCGAATTCTGAAAATCGAGGAAAACACTTCCACTAAGTGGTCAAAAAGTCGACTCAACTTCTTGCACACACCCGTATTATATTGTTATTTAGTTATTTAGGTTGTCCTAAGGCTTATATTTGGTTATCTAAGTTAGCTTGGGTGATATCCTAAGCACAAGTAGTGTATATATAAGAGGTAGAGAGTCTTGTTTGTTTATTAAATTGTGAATTTTGTTCTCATTGGACATATTTGGAGGTTTGCCCCCTTGAACTGGCTTGTTATTCTTAGTTATTATCAAGTACTTTTAGCATATTTCATATTATATTCCTCTCTTGTGCAAGTTATTTAATTACAAGGACCATATGATTTTATCTTGTATATTATGTTATCTTTAATTTCTCAAATAAGTCTTGCATTCAATGTGTGGAAGAGAATAGGTGATATTTACCATATAAATAGTTTTGTTAATAAGTTGTATCTTAAAAAGAAGTTTTTCTCATTAAAATGAATGGAGTAATTGCAATTCATCTTAATGCTTTTAATTTGATCTTGATTTAGCTAGGTTCTATTGATGTTAAACTAGAAGAGGAGAATAAATGTATTTTATTGCTTTGATCCTTGTCCAAATATTGAGAAATTTTATTTTTTCTTTGAGTGGTTCTATGATAGATCTAAAATTGGATGCACTTGTTGATACTTTTCTTAGTGAAGAGATGGGGAGAAAATACATAGATGAGGGCTCAAAGGATGCATTGTATGTTTGGGGAAGGCATATGAATAGAAGTATTTCAAAAGGGGAACAAAAGAAATATTAGGATATATCTAAATCAAAAAGGTAATCCAAAACCTCTAGGAAGAGCAAAGTGAAGTGTTGGAACTACAAGAAATGAGTCCATTTGAAGAAAAAATGCAAAAACAAAAGAATAACTTTGATGATTCCTCAATATAAAAATCCTCTAATGACAATGCTATTGATTATTTATTTATCTTTTCTACCATTGGTAATGATGAATTATGTTTTATTGATTTATGTGCCTCCTATGACATGACTAGTTTTCACATTATAATGCATGTGTTGGTGGTGAGGCGTTTCTTGATGATAACACTCTTAAGATTGTTAGCCTCAGAAAGGCAAAAGTAGTTTTTGGTGATGAAAGGGTGAAAAATCTCACCAATTCCAATATTTGCATGAATTTTTATTTTTTTCTAAGATGAATGATGTTGGAGTGCAAGTGACTTTTGATAAGAATGATTGTAGGTTTTCAAGAGGAAGTCTAGTACCTTCTAAGGGCTCTCAATGTGGGACTCTATTTAAGCTAGAGGTATCTACTTATTTTTCTTTTTCCAATGCACTTGAAAGTTTTGAAATTTTGTGCATTTAATGACACCAAAGATTGGGTCACATTGGTGAAAAAGGTCCTCACACCATGATTGATAAAAATATGGTCAATGGTTTTTTGTCTTGTTCTATTGAGTTTAATTTTTATGAGCATTGTGTGTTTTACAAACATAATAGAGTTAGTTTTCCTTTAGAGCTATAAAAAAATTAGAGGTTATTCATTTGAATATGTTAAGTCCAATGGATGTTCACTTTATGTGTACATATATATATTATATTTTATTTATAAACGATTACTCAAGATTTACCTCGATATATATTTTTAAATATAAATATAAAGTTTTCTTTAAGTTTAAAGAATTTAAGGAACTTGTTGAGAAATAACTAGATAACAAAATTAAGATCATGAGATATAATAATGGAGGTAATTATTACTTTAGAAAATTTCATATTTTTTTAGACATGTAGGTATTGTGCAATAGAAAAGTAAACCAAAACAAAATGGGGTTGCAAAATAGATGAACCAAACATTAATGGATTGTATTTTACAAACATTCTACAACAATCTCTAAAATAATACTTATTCACACATTGATTTGCACTCAACATCCTAATGACTTGACTACACCAATACTAATTTCTTCTCTAAGAAGAAATCATGATTTACATAATTTTTATATGAAAATTAACATATCATTTTCACATACAAATCTTAAATTCATTGATTAGCCTAAAATTGAAATCTTATCTAAATATTTTCATAAAAAGAATCCAACCTTTTTTCAATAGACAAATTGAAATTCAAAGAATAATCCAACACTTGCAACCCAAATTGCTTGAATTCTAAAAGTAATTTGAAAACTCCCAAGCTCTCCAAAAACCTTGTGAGGGAGAGAGATTAATAATGTAAATAATGTAAAGTGTCTTCTAAAAATTAAATTACCTCGTTCATACTTTAAAACTCTAAATAGAAAATCTTAAATATAAAAATAATATGTATTACCTAACTATCAGAATCTAATTAAAATAGCATATTCCCTTCATACATATTCCTCTACAAAAGGATCTAATATATATATATTTTTTAATTTAATTTTAATATTAAATATCCTCTCAAACTAATTTTAGATCAATATTTTATTTAAATCAAATAAGGAATCACATGTAGATGGTTCTAATTTTTAATTCTATAATTAAAAATTTTCACAATCAATTTTTTAAATAGAACAATTGAGTTTAAAGTATAATTTAATAGTACTTTTTAAAAATATATGTTAATTACTTTTAGAAAGATTTATTAATTCAAATTAAGATTATTCATTAAAACAATATTTAAGAAATAAACATTATTAAATATCATCTAATTGATTTAATTTATCTTGATTAATCATTCAAACACATATTACTTCACACTTTATATTATAATTTTGTCACACTTTATAGTGCAAACCTAGTTCACCTTTATTAACACTAATTCTTATCAACACACATCTCAACACATATACCTTATTAGCATTATTAGCCAAAATTTAATCCCTTTAATAACAAATTATTAAATATAACTTTTAGTTTTTTTTAGAAAAGGGGTGAAAATTTATTTAATCAATAGAATCCAACATAATAAACAAAGAACCAAACCTTATCCAACAAGGGCCTAGGAAGCCCACACTACAATATTGAAGCAAATCACAAAAATAATGAAACCATAAGAAACCCAACCAACACATCTCATTACCCATGCACATCCTTAGTAATCAACATCTTCAATCTTTGGGAATAATCTAGGGCAAGATGCTCCCAGCCACCAACATTCCACTCACCCCTATGCTCAAAAGCCCATCTAGCCAGGTAATTAGTGACATTGTTCCACTCCCTCAAGATGTGGACAAAGGAAACCAAATCTAATGAATTACACCCAGTCAATGAATCTACCAATCCACTGAAGCCAATTGCTAATTCACACCCTCAAAATTTTACTTATTCAACATATTAACCAAGATTTGAGAGTCTGACTCACATAAGACATTATGCCAACCTAAAGCATAACCCCTTTTCCAGAGCAATAAGGATAGCAAGAGCCTCCATAATATTATTAGTCTATTGTCCCTCATAGATGGATAATAAGAACAAAACAACACCCAATCTATCCCTCCCAATGCCTCCAACCCCAAAATGTCTATGATTTCCCCTAGAGGAGCCATCTGTATTAATCTTTAGTCGACACTAGTAGGAGGTGGGATCCATCTACCCTCTTTCTGGATTTTTATTTTGGGGAGTTGTCTCCTCATTGATGAAGCAACCCTCAATCAATTCTCAACTAAACCCAAACCCTACATCACCTCCACCTCCCCACACTTTGAGGGGATATCCACCTCACACTTAGCATGGCTATTCTCTTGAATCATACCAATAATCCTCTACCATAATTGTTGAGTCACCATCTTCCATCCCTGAAAGATCCTACAGTTCCTTTCCAGTCAAATTTTCCAAAGGATGCAAGAGGGCCCGATATTCCAAGTCAATTGAAGAAAGAAATCCTTAGCAGGCAATCTCCCCAAACTCCTCCAAAATTCAATGAGACAAAGCATGCATACAAGCATGTTTCCAAACCTTCCACCATGGGTACCAAATGATCCTAGAAAAGGAGCACTAAAAAAATGTGAAGGAGACTTCTCACCGTTGCTACATAGAACACAAAAATATGACCCTTGAAAACCTCTCTTTCATAGATTATCCGAAGTGAGACACCTATTACAAGCAACTAACGAAAGTAAGAAGTAACATTTAGGCCAAAAAAGCTTATTCCATACATTCTTCCACTAAGGGACTTCATCCCCCCCAGATCTTTGCTAATCTAACTCCTAATAACTAGTTTTCACCAAGTACACCCCCTTAGGATTTGGACTCCAAGCCAAGATATCACTCTTTGTCAAAGAACTACAAGCTCTACCTACTAAAATTTGAGATAACTCTTCTTTGTAAGAGTTGGCTATGGAGATAGTCACCCGAGATCTAGAGGCCAATGGGAGAGCACAAAGAGAGAATATCAATATGCAATGCTCAAGATTGCAATGGAATTGAATACCATAGAATTACAAATGAGAACCCATTGGTTATATAGCCAAGGTGATACATGAGATTAGAAAAGATCATGAAAAGTGTCTTAATCCTATGTCATAAGACAACTAACTTGTTACACCCCATAGTATATTTACCTAGTTACTTTTACCTAGCTAGATGAAATACTTGCATATGTGTGTGTAACTTTCATGGAAAGAAATGTGAATGTACTTTATTTATATGAATCATTGGAAATAGAATGAATAAATGGTTGATTCAAATAGATGTTATATGTGTCTTAATCTGGATATTGAATATATATATATATATATTGCAAGTGATTGTTTTGTGATCAATTGACTACCTTTGCAAATTTGACAAGTTGGTTGTAGGTACAGGTTCATGCCTCCAGAAGGGAGGGAAAGTATCACTTAGAAGAAGGATTTTGGTCTGGAAACCGTTAAGAGACTCTAAAATGAGCTTTCACACACTCACTGATAGAATAGTCAAGTCAATAATTTCAAGTAAAGGTATGATACCTTGAATTGGTTGTTCAGGAAAGTTTCTTTTTGTTTGTGAAGTCATGCTTGGAATAAGTATTTGAGTCTCTTTGTGTTTTTTAGTACTTCTTTAAAATTATGATCAATGATATATATATATATACATATGCATGTCCATGATGAACTCATGCACATGAGTAATCATGTACATAAGCATACATAGATAAACACATCAACACATGCCTATGGGTGAGTTACCCATATACATGGGAACATCAAATGGATAAAGTGACACACACACACACACACACACACACACACACACACACACATATATTGATATATGTGTATGTATTGATGTGAAGGCAACATCCATACAAGTACATTAATATATATATATATATACATGTGTGATATTAGTTTGAATATTAAATGGATATAAGTTAATACATTTGAATATCGAATGAAGTATGTCGATAATCATATGAGTTGATATATATCTATATCTATATATATAAATATATATGCGTATATATATAGATACATATATGTATATATAATAATGTATCAAGTTATTTATATATATATGTATATATATGTATATGTAAAATAGAATATATATATTATTGTTATTGTTATTTTAATGATTGATAAAGCGACGTTTAAATGAAGTGTTGATATTTTGTAAACCATGCGCATACTAGGTAACCATAGTATATTGTATATTCATTAGTGAATGGCATAGCCATATAGCATGAAAAATACAATGCTAATAACATATATTATGATTTAATCTACTTGCATATTGAACGCCATATATGATGGAAGGTGTGTGGCATATATAAGACTTGATCAACATATATCATAATGTTGTTTGCAAATAAGTTAAAAGCTTTGACTCTGTCAAAGCACAACAAAACACCAAAAGCATGAAAAGAGGTAAGTGTGGCACCAAACTATGAATTTTTGCATTACAATAAAAGTCTATTTTAGAAGCTCTGTACAACGATTCAAACCTAAGTAAATGGGAGAATAAGTCTTGAGAATGCTGACGTGGAATAAGTCAACTTATTTAAACTGTTACCTTGCATATCTCTGAGGCATTCTTGTTGTCTTTAAGAGAATTGATATGTTGTGTTAATTTGTTGAGTAACGTGTTATAAGTTTTCTGCCTTTTGTTTGCCAAGCTGAGTCATACCATGAAAACTAAGAAGTTTTGATCCATTCTCCATGTTACAAAGCTGAATATTGTGTATAAATAGAGGCATCCTATACCTCATTGGGATGCATAATTTCACTTTGCTATATATTTTTCTGAGAGCTGCTCTATTTTTTTGAGTTTTGTGAGAGACTTTGTGAGTGATCTGCAAGAGTTTTATTATGAGAGTTGTGAGGTTGTTGGGAAAGTATAGAAGGGATTTGTTGCCAAGTAGCAAGTTGTTTTGTGGAGACTAGGGTTGGAAACTAGTTAGATCAATTGGAGCTTTATTCTTATAGGCATGAGGAATCTTACTCTTTTATGTTTGTTCATTTTGATTTTATTATGTTTTCTTGGTTGTTGTTTGAAAAGTAATAAGATTTAGGGAAAGATTGTTTTCAACATTGAGTGTAGATATTCATTTGTTGTTATAGATTAGAAATCTCTATTGTTTGAAGTGATTGTACATACTCGATAGTAAGGAGTGTAACTTGTTTACATAGATATATAAATATAGTAGAAAGTACTCAATAGAGTGAGGTCTTTATAGCTTAGAGCTACACTTAAATTGATAGGCTATGGAACACATGTTTAACCTAGTAGAAGAGTCATAGATTGCTTAGAATATGTAGGTTGTTCTTGGGGTTGTAGACTACCCTATGAAGGGAATTTCCTATCCATAGAATATAATTAGTCTTAACAAATCGAGTTAGAATGGTGGATGAGTGTGTGATGTCCATTCTAAAATAGGGGTGATGAATACTTTGGCCAAAGTGGTGTAATTCGCCATTGGAAACACTGTCGATTCATTGTGTTACCTTACTCATTGATGCTAGTATGTGATTGTCATAAACGTAGAACATAGATGTGCAGGCCACAACACCAGCTCAGATTAGGCTAGTATTTTGTGGTTTCTAGACCAAATCTCTTCATCAAAGGGTAGGTCCATCTTACCATATGTGGTAGATGTGTGGGAGATCGCAGTTAGTCTGTGGATGGTGGAAAAGTGCTTGAGTAATGCTTCTCCTCCTATTCGGAAAGCCGAGATTTGAAAGGAGATTTCCTGGATCAATTGTATTTCTAGTGCCAACGGAGCTCAGTTGAGATATGTATGTAACTTGTAACAATTTATTTGAAAGATGGAAAATGTATTTATATTTGGATTATGAAATCATTTCTTTGGAAATATTATACTCAATTCGTTGAATGAATAAGAAAGATATTTTGTTACTATCATGTGTGCATTTTATCTTGTATTGAAAGAAAAAAAATTATATTGTTATGTGTAGCCTTTTATTAAATTCACTTGTGGTAAAACATAGGAAATTATTGTGTAGAACAAGGGGATTGTTATATAACTCATAAAATATTAAATGGCCTAAAAAATAAAAAATAAGTAACATGATAAGATGAGATAAGATCACATGACACCTAATACGTCTAGAAAGATTTGTAGGACCTAAATAAACTTAACATGTGAATAGGACCTGTTGGTTGAACTAGTTAGGTAAGAAACCATATTCAAACCAACACCCCCCTTAAGTGCAAATTAGGGAGAAAATTAATATGAAAATGAAGCAAAGATGGATCTCAACTACTACACCATGTTAGGTACCCATGTACAAATGCAATCTCTCACAAACAGAGAAAAAGAGGAAACCAAGTGGAACAAAACTCCTCCCAAAAAGATAAAAAAAAAATACTCTTGTTGAAGAATGAGGAAAAAATACCATGTGAGGAATAATTCTCCCCATAAGAGAGAAGAAGAAGAGAGACCATGCAGTGCCCATTCAATGTAGCGTCTCCCACAATGTTGGTAGATGCCTGATAATGAATATTGAAGATGATCTAAGACCGTCGAACAACATTCCTCCTTGAAGTGATGATCAAGGATATTATATTTAGCATATGTGGAGGATGATGAGGAAGAGGCTCCTTGAAATGTCACTTGGCCTTGGCTTGTGGAGACAATACAATTTATAGCTTTGATGGTGATGATGGTGACTTTATCAAGACTTTCCTCAATGCAGCCTATAATTGAGCCATGAGATGGGGCTTGAATAGTGTTGGTGTAGGTCTAAGGTATTACTTTATGGGACAATTTTTTTCCCTTCATTATGCATGAGGGAAAGGGTTGCATGTATATTCCCAATTGTTTGTTAGGAGAGTTATGAGTTTGACCTTTAATGTTTACTTCTCCTCTATCAATAAGGTCGCGTATATGATTTTTCAACTTCATGCATTTGGTTGTGTGGACCTTTGACCCTATGGTATTCACAATATTCATTATCCTTATACCATGTGGGTTTGGGTTGAATTTCATCAAAAAATTTAGTCATTCCAGAAACTTTATTAGGTTGGCCTGAGCAAGTTTATGAAATATGACCTTTATTGATTCTCCCAAAGGAGTGTACTTGCATTAAGGTTGATTGTTTTGTCTAGGTTTACCTTGGGGGATGGTGATAGTGTTGGAGACATTTTTTTGTTGATATCTATTTTGATCATTAGATGATGTGGGTTGTCTATGTTGTACATGTTTACTATTAGTCACACCATCATTCAAAATATTTTTATTCTTCAACCAAAATCTAGATTTGTCACTAGATTAATTATTATTGTCTTTTTGGTATTTGTTGTATATTTTAATTAATCCTTTAGTGATTAGATCCTTCTCAATTGTTAATCCCTCATCAATAATCTCATCAAAAGAGTTAGCACATTACAATT
The DNA here is from genome assembly GCA_007258455.2 of Sequoia sempervirens. Lineage (NCBI taxonomy): Eukaryota > Viridiplantae > Streptophyta > Pinopsida > Cupressales > Cupressaceae > Sequoia > Sequoia sempervirens. Next base: position 58,669,849 of record VDFB02179234.1, read on the forward strand.
GTAGGTGAGAGCCTATTTTTGTATTTAGGGTTTAGACAAATGTGTTTACCAAATATTTTTCAGGTATATGCAAAGGAAATCAACTAGCTAGATGTCTCCAACATTGAGGAATGTAACAAGACTTTCCCCAATTTTTTGTTTAGTATTGCATAAATCTAGCATTGGACTTCATGTTCAGTGTTATATGAAAAATGAGCCACAAAGCTTTCAATTAAATATGTGAAGGTAGCAATTAAACCATGGAGAAGGTGTGTAAACCACTCCAAGGCTTGACCCCCAAGGCTTCTAGGAAAAAGTCTGATAAGGTACACATCACTATAGGCCACTTCTTGGAATGCTATAAAGAACTCCTTTATGTGTTCCCTTGGATCTCCTTTACCCTTATATTTGTCAAATTTGGGTACTTCATAGTTCTTGGGGAAGGGGGTAGCTAATATAGACTTATCAAAGGGATAGGGATATATGTCTTCAAACCTATAAGTCTTCTTAGAGTGACCTACTTTAAGCCCTTGGATCATACTCTTCATATTTTCCAACTCTTGCTCAACATCAATGTTGGATGTATTGTTAGATGATGGACTATTCACGTGGTAATGATGGCTTTGATATTGGTATAGAAGTGTTGGGATGTGATTTGAATTAGGATTGTTTGGTTGTTGGGATATGGAGGTGGGAATATTGTTTGTGCTAGGAATGTGTTGGTACAAGGGATTAATTTATTGAGATGTGGATTATGGGGTATGCGGGGTTGGATAAAGTTGACATTGGTGGATGTTATATTAGGTTGGATAGATGTTTGAATGGGTATGGTTGGTTGAGTGGTTTGATATGTGATGCTAGATGGAATGCTAATTCCTATTTGAGAAGAAATGTTTGAGTATGGGATGATTTATTCTAGGACTGGTTGAGATATGTATGAAATATTAGAGACTTGGGAGAAATGATGGGAGTTAGGTTGGGATACCCAAATTCTATCTAGGGGATAGATGGATGATGAATGAACATTATAAGGATCTTGCCTCCTAATTTGTGAGATGTCAAAAGTATATGGAATTTCCTCCCCTTTGTTAAGAGATCTAACATAATGGTATCTTTATCAAGTTCAAATATTTTCTTCATCATCTCTTGATTGTGGGGGTCTTGAGAAAATGCTTGTAACCTAAAAGAGTGTTCAAATTGGTCCACATAAATTTATTCATCATGAGGGATTATGGTTGGATTTTAATATCTTCTACGGTAACATTCTCATGAGATTCCATCTTATTTTTGCCTTGGGCTCTAGTGATTGATATGTGAAAGATGGACCTTGAAGAAAAGATTTGAGTGAGGATGTTTGGTGGGGGAGACTTGATGTTTTTGTGAGGATTCTTTGGACCTAATATTTTTTATGGAAATAATGATATGTATGTTATGGATGGGTGATTTTATAGGATGAAAAGAGATGAAATGGGGAGATTATGAACCTTTGAATCAATGAGGACTTGTGATTTTATAGGATTTTTTTATTTAGATTTATAGAGTGGAGTGATTATGGATAATGGATACAAGACCAAACTTGCATAAAAAAAATCTAGATCCTTGGGATAAAGGCAGTGTTCCATGAGGACACGTCCCCCCCAAAAAAACCCATGTTTCCTAGACAAGGACGTCTCAGAGACTTGGGGACTTGGGGGGACATCCCCCCACTAGCCCACCACCAGTGCCACTCGTTGTCTCCAAGACACCACTAGGACTTTGAGGACGCTGGGGTGTCCTCAAGACTTCTAAGGGACTCCTAGTTGTATCCAAGATGTATAATTCTTATGCTTATACATCTTTTTATAACTATCTTTTCAAGTACTATATGTATTTCAACACCATGCTACCCCTTCATTGTCGTCCCCCCGTCCCCATCCCCAAAACCCCATGGAACACTGGATAAAGGTGATTTAGATGTATCCTTGCTTACTTAGGATGGGAAAGTTCCTCAGCAAGATTGGATAAGGGATTTTTGGAAAATTAACTTGAGGTAGCCAAATTCTCAAGCTAAATAATCCAAAGTTAAGGATTAACTTAATATGCTACTTAGAATAGGTAAGTTCCTAAGCAATATACAAGTTAGACATAAAAATGTATAAGGATCTAGATTTTGATTTTTGATAAATTTGATTTTATATTGAATAGGATTTAGATCAAGGGATGATTAAATGATGAAAAGGTAATTTTTTTTTATGATGAGAGGATGTGAGAAAATTATGGTTAAAGGAATATCAAAGGTTCAAAATGATGTGAATGTGAGATGATTAGGGTTGGTTTAATGGGTGCTAGAATGACTAAGGTGAATTAGGAAGGGTTGATGATATGGTCCAAACTAAGGATTAATATGGGAGGAGAAAATTGGAATGAAGGCTAGAGATTTAGATGAAAGAAGAATGGTGATGATGATGATGTAAAATGATAGATTTAGGATAGGATTTAGAACTGCAAAATTCTAACTTTTTGACCAAGTTGTGATAGGGAATTATTATAAGTCACTACAACAAAGGAGCTATAGGTTAGAAAAAAAGTGCAACACAGAGCAACATAGACATTATTTGATAGAGCATAGGTGTAACAAGGTGTAATGTAGGTACAATTTGGAAAAGTATAGGAAAGGCAAGGTGCAATGCAAGCATGGTTTGATAGTGTAAAAGCACAACAAGGTGCAACATATGTATGGTTTGATAGAATATAGGTACAACAAGGTGTAACACAGGTGTGGTTTGGTAGAGAATAGGTGAAGTAAGGTGAAATGTAGGTGCATAAAGGTCTGACAGAGGTGAGATTCTCTAGAACCTAGGTGTGGTGGATTGATTTTGGCAAGAGATATACACACACAAAAACACATTGGTTGACCAAAAAATTTAGGTGATAAAGGAAAAATGAATTTTATTATTTTCTCACATGAATACACATCAAGAACATTAGTACAATCCTAAAGAATATTAGTCAAGTGGGAGTGTATACTTAGTGTAGGCCCAACATCCAAAGGCTAATATCTCAAGATTGGTGTGAGACACTTCTTTTTCAAGAGTCAATAGATAGGGATCCAGTGGCACAAGGGCTTACCTTTTCCCTTTCTTTGAAATTCCTAAGACCTTACTCGAAGAGCCTCTACCTCTACTCAAGGAAATACATGGTGAGTAACTTTGAGCATGATATTGCACTGTTAACTACACTAAGCAATAGTTGAATGGTCTTATTCTAGTCTATACAAGCTCTCTATGGAGTCCTCTTAATACCACAGGGGTATGTGAAGCACAATAATGAACACTAGTCCATCACAAGCGTGGGTTGAGAAGTTTTGGCAAGAAATCTTGGACCAAACTTGCATCTCTTGTACTGGAATCACCTAGACATCAAGGCTTCACTAAACAAGACACAACTAGATTGGGATACAACTTTCATTCTCCCCCCTTTATATATCCCATCAAGAACACATGATTGAGGTCATCCACTAGGGTGATGAAATCCCCAACATTTCTCCTAAAGGGAAGGACAATGCTAGGTGTTTTGATCCCAAATATCACATTAGGTGTGACGGGAGAGAATACACACAAAACTAGCAAAGCCCTAGGATCTAATCTAAAATAAAAATGAGAAAATGTGATATTTTTTATCCCCAAGATTGTACTAAGTGCAATGGGAGAGCATACATCTACACACTTCTCCAAACAAAGAAAATAAGGTTGTTTAACCAACTAGTCTAACTTTAGTTCCTAAATTAGTGAAAAATAAAAGATACTTGGACAAACAAATTTGCAAAACCACATATTAGTAGTCTCATATTTTTAATCTTTGATAGGTGTAAACTAGCTACACCACTTGTTAGTCTAAAAGGTTGGCTTAAAAACGCAAAAAAATCAAAAATTCAATAGAATATAACAAAAGTGCAGCTTCATGAAATAGAAGCATCGCTAGTCTAAACATACACACAACAAACTGAAAGGAAAGTGCATAAAGACAAAAAAAACCCAAAAATAAACCTTACAAAAGTGTTGTTCTACTGGACAGAGGTATTGTAGGTTGGAACACAAGCATTGAATGTCTCTTCTTAAGTTTTGAAAGTCTATACATAGGCACACAGAGTCTCTACATATTTGTGACGAGTCAACATAGAAGGGCTAAGATTTCTTGCACAGGTGCAAATATACAGAGACCAAAATTTGTGAAATAAAAATTAGGACTAATCTAACTTTCTTCTAAGTATATATTGAAAATTTGTAAATATAGTGTGAAAATGCTCTAAGATACCCAACAATCGTTGATATTTTCCAAAATCAAACCCCCAAAACCCTAAGATGGAATTAAGTTTATAAAAAAATTAGATTATGAAGCTTATTATGAAAATATAATATTATCAACACATAACCTACAACTGAACAAAACAAATACCCCTACAAAACATATTGTTAGCAATTCCTTGATCATGAAAAAAAAACACCTCTAATATTAGCAACTAAACCCTAAACCCTAAGACACAAACTAAACATGCAAATCCAAAAAGAAGGCTAAATAAAAAAGATCTTAACACTTGCAGTAGACATATTAGGTAGAACTTGCAAAAAAAAATTAAGATAAATTCCAAAAGCCAATAGAAAGAAAAAAGGGTTAGTACAAAAATTTCCAAAAATTTGGATAGAACAAAAGTGTGGATTCTTACAACATAGGTGCCAAAAGTTGATACAAAAGCACGTGAAATCTATGTGTAAGCATCATTAGGTGTAGCAAAGGCACTGAAAGGCTAATTGGAAGTACAATTTGTCATTGCAAAAATGTTGAATCACATAACTAATCACCGAAATAAAATCTACAACTCACAACTCAACAAGAGCTCAACCAAAATGTTAAAATAGGGATGTGTGTCCCACTGGGCATGCCAAAATGAGGATATGAAAATACAATAAGGTGAAGTAAAATAATATAAATGCATAAAATATATAAAATCTATACCTCAAACACCTTCACACTCCATGATTGAGCTAAATAGGTTGCACCCTAAGCCTATTTATATGCTCTAAATAACTAGAAATATGGATTGATCTAACAAAATTTCAGCATAATCTTTTTATAATAGAAAAATATGAAGGCACAATGAGATCATGAGGTTACTTGCAATGGATTTGATGATAATGGAGGGGGGAGGCTTCTATTTATAGAAAGAGGTTCCAAGGAATGGAGGGCTAAGATCCTGCCACAAGATCAAGGGCTTATGTTGAGAGGTGCTCTCAAGCAAGAGGGAGAAAACAAGTGTTATGTGAGGGTTAATGGAGAGTGGAGTCTTGAATGAAGGTGATTGGATAAGATTGTGGAGGATTATGATAGGATTCCCAAGGGAGGAAAATATTTGACTTTTTTCTCATCTCTAGGGAGGTGGAATTTGAAAATAGATTTTATGGATAGGAGATACATGGCCCCTTACAAAGTCAACTAAAAAGGTGGCATTTATCCATAGTGGATTTAATGAAGGAGAGGTAAGGATTTATTGGGTGAATGTGTAGGCAAGCATGTGGGGGAGAATGACACATGGCAGGTGAAGAAATTTAAAATTGAGGGAAAAGGTTAAATGGGGACTAGAAAAAGGATAATTAATTAATTAATCTAGGATTAATTAATTAATAAGTTTTAGAAGAAATAAATGTCAAGGACTAAGGTTATATTAATTAAATAATTTAACCTTTAGAAGAAGGGAAAATATGAGAATTAATTAAATACAAAATTAATTAATTCAGGAGAATAAAGGGATAATTAATAAAATTATAAAATATTTTATTTAATTATGGGATAATGAGGCAAATTATTTAAAATTTAGATTTTAATTGATTTAGGGTTTCTACAACCCTTGATAATTGATGAGATAAATTTGATCTCAACATTATATTTACCAACTCTGCTGATTCAAATCAATTCCCTGCATATGTTGTGAGTGTAAGTGATAGCTATCTATGTTTAGGAACCACTCTACTAGGCCCTTCCAAGGCCATCATCACTAAGCTTCATGTGGAAGAAGAGGAGGAGCCTTAGAATGGCCCCATTTAACCAAATGCACCTAAAAATCCTGAACTAGTCCTAGCCAAACAAATCGAGCAAGAACCACCATTTCCTCATAGATTGGAAGTTGCTAAGAAGAAAGAAGAAAAGGAGGATACCACCTTTGATATCCTAGATTAGCTAAAGCATATATGTGTTCAGATACCCTTATTTCAAGCCATAAAGGATGTTCCAATCTATGACAAAGCTATCAAGGAAGCTTGTCTTAAGAAGCTAGGAAGGAAGAAGAAAGACCCAACTAGAGTTCATGTGGTGGGCCAACTAGTTGATATCATGCTAGGAAAAGTGGCTATTCCCAAGTATAATGACCCAGGCAATCTTGTGGTAGCAGTTGTCATAAATGGGATCAAAGTGAAGAATGCTCCGATTGATCTAGGGGCAGCAATCAATGTAATGACTAAAGACATCCTACAACAACTAAATATTGTAAGTATGAGGTCTACTCCTACTGTCTTGTAGCTTGTTGATAGCTCTATTGTCAAGCCTGATGGCATAGTGGAGGATGTTGTGGTAGTTCTAGACTCCTGGAAATACCTAGCAGATTTTATGATTCTTTCTCCTAAGGCTACACTAGGCGGGTACCTCATCATTCTTGAAAGACCTTGGTTGGCGACTGCAGATGCATATATTGGATGTCATTCTGGTGATATGACCATTTCTGATGGAAGGAGTACTAAAAAATTTGTTCTCTATCCACCTGCTCAGCCATCTCATGTTGAGGAAGATTTTGTATAGCCACAAGTTGGTGAAGAGGCCGAGGAAGTTAATTTTGTGGCATAGCTTATGATGATAGGAAGAAGCTCTTTTATGCAGCTCCAAGATGAAGAAGAAGTGTTGGCTAATCTCATTCAGAACCATTATGAAGTGGAAGAAGCATCATCTTCTACTTTGGTTAGAACACTTTTGTCTACTCTTCCTGCATCAATTATTCTTGCACACACTCTTCTTGCAATGAAAGGTATGTTCCATACATTTTTGCCATGTGAACTAAAGGTACCATGTATTAATGAAGCAACCATGATAGAATTAACTACACAAATCTAGGTGTCTGAAGGAAAATACCTGAACTTCAATAGTAAATTGAGTGAAGAACAACAATTGTCACTAGAAAATCTATTAAGGGCCCATCAACATGCATTTGCATGAGATTATCCTGATATGAAAGGTCTGGATCCTAAAATTTGTACAAACAGAATTTATATCAAAGATGATTGCACTCCAGTGAGACAGCCACAAAGAAGAATCAACCCTACACTGAGAGAGATTGTGAAAGGAGAATTGTAGAAATTACTAGATGCAGGATTTATATACCCCATTTCAGATAGTCAATGAGTATCTCCATTAGTGATTGTGCCCAAAAAAGGAGGGAAATGGAGAGTTTGTATTGATTATAGAGAACTTAATGTTGCCACCAAGAAGGATCACTTTCCTTTACCCTTCATTGATCAAGTTTTGGACACACTTGCAAGAATGCAATATTTCTCTTTTCTAGATGGATTCAACGGTTACAACCAAATCCAAATTGCACTAGAAGATTAGGAGAAGGTCACATTTACTTATCCATGGGGGACCTATGCTTATTCAGTGCTCCCATTTTGCTTGTCCAATGCACCTGCAACTTTCCAGAGGACAGTCATTAGCATCTTCTCAAACATTTCTCATGATTGCATGGAGATTTATATGGATGACTTCACCACCTATGGTGTTGAATTTAATCAAGCATTGGAGAATCTCAAGAGAGTTTTGCAAAGATGTGAAGATCAAAACTTGTCCTTGAATAGTGAAAAGTGTTTCATGATGATGCAAGGTGTAGTTCTTGGCCACTACATCTCCCATGAAGGAATTCAAGTATACCCTACGAAAATTGAGGTAATCACAAATCTTCCTACACTTGCAAAACAAAAGGATGTTAGAAGTTTCTTGGGCCATGTAGTATATTATAGAATATTAATCAAAGATTTCAGCAAGGTAGCTTCACCATTGTATACTCTCCTCACTAAATATGTTGAATATCAGTGGACTGAAGCTTGTGACAAGGAATTTTCTGACTTGAAGGTAGCTTTGACAAATGCTCTTGTACTTAAGGGACCCAATTGGCAACTTCCTTTCCACATTCACACTAATGCATCAGACTATGCCATTCGAACAATCCTAGGACAGAAAGAGGGGGTTGTTGAAAATGTTATTTACTTTGTCAGCAAAAATTTGCAAGGAGTTGAATTCAATTATATAGTGACAGAGAAAGAAATGCTGGCAGTAATTTATGCACTGAACAAATTCAGACATTACATAATGGGCTACCAAATCTTTGTACACACTGATCATTCAGCCATTAGGTACCTCATGAATAAACCTTTTATCATAGGTAGATTGGCAAGATGGTTATTGTTGATGCAGGAGTTTGATATAACCATTGTAGATAAGCCAGTGAAAGCTAATGTTGTTGCAGATTTTCTTTCAAGACTAACTAAATCAAAAGATAACCAGCCCATAGATGAATCTTGAGCTTTGTGTTTCTTAGCTATAGAATGAAATGACTACTTGAGCCCCTAGTGCACATACAGTGTTGGCCCATTTCAAGTTCACATCCCTGGGTTAACAATTTAAATGCACCTTCATGATGATTGAAGTAGCTATTCAGGTTAGATGCCCAATCTCTAAATCATGGTTGTAAAGGCTTAGTTATGGAATCATTGTAGGAGGCCAACAATAAGTACATACACTACTTCTGTCATAGCAACTAAAGCCACATCCCTCTATTGTTGTTAAGAAATATCAACCAATTGACCATGGAAAGAAACCTATGGGTCAACCTACGAAACCCATCCCAAATACAAATACAAATACTTCATCTACTAATACATCCACCAAAAATGTTGAAACTAAATCTAGTCCATCAAGTGCACCTCCTGACCCTAAAATATTAAGGTTGCAACTGGCCAGTGATAAGTTGCAACAAGAATTGAGTAAAATGGAAAATGTTGCTGCTAATGCAGAAATGGAAAGAAAAATTGCATTCATCAAAACCTCTATCCCTTATCCAGGAGCATCAAGTTCTAGTCATATTGACTTTGATCCCTAATTACACAAGACTAAATCAGGTAGACATGTTCCTAGTGGAAGTGGTGGGGGAGATCATGGAGGTGGAGGTAACCATAAAAATAAGATCTCCCAATCTGGAGGTGGAGAGGGAAGTGGAAGTGGTGGTAATGGTGGAGGAGGAAATGGGAGAGGAAACAAAAAATTTGGTGATCAAGATGATAGTGAACCCCATAATTATCAAAGAGATAGGTCCACCAGAAGGCCAATGCAAGTGGATAGATATCGACAATTCTGTTTTGTTGGGATTCCTGGCTACCCGAACCAATTCCCTAAAGATATCATAACTGCTTGGTTAAATTCTCTGGCAACAATGCAATAAGTGTTGAGGATCATTTAAAATCATTTGTCAATGTAATGGATGACTTTGAGGTGGAGGCTGAGGATGTTATGATCAAGCTTTTCATGCAATCACTTACTAAGGATGTCAGGGAATGGTATAGGTCTTTATCAACTGAGAGTATTGGTTCTTGGGAATATTTTAAGAGATTATTTAGAGAACAGTATGGTGATGAGACTAATGTAATATTTTTGCTAAAAGAATTCAACAATCTCTAACGGTTCAAATGAGATGGTTGTCGATTTCAACACAAGATTTCAAAATGTGCCATGAATAGACTACCTTCTGATTTGAGACTCAATGATAATGATGATTGGTCAACTATTATAATGCATTTGATTAAAAATGAGCTATCTCCTGTGGGATAAGAATCCTCAAAACTTGAGAGAAGCATTCAAGATGGCAGTCCATATTGAAAACAACAGGAGAGCATCATGTAAAGTTGGGAGAAGGGACAATGTTAAAATCTTGAAGAACCCAAAGAAAGAAGATAAGCACTCTGTAGACAAAGCAATGCCACTAGAGGAAAAAATTGATAAGTTGGAAAGTTCCATGAAAGACATCAACTATTGACTTGCTACGCAAGAAAAGGGCTTGAAAAATGATAAGAAATTTTTTGAGAAGAATGAAAGGCCTCCTAGGTTGCAACATCATCCTTATAACACCAATTGGCATAATGGAAAGCTAGTTCAGAACAATAAAAAAATAGACAAAGAAAAGTTCCCCCTGACCCATTGTAGAAAAATTCTGTGAATTTTCCTAATGAAACACCCTAGTGTGTTGTTTCCAACTACCACATGCTTCTCAAACATGTTCGGTAGAAAAAAAATTGAAGAAGAGAAAATTCAATTAGATGGCTATGAGCCACTTGAGGAAAATTATGTTGAGATACATGTGCTTATCTATAGATCAAATTTTGTTGATGATGAATGTTCTTCAAATGAGGAGTCACATGAAGTGGATGTTGATTTCCAAAGACAAAAATCAGATGCCTATCATCAACAAATATTTCCTAATGAGGATGAAAATTTTGAGGACAATGTTTGTGCTATGGAAATGGATGAAGTGAATGTGTCTGTAAGAAGACCCTCTAATGAGGAATATGAAAAATTGATAATACAATTAGTAGCACAAGCTAGAAACACTCATAATATAAGGAATAGAATTGCAAATTGTGGCCAAGGCAAGCCAGGTAGTATGTTTATGAAGGAGAAAAATGCAGAAAAATAGGGAACTAAATAGAAGAATTGGTCAAGTTTAAAGAAGGAGAGGTCAAAGCTAAAGAGAGTAAAGGGCCTAAGATTTGGGCCAAGAAAGATAATCCAACCAAGAAAAGTGATGACACTATCTCTCCAATTGTTAAATCAAAGAATCAAAAGCCAAATGTTGAGCAAGAGAAGAAACAGGACAAGAAGGAGGTTGAAAAGAAATCTAAACATCACAAGGTCCAAGTTGAAGAGAAGAGTGTAGTCCCTTATGAATTACCCAAGTATAATCCAATTGATATGTTTCAGCTACTTTCCCAAGTCAAGGTGATAGGTCCATTAATGGAGATGATGAGAATTGATGAGCACAAGCAGAAGGCGGTGGCCCTTAGCAATGGTGCTGCTAGGGCCTATGATGATAAAAGGGTGTCTACTCATCCTCAAGTGAGTGGAAATCAAGTAAGTGAAGAGGCAATGGAGGGAGATGTTGGTGAAATCCCTCAGATTTATTTTGGCAGTACTATCACAGCCTGCCCAAGTAATATTAATCCATTTTATGTAACTCTAATTGTTGATGGTAAGCTTCTAAAGAAATGTATGATTGATTCAGGAGTTTCATCTAATATCATGCCAGTGGAGATTATGAAAGAAATGGGTCTAAAGATTAATTGTTCCTATGGAAAATGTTATGCTATGGATTCAAGAGAGACCCCGTTCATATGAGTGATTAAGGATGCCCCATATACATTGGCTTCTTTTCCTGACAAGGAGTTTGTTATGAGCATAGTTGTGGTGGATATCCCACCAAACTATGGCATGTTATTGTCGAGAAGTTGGGGTGCCTCCATGGGAGGTAGCATGTAGTGTGACATGTCCTTTTCTATGTTCCCAATTGATGGAAATGACATCAAGCTTGTGAGGGAGCCAAGAGCTCCACATATGATTGAATTTTTGGAACAAGAAGGTATAATTCACTTTGTACATACCAGTATAGATAACTTTAGAGTTTAAGAGTTATAAGAAGAAGAGGAAAAACATGTACCCCTTGAGAAAGAAGTATTGCAACAAGAAAACCATGATGACTTGTGGAACATGCATTTTGATGGTGCTTTCTCAAAGGAAGGATTTGGCATAGGGGTGATACTTATTTCTCCTAGAGGTAAAACTTTTAAGTTCTCATTTTCATTGATTTTTGCATGCACAAACAATGTAGCTGAGTATGAAGCTTTGTTACTGGGGCTAAACTATCTGAGAAACATGGAAATAAGAAGTTAAGAGTTATTGGGATTTAGAACTTGTTGTTTCTCAAGTTAGGTCAAAGTATGCATCAAAAAATACTAGGCTACAATAGTATAGAAATGTTGTATGGGATTCAATTGAATAGTTTGATGCCTTTGGTATTGATTGGTTGGATAGGAGCAACAATCGAGTGGCAGATTTACTTGCCAATATTGCTCTCTTGCTAGATGATATTACTTTTGTTGGCATCTCAAAAGTTGAAGTATAATTCAGACCTTCAGTTTCTGATAACATAAAGAATTGGCAGGTGTTTAATGATGATGAGGACATCTTGAGATTCTTGCAATGTGTAGATGAATATGAGGTTCAATAAATTGACTTTGGGGCTTTTGTAGAAGAAGTGGATGGTAAGGAAATAGTATTTGGGAGTGAAATTATTCAACTAAAAACCAATAAAATTCCAAAGGGATTGTTTGCATTAGAAAGGGTTTTGATGCTCGTGATAGAAGAAATTCTAAATAGACATCTACTCACAAGGACGATTTGGAAGAAGTAAATCTAGGTATGGAGAATGCTCCTAAAAAGGCATACATTGGAAAAAAGATGAAACCTTAGATCAAAGCAATGTTAATTGCCTTGTTGAGAAAGTACAAGCATATGTTTGTATGGTCTTACGATGACCTGAAGGCATATAGAGAAGAGTTATTTCAACATGAGATGCCTTTAAAGACAAATGCAAAACCCTTCAGGAAAAAGCAGAGACCAATAAATCCCACATTGCAACCTAAAATGCGAGAGGAACTCATAAAATTAAGGGAACTTGGGATCATCAAGCCCATCAGACACTCAACATGGGTTTCAAATTTGGTTCCAATAAGAAAAAAGAATAGTTACATTAGACTTTGTGTTGATTTTAGAAACCTGAATGTGTCATCGTTGGAAGACAACTACCCACTTCCAAACATGGAAGCCATGTTACAAAAGGTAATTGGTTGTGAGCTATTATCCATCATGGATGGATTTTTAGGCTACAATCAAGTAGTAGTCAAAGAATCTAAGCAATACAAGACAATTTTTACAACACCATGGGGCACATATGTCTATGTAAGAATGCCATTTGGATTGAAAAATGCAAGGGCTACCTTTCAAAGAGCCATGGATGTAGCCTTTGCAGACTTTATAGACATATTTTTAGTTGTTTATCAGGATGATCTAACTGTATATAGTAAAAAGGACAAGGATCATTGTATGCATTTGGAAAAGGTATTTAAGAAGGAATTGGAGTATGGGATCTCATTGAATCCCAAGAAGTGTGTGTTTGGAGTGAAGGAAGGAAAGTTACTCATGCACATTGTTTCTAAAGAAGGAGTTAGGATTGATCCAAAATGTGTAGCTACAATAGATAAAATCCCTCAGCCTAAAAATGTCAAAGGTATTCAGTCTTTCTTTGGGAAGATAAATTTCATAAGATAGTTTGTTACAAATTTTGCAGAAATCACTTGTCCTATCTATAAAATGCTCAAGAAGAATGAAAAGGTGGTGTGGAGTGAAGAACCTACAAAAGCTTTTCAAAGTATCAAACAGGATATCAAGGAAGCCCTAGTTCTGAAGTCCCCAGATTTCTCAAAACCTTTTTAGCTTTTCTCATTTGCTTCATTTCATATAGTTCCAGGAGTTTTGTTGTAGAAAAATGATGAAGGTTATGAGCAACCAATAGCATTTTTCAGCAAGTCCTTACAAGTTGTAGAGCTCAAATACAACTTGATAGAAAAATAGGCTTATGCACTAGTCAAAGCAATAAAGAATTTTAGAATATATCTTGTGGGAGCAATAATCATTGCATATATTCCTAATGTTGCAATTAAAGACATCTTTACTCAATAGTAAGCCACGGGTAAAAGATGCAAGAGGATTAATAGAATTGAGGAGTTCAACATTGTCATTCAAATCACTAAGTTGGTTAGGGGCCAAGGATTAGCTAGGTTAATGGATAGGAAAAATTTGGATGCCAATCAAGTAAATCAGGTGGATTTTGCAGAGCTATCACCAGTTTGTGATATGCAAACTTGCGAGTGGTATAAGAACATTTTCCAATAGTTGAAAACAATGCAATGCATTGATGGTTTGGCTGACAATGAAAAGATAACTCTAAAATTGTAGGCAATAAAATATGTGATTATCAATGATGAATTGTGGTGGAGAAGGCCTAATGGAGTTTTGTTGAAATGTGTTGATAATACCGAAGCTTCTAAGCTTTTGGATGAGATGCACAACAGGGTATGTGGAGGACATTACATGGCTAAGACCACCGCTCACAAGGTTTTGAGGGCATTTTTTTGGTGGCCTACTATTTTTAAAGATGCACATAAGTTAGTGAAAGCATGTGATGCGTGCCAGAGGTTTTTTGAGAAGCTTAAGTTCTTAGGAAACTTTCCATTGAGACTTGTCTTAGTTCAAGCACCATTTCAACAGTGGGGCATTGACTTCATAGGAGAAATATCAAAAAATTATCGTGGTGGACACTCATGGATTTTAGTTGCTACTGATTACTTTACCAAGTGGGTAGAGGCAATCCCTACTAAAAGAGCAAAAAGTAAAGTGGTGATTGATTTCTTATTGGAGAAAATATTGATTAGATTTGGTGTGCCTAAAAAAATTGTCTCAAATAATGCCATGTGTTTTAGATTTGAGGAGTTTATAGATTTTTGTAATAAGTATGGGATCCAAGCATCTTATTCATCCCCATATCATCCACAAGGAAATGACCAGGCTAATTTGAGCAATAAGAACCTTATGAAAATCATCAAAAGAGTGATTGAGAAGAACAAGAAAGCCTAGGATTCAAAGTTGAAGTTGGCATTATGGGAAAATAGGGTGACAATTAAGAAAGTAACTGGGCATTCCCCATTTGACTTAGTTTATGGTATAGTTGCAAGGTTGTGCCAAAATAATTTGATGAAAATGTACAAGTTCATCCAGGAGTATAATAGTGATTTGTGTGATGAGATGCAGCACATAATTGAAGCCCTCACTAAAGTGGATGAGATGAGAAGAGAAGCTCAAAAGGATAATGCAAAACTACAAATGCAAGTTAAAAATCTATATGAAAGAAGAGCCTCAATGAGAAAGTTTTAAGTAGGGAGTATGGTTCTAATGTGGAATGCTAGGGCTAAAGATAAAGGAAAGCATAAAAAGTTTGACCATCTATGGTTGGGCCCTTATTTGATAGCAAATACACATGGTGAGGACTCCTACTTTCTCCAAAGTTTTACAAGTGAACTTCTTAAACTACCAGTACACGAATAGTTCTTGAAGCCATATTTCTCTTGAAATATGTTATTTTCCGTGTACATTGTAAATTTTGTATATTCTATATATAGGTTTGGTGTGCTTTGGTCTGGTCTTCTTGCCTTATCCGGGCAGGGCCTTGATTTTTGGGTTTTATTTGTGCTTGGTCTAATTCACTGGGAGATCTGAAATCTCACCATGCCACTGGTGGAACCCTTAAAATTTTCATGTTCCACTGATCTTATGTCTTTACTTGGTTGGTTTCTTAGTATTTGGTGGTCTGGGGTTTTTGACGTGTTGCTTAGGGTTTAGGGTTTTATGCTATGGGTTTGGTCTTTCTTAGCATATTTTACTTCATCTTAGTCCTTGCTCTTTTGGTCTAATTTCCCATTGACCTGCTATGGTCAGTTTCTGATCATTTAAAAATAACTCGAGTCTTTGGTATCCATGTTTTGACTGGCCCCTTATGTCTAGGGTAACCATCTCATGATCATTTTGAAATATTTTCTCATGATATTATTCTCCTATGGTTGAGTGCCAATTATTTGTGCTTTATCCTAGGTCTTTATCATGGGTTGGGTCTTATGTTTATTTGCCTCATGATCCTAGTCAATCCCCATTTTAAAACAACTTATGAGTACGTGCAAGATGTTCCCACTTAAGTCATTTCCTATTGCTTGATATATCGCCCATCAAGCATAGCCTTGTGACCACCGGCCATGTATTGGCGATAAGCAATGGATCCTATTTCCATGTATAACTACTTTGTTTGCATCACAGATAGGTATGAGGCCTCAAGTTTCATATTAGTGATGTGTGATGTGAAGTTTTTCCCTTGTATTGTTGGTAACCTTTGTATCGTTGATCACCCTAATGCTCTGAGTTTTGAATTAGTGATGAGCGATAACATTATAACCCTTTGTATTGTTGGCTCATCGCCTATTGTACATCACTTCCTATTGTCCATTATCCTATTGGCGATGAGCGATGAAACTTGCAGTTCTATTATTTTAAAGTGAGGTATCGCTAGTCCATTTTCACTCAAGTTGCTATTGAGAGCGATGCCCGCATAACCATTGATCTTGTTGTTGAGACACATGGCTAAATCTTGAACCATCGCTACTTTTCTTCCATCACTAGTGTGATTTAGCTATTGAAAAGTGAATCAACAATGAGTGACAGACAGTGCTAACACATGTTCTCATCGTTGGGGTCTAAGGAATCACTAGAAGTTCTTTATGAAGGGCTTCCCTATTAGCGATGAGCGATGGAGAAAGCATAAAGTTAAGGGAGGATGAATTGATCTAACAGCCAGAATTGCATTGCATATGTTGTTCATATCGCTGATGGCATACACAAAGGAAATAGAGTATCAACGATGAGTGATTTGGGGGTTAAGACTTATGCCCATCACATTACCTCAAAGCATCATAGATACAAATGGGCACATGGAGAACACATTGCCAATGAGTGATGGAAGAGTAAAGGATATTCGATGGAATATTCCTTCCATTGTTGGGCTCTAAAGCATTTCGTATCCATTCAAGGTAAGTTGAAGATGTTTAGGGACATGGAGGAGGGTGGGCCACTGATTTTCAATGAAAATGGGGAAAGAAAAGAATTCAATACATGGAAAGAAGAAATAAAAAATATGCTCCCCAAAGCTAAGGCAGCCATCAGCCTTGTAGATTATACAATGTTGAATGTTTCTATTGATGATATGACTAAGATTGAGGTTAGTATGGTTGTGTTTGTGAAAGAGGAAAGAATACTAATGGACGCCAGATACAATCTACATGACTCAAAAGTGCAAAGATTGTTGGATACACAATGGCCCATCGAGGAGGAATATAATACATGGCTTGAAAAGTTTACAGATTAAGCCTTTGATGAAGTATTGCAAAAATTATATCCTCTCGATCAAGTGATGACATGTAAGTTGACATGAATGTGGAGTCTCTTCTTTTTATTGCTTTTATGTTGTGTCCAACATTTTGGAGTGCACGTGGAAAGGATGTTTTTCACACAGTTGGTGCTACTGCAACGATAAAGGATGCCCTTTGGAGGGAAGGAATTATCTTCTTCAATAAAGTGCAAAGGGATTTTGTCTCATATGAGTTTTCTACCTCTCGAATTGCAAATATAACTCCTCTTGGAATTTTTTTTAAATGAAATTGAAATGAATGTCAAATGTAAATGTGACAAAGGTACAATTTGGCCCAAAGCTTGTTTGATCCCTTACGCTTATAAAAGGGAATTCAAGGTCAATTGCACGGGTCTTTTGGTTGATAGAGCTTTTGATCTCATGTAAGAAATTTTATAATATAAGCACAGAGAAATGGAATTACATTTGAGTCTTAGGTTTGAATTTGAGTTTGGTAATAGGTATAATGTTGTATAATAGTACTAGTACTTGAATGAAAAGGTTTAGATTCTAAAGCAATTACTCTCCTTATGTATTTGGTCATATGAATTATCAATAAAATGATCAAGGATCTTTTGATTGGTCTTCAATTGTGTTTCAGTTGAGTGTATGATTCTATCTTTGCATTAATTCAAGGAATTAATTAAATTTCTTTGATGAAATCATGGGTTCGTGTGATTAGATATAAGGATTGGATAAGTGGTCTTTGTTCTGAAATATTAGAGTTGTTTTACTGTAATGCAATATTATAATTGTCTGGGATGCTAAGTTTGGTTACTGTTGTACTACAGTCTATTTCAAATTTGAATTCATCGCCCATGGATAAGACACTGTTTTGTTGCTCTGCCGGTTAACTTTGAAGTTATTGAGTCGTCCCTACCGTTCAAAAAAAAAAATCATAAAGAATATATTCATTCACCTTAAATTATTTTAAAGTTTCATGTGAGGTCATGCATTCTCTGCTTTAGGTGATTATTTGTTAAATAATTTGTTAGATTCTTGAAGGATTTCATCTAATTTGCATGTATATGAGAATGTATTTGTTATTTACAATGTTTGTGGTAATTGGCACAAGAGTATCATAAGGTACATTATCGGGATAACCCTCCCAAGTCTTGCAGAGCCCGAAATGCAGAGGGAAAGCCTAGAAATATTTCACATGTTCGTTGGCCAATCCTCACAATTATCAACCATTGAATTTGGCTCTCCATCCTTGGCATACTTCTAATGGCATCAAGAAAAACAAGTATGGAAAAAATGTTCATAAGGAGTTGTCTTATATTCTCCAAGCCTTTTCCAAGGAATATGAGAAGGTATTCACAACTTAGAAAAATTCTCTTGACCAAGAGCGTGCCCATTAATAATTCCTTCAGGTTATTCCTTGTCGGCTTGATTCAACACAAAAATCCTTTTCTGATCAATTTCTCTCCTTTTTTGACCTTAAGGAGGTTGTGAGGATAATGGCTGATAACAAAGCCCCTAAATGTGATGGGTTTTTATGAATTCTACAAGGATCTCTGGGATTGTGTTGGAGAGGAATTGAATAAGGTTTATCTAGAAACATTTTATTCCAATTCCCTAGGGAAACTTATTAACAAAGGAAATATTAAATTTGTGCCTAAAGATGGTGATCTTGAAGATATTTATAGTTGGAGGCCCATCACGCTACTTAATGCATCCTATAAAATCATTTCCAAAGCTTTGGCTCTGAAAGTGCACCGTCTTCTTCCCTAAATTATTTGTCTTAAAAAAGTGGGTTTCATCATGTTTCAGTATATTTTGGATAATATAATTATTGTTTTGGAAGACATGGAATGGGCTAGATGCTCTCAACAAAAGGCCTTCTTCTTAAAGATTGACTTTGCTAAATCTTATGACCACATCGAATGACATTTTATTCGTGCCATGCTCCAAGATTTGGGTTTTGGATGTTGCTTCATTCAATTTGCTAGCATGTGTCATAACCCAATTTTTATTGCTTTTAAATTAGAATATGATAAATTGAATTATTGAGGAAATTCAATATGTTGAATGAAAATTTTGATATTTTTGAAATGTTTGAAAGTAGTTGACCATCTTTTGACCATGTGATCTTATAAACTATCTCATACTTTATCATGATTGAATGTTACTGATGAATTGTGTAAGTGCAAGTGTGTGCAAATGCAAGGTAACAGGTTGAAGGACGAGAACACGATTGAAGTAGGATCGTTTAACCAAATTGAACAGTATGCTTGATGGAATCTGGATGCACACACCACAAAACAACATGATAGATTGTATTTAAATTTTCATACAGAAAAATTATATTGACTTGATTCAAAATGATTCAATGTTTGAAAATAATAGGCTTGTGGAATGTTATACATGTGACTTCTTATTCAATTGTTTGTTTTGATCATATGTTTTCAAAATTAAAAAGATAATGATAGCATGATTAAACATATTTGTATGTAATTAAAAAGGCATGCTTGAAGGATACTAAAACTACTTCCTTTGAAAACAATTATTCGAATAAAATAAAATTTTACTCCTTGCTTGGAAGTGATTGAATACTATACTATTATAAAAGTAAAATATATATATACATATTCCTTATAAATCTCGAATATGGGATCAAAATTATCAAAACCATACTGTTAAATTTAAATAATATTTAAAATTAAGACATAATGAAATAGTGGTCTGCATTCAAATTTAAGGCCAAGATATTCAAATTTGAATAGTGGGGCGGCCAAATTAATGTCAATTATGAATGAAATGGCCCCATAATGCTGCAAACAAGTAAAGAAAAGATGTATTTTCCATTTTGGTGGCACAAAATACTGAGAAGAAATTTGCAGGGGTCTAGCAGTGCGGCGAGAAATCAGGAAAAAAGCAAGCTAATGAATCGATTCATCTAGAAAAGAGGGAAAAAACCGAGGAAAGGCCACAAACAAAGATAAAAATTGTTGTTTGATGTTGTTTATGCTTAAATTTTGTATTCAATACTATTTGAAACTTTCATTTCCCTTACTTTTTGTCGATTTTATTCGAGTTGATGGAAAAATATTAGATGCCCATTTTTTGCAAGTGTATTTTGCTTTGGGGCCAAGGTGTTTCGATTTGAGATTGACCATTTTCTTGAAAAATGTTGCAAGGGCCTTATCAGCCAATGTTTGCATGCACCATATCTTATCATATTATTTCTATCGACATGATAGTTGAACTAGGATAAGCACTGTATGATTTATTTGTTTCACCTCTTTCATTTATTTCTTGCATGTAAATTTTGATAACCATTACATGGTTAATCAGATTATTCCAAAATCTTGAATTATTGTTTGGTACTAAACAATTTAAAAATTGTTGTCATTTTCCTTTAAGGGAAACGACTATATCGCTATTGTAATCTTTCACTTTTGTTGTTCATCCTGTCGGCTAGGCCAAATAGGTATGTCGCCCGAAATGGGTGTGAAGGCTGCAATAATCGTTCATAGAACAATGTATATGTATATGTCATTTTTGATTAAGTATGACACCTCATTCATCTCAAAAAATAGAGGAACAGTTATATCATTTCATTTATTTATGTGGGCATCGATCTTTAAGATTTATTGTAGTATACCATTTGTACATCGATTTTATCGCTTAACCAAATGATTCCCATTTCTTTTTGCATACATGCAATGCTTGCCTATGTTGTTTACACCAGTTTGTTTTGCATGCACATATCATTCCCTGAACGATGCTTGTATCGTTGCATAGAACGATCACTATGAATGAGTCTTACTAGCTGGTCGTCAAACATTATAAGTCGATAATCAATATTCTTCATGGTTCGGCTAATAATAATGTAACTTGTGATGAGACAAAATAGTCATTCGACTGTTAGTCATTCTTATAATGACAATAGCTTGAACTTATATCCATAACAGTCACCAATAGAAACACGGGTCCTTCTTAACCCGAAACAGTAAAATAAATGTTTCAAATTTGTATGTGATTAGAAATGACAAGCATTTCGTTCAATCCTTTTGTTGCAAAAAAAGAACACTAGTATTGTTCGGATATTTGTATAACTAGAAGGATAGAACATTGACCGTTTACATGATATACCATATTATTTGAAACTATTAACGAGACATAATGGCACAATAATTCATAAACTTCTGCAAATAGCATTGTTATGATACAAACAACATTGCTATGATACAATCAACATTGTCATGACTCAAAAAACACTGTTATGTTACAAACAACACATTAGTATGTGGAAACTATTCAAAATAGATTTGTTCTTATTTCTTTGAAAAGGAAATTTACATCTTGTATTACTATCAAATGATATGACAAATTTGTAGCAATATTTTGGAATGAAAGAAATCTGTTACAATGGTCTTTATTTCAAAATGTATGCACAAATATATTAACTTAAGTTGGCACATATATGTGTATGCACATAGACCTTCGTCTACGTATATACACATACTTGTGATATATCTTCTTTAGTTATTTGTTTAATTCATTTTTAATGAATATTGAATTACGATGAATGTAATCATGTGGCATGTGTATGAATTTGAATGGTTAATGTATTGAATAGATCCATTTGAATTATTATGAATTTAGTTGAGTTAAGGGAATAAGTAGACTCAATTACTTTTTCATAGAATTGTGGGTAAAAATTACTCTCTTTGTTTAGTAGAACAACAACACCTGAGTAGACTAGAGCACCTTAGGGTAGATGTTGCTAGAGGGTAGATAGTTTCTAAGGAGTAAACTTATATTGTTTGAAAGCTACCTTCTGGGATGGGTGTCGAAATGGAGTACATAGATTATAGGTTTTTGCTTTATCCAAAACCTATCTTTTGTTGTTGCAACTAAATTTTATGCTTGTCCAAGCAATTAGCCCATTATTTATGTATGGACTTTGTGATAACACTCTCTACAATTCCTAGCATAGGTCTTACATTTTTCTAAATCATAGATAGAGATGCATGTTGATGCTTGAGCACACACCAAATTCCACCTTGCAGATTGTTCTCTTGTTAAACTTTCCATGTAGGGTTGGGCATTTTTCAAGTAGGAAGAATTTCGGGGAAGCGTAAGCTTCGTGGTTGGGCGGTAAAGTGCTTCAACCATGTTCTCGTCCACCAGTGGAGGTGAGCATCAAGAGGAAATCTTGGATTTTTTCATGATTATCATGAACTATGATGTAACATTGATGTAAAATTATATATTGTATTGACTTTGTGGCCCTATGAGCCAAGTCAACTTGGTTATTGTAATTGACATTGGAAATGAATATATATATATATATTTGACTCATTTTAATTAGACATGTGTTGCTATGATTGAAAATAGTTGCTTAAGTAATGTCTTTTTAAAATTAATATTCATAATGTCATTTGCAATAATATATTTAAGTAATAATTAGAATGGGTTATTACAGCATGATTTTTTTTATGCTTCTGCTTGCATTACCATCAATGGTCACCAATCTCATGCTTTTGGGATCTTCCACTCTATTCATCAAGGTTTCCCTCTAGCCCCCTCTCTCTATGTTCTGCTATTGAAGGCTTTGAATATCTTCTAGCCCACTCAATTTCTCATGGGTTAGTCAGGGGCCTTGCTTGCCTGATTCATTGACCCAACTTATTAATGAAAACTTTGCAAATGATTCTTTCCTCACTCTTATTGAAGAGGAGAAAAAATATCAAGGCAATTCACAAGTGTTTGGAAATATTTTGTCAAGTGTCGGGCTCAACTATTCAATGGTGCAAGACTCATTGTTATTGTCAACTTGTTCTTCCTATGTCTCCATGGCTTCAAACCTTTGGTTGGAAGTGGATTGACCATGGTGAAATATTCCAATTTTTGGGCATTCCCTTTGCTTTGTAGGCTTCTCAGGTGGCCTTATGATTTTCTCTCCAGAATTGAAAAGAAGCTTTCTTATTGGATTACGAAGCCTCTTTCCTTGGTAGGGAAATTATAGATGTGCTCCTTGTAGCCACTCATATGTATTATTCCTCATGTTGGGATCCTTCTAAGGCCTCCTACCTAAAGTTGGAGAAGCTTCTCTGATATTTTTTGTGGGCTTCTTCCAACAACCACAAGGGATTTCATTGAGTTTATTGGGAGTTTTGTTGCCTCCCTTGTGAATTTGGAGGGTTGGGGATATTATCCACTCACTATAAAAGGTGGGATCTTTGCATCAAATGGATTATTCATGCCCTCATTGGAAATGAAGCCAAGAAGATATTGCTTTGATATTATATTTCCTCTAGCTACCTGGTTAATTGGCCTGCCTAGAAGGGGATTGGTTTTCAAAATCATCTCACCATGAAGGATGCAGTCATTAGGGGTACTTTGGTGCCCAAAAGAATTTTGTGTTCCTAAGAGGTTGTTAAGCCTTGAGTTTTTTGGAATGGGTCTACTTTTAGAGATGGCCTTTCTCTTAATCAACAACCTTTGGTGGTCTCCTCTATTGCAAGATCAAGGTCACCCTCTAGCTCATTTGCCATGGGTGAGGACTTTGCAGTTTCATAAAAAAGGCATCCAATGCCCACATGATTTATTCTAAAAAACTTCTATGAGTCTTATGTCCTGGGATGAGATTAAGACTAAATTTCAATTTTCTTTATAGGATTGTGAGGATTTTAAAGCTACTATAGGGGCCATTCCTATTGATATAGTTCAAAAAATTGACATTCGATCTTCCATACCATAGTACATATTGGAAGTGGGGTGTAAACACTTCCTTCCACAACTACAAGCCACATCTTGGTTGTCATTGGCTTTCTTCACATTTACCCATGGTGTTCGGTTTAAACATGAGATGACATTTGTAATCATCAGCCTTGGTTTGGAAACACATATTTCTCAATGTTTGATTTTTTGTGTTAGAGCCTAAATTAACCCACTTTGCTTGATGTATTTTTTTATAAGGCTTTCCAATAAGGTCATTGTTAATTTAAATGGGTATTTGAGACCCTTGTTATTTTTATGGATAGTTGAAGTCTTATAAACACTTCTAGTTTTTTCCTCGAGCTCAATAGCTTTGGAATTAGATTCATGATTTCTTTCAACCCTTTGTTAGAGTCTTTTCATATTATATGGTTCTTTTGGGGGATTATCCTTGCATTCCTTATAAATTCAATCAGATTTGGCATGCTTTTAGGGTGGAGATTCTCTTTAGCATTTAGAAATATAGAAATTCTACTATTTTTGTTCATTGTAATGTTGACTAAAATGTTTCACTTTTTCTAAAATTACTATATTTTCTAATGTTTTGTTATATATCTAGGTGAAATCCAACAAGGTTTCCTCGGAGGTGGATCACCTTCAAGAATTACTTAAATCATTGGGGAAACGCCCTTGTTCTCTAGCTAGAGTTCCTCTATCACCTTCCTCTTCCTGGGGTTGCTCACCTTCTCACAGGTGCTAGAGAGGCAAGAGTCTCTTAGCTCATGATAATCAAGTTTCTCAACCCTAGGCTTCTCCCTCAACTCATCAAAGGGACTGGGGTCACATGAGTGCATCACAACCTATTCAAAAATTCTTGAATTTGCCTCCTCCTCAAGGATTTTCTCTTGGGTGGTCTTCAGATTGGTATTGGCTATTTCTCTAGCCTACAATAAAGATAAAGAAAAAGTGATGAGGGGTGGGATCCCCCTGACGTCACTCTAGACCCCACTGATGTATGGGGTAGGCTAGGTGACTAGGACCTGCCACCTCCTCCCGTTGCTACTGCTCTTATTGCTTAGTAACCTTTACATTTTTGTAATGTTTTTTTTATCTGAGATCTACCCTGTGTGGACTTTTGGGGTGTGATTTCATGTACATCCACCTTTTTTGTGTGGATATGTGTACTATTATTCTCTAATAAATAGAAATGCTAACACTTATTCATAAAAAATATTTGTGTTTGATTTTTGTACTTTGGAGTATATTTAAACCCTTGAAAATGTATACTTCTAATTGAAATAACTTGTTGAAATAAGCATTGAAATAAATTATTTTTCTTGTATTTCTTGTGGCCATGTGTTTTAATGTATATAAGGAACTACTCTACTACTAAAATGATTGAAAATGACTTTTAGATCATAAAACAACATATCCTTTTTTCTTTTAAAAAATATAAATGATTAAAAATAAAAGATTCACACAATCAACAAGTTCTTTCTACTATCCTCAATCAATGAAGAAGATTAAAGCTTAGATTTTTAATGATATTGATTATTTAATAATTTTGTTTTGAATGTTTGAATGAAGAGGAAATGACTCCCATTTAAAAAAATATGTTTACACTATTGAGGAGTTGGTTTGATTTGAATGTTTTTGTTAATTTTTTAGATGAACAATACTATTGTTTTGATAGTGAACTTATAAGAAATAAAATTATTCTACCAAAATAAATTAAATCTATTTCTATTTTTACTCCTACACTAGCTTACTTCTAACAATCAATTACTCTATGTAAATTAAACTACTTTGAATAAACATAAATAAAAATTCACTTAAACTATTGATGATAAATTGACTCTTAGGGGTCCAAATGCTCAGTATATGTTCTCTTAACCATGTACTCTCCCTATGGTGGAAGAAAGGTAGGAAACCCAATATAAGTGGATGAAAAAGAAGAGAAAACAATGCTACTGCTAAAGACATTAGTATTAAAGCTTAGAAGTTGTTTTATATGATGAAGCTTATGAAAATGGTAGCATAAAATATTCTAGATGACTTTTATTTACTAGATTGTAGTAAAAGCTATATGAACCCATAAAAATCTTGAGAATCTTGGTACAATTCTTTAAACAAAACTCAAACTTATTTTTATTCACAAAAGGTGAGAAAAAAATTCTAAATTTTTCCAAAAGAAAAGGCCAGAAAGATCACTACAAAAAACTTAAAAAAACATTAATAGCACAAGATCCACAATTAAGGGTGACACTATAGATAAAATATATGGGGACAACATGGAATAAGTTAAACTAGAGTTCTAAAGGAACAAAGAGTGAAAAAGTAGATGCATGCAAATAAATCATGGAGACAAAAATAACACATAATTTTCCCCTTTAGTATTAACTCAATCACTATTATGTATGTGAGTTTGTTGGGGTGTCTACATAATCATTAGGGATAATTGATGAATAAATTAATGTATGCATCATTCCAAAGAAAAAAATTAATGTTTCAAAGAATGCTAAGATATGAGACCTTGAGAAATAATTATACAAACATACAATAAAGAGAGAGGGCCCTATGGAGCAACTAAAAACTTCCACCAATATTAGGATTAGTTGAGAGAGTTTTATTTTTATATTTCATGTTATGTAGGATTGTGTATTGGGCCATTAGATTATCATCAGACCTATTATGTATGTGTTGACGCTCCAAATGGCACAACAATAGTTAAACAGAATATTGCTACTCTATTTCTCCTGAAAGAGAAAGATAACACATGGATATCTTAGCTCCCAAGGTCTTTGTAGTTGGTTCTCAACTGTGCTGATGTCCCTCAGTGGTCAATATAGCAGTAATATTCAAGGGGCCTGTTGGTGTGAACTTCTGGATTGTTCTAAGATCAAGCATGAATTTAAAACCTATTCTAACCAGGGTTTTTAAAGAAATGTAAAAAGATAGATCAGGGCTTTGAGACAGAAAATAATGACACTTCATCCAAATTAACCAGACCTATCACCTTCCAAGGAATTCCTAACTAAAAATGTAGAACAAAATTAACTTGTGACTAACACACAGTTTCATTCATTCACAATGTTGATTTCAATAGCAGATTGCAAGTTACCATTTAAACAAAACATAAAAACCAAACTTCATTCCTTGAAAGCTTCTTAAATCAGATGATTAATTCAAGACAAACACCATTTTGGAACACAACATGAAGTAGATTAAGATCTGGTTGCTTCTACTGTCAATGAGATAGATAAGCAAAATTTACAAATCTGGCACAATCACCAGTGTACAAAAAATCTATGGCTCCAAATTGTTTCCATTTACACTAAGAAAATTGAAAGATGCATTGGTCTTCTACTTAATCTAACTCCTCACTACCAGTTCTACTCTACCCCTAGAAGTCCTAACTGTAGAAGTTCTCCCCTTTACAAAGAGGCAAGAATTCCTTATATACAAAATGCATCAAAAAGAATGTGTTGTCCCCCTGTATTAGGGCTTACAAAATATCTTCTTGGTTGCAGGAAGGTCGGCTCTCAGATCTTTCTCAAGAGAGTCAATGTTGCATTCAATGTGAAGCCCTGTTGTCCATGCTGATGAAAGATTTATGTCCTTGGAAGAAGCCTTCAAATATTTTGTAGCTACATCATTAACTCCTCCATCTCTATGTCCATACTCGAAATCCCCTTGAAATCCACCTTGAATGCTCCAAAATATCACCATTAATACTAATCTATCTCTGCCAGTGGTCACTGCAGCTATCCCTATGACTCATAGTTTCTTAGTTCTTCTGGCCTCCTTCATGTTCTAGATCTTTCTGCACGTTGACCACCTCCTGGAGCATCATCAGGCCTCCCTTTTAGATCTTCGCATTATCACCGAGCCAATCCATCACCCCTTTAGTCTCAGAATGAATCCATCTCACTTGCATTATGTTGGTCTTCTTTCACAGGAATAGTCAATTGGTCAAAGGGGCAATGAATCACTCTTTTAGTTTCCTCTGGTTGATCGGGCATACACCACGCGAGCTTCATCAGGCGGTCAAAAGTGGTCCACCTTGAATCGCATGTCGGTGAGACACTCATCGTGTCTCCCCAATGCGATTTCGTCTCATAATAGTTATCGGCATAGCGTGGACCGGTCGATGAGACCCTTCCTCGAGCTCATTTTTATGTCAGGAAGACAATCCTGCTTCGAGGAGACCTTACTCCGAACTCCTCTTCTCTTATTGAGCCTACCTTGTTGTCGGCAAGACTCCTTACTATCGGCCAGAGGCTACAGTGAGTTATCCTCGGTTATACCGATGTTTCTTTCATTGGGAAATACATCGCTATCGACGTGACCCTTCCGTGTCGGTGAAACCTCACAGCGAACCCCCTTCATTCTCCCCGAGCTCTTTCTTCCTCTCTAGGCTCGAGCTCTTTTCCTGTTCGGCAAGACTTTGGTGTAGTCACCCAGACCTCCCGACGACTTCCTCTTTTCTCCCCGCTCGCTCACTTTTATCGGCCAAACCAGCTCCCTTCGCCAAGACCTCTCATTGAAGGCTATACCTCTCGGCTAGATCCTATTGGGCTGAACTTTCTTTCGGCAAGACATTATAGTGAGGGGGAACCCTTCGGCGAAACCTTTAACAGTCGGGGAGATATCTCCCTGAAACAAATCCGTCTCGCCGAACTCAAATTTCATATCGGTGAGACCCTCGAGCTTCGGCCAGACCTCTTGCCAAAGGAAAAATTATTGCCAGGCTCAGACCATTGGTGGGACCTTTCTCTGTCGGGGAGACCCATGGCGATATCCCTTTTGTGTCGCCAAGAGCCTAGCACGTCGACCAGACTTTATGCCGAAGGCATAACCTTTTGCCAATCTTTTCATTTCGGGGAGACCTCTTAGTAGTCATGCCGAAATGTATTCTTTTATTTCACATGCGTCCTTGTAACATCCTCTTGTCGGGGAGACGTCCTATAGATATCCTATGTCTTCGCCAAAAAATGTCCACATGTTCACTTTTGGTCGCCATGACAATCCCATTCTCTCATCGATGAAGCAATATGTCGGTGAGACTTTATGGGTCGGCAAGACTGCTAGACCTCACCGCGATAGACCTCCTCTTGTGCTTTGTCGGTGAGACTTTATGCGCTTGCCAAGACATCTCCCTGCCACAAAAGTCTCACCGAGATGAATCCCCTTGTCGGTGGTCGGCAAGACTCAAGGCACTCGGCAAGACCACCTGCCGAAGGAACAACTCTCGCCGAAGTGCCTGCATCCTTACGCGCTAGTCGGTGAGACATGAAGAAGTCACTGAGACTTCTCCCCAAAGGAAATCTCTTGCCAATTATGAATATCCCTCTGCCGCCAGTCAGTGAGACACTTCGATCTTTCCAAGACCTTTCTTCGAAGGAGACTTTTATGTCGATGGGAAACTCCTAGTCGTCGTGATGATGATTGATGTGTTGCCGATAGGCAACTGCATGTGAACTCCAATCGTTGTGACACATCTAAGGTCATGCCGATAGGCAACACAGATGCCTGTCAGCCAAATGCACTTATAGTCGGCAAGACAACCTGCAAGGTCTTTTCGACTTTCTTCTTAAAGGAAAATTATGACCAACTGGATTGAGAAATACATTCCAACTGAGCTCCCTTGGAAAATATCATCATGTGCATGATTTGATCTTGCAAAACAGAGTCCCCATCAGTCCTTAGAAGCACATAAGATACATTATAATGGAATCAACTAATGCTTATAATTATTTCATTGAGTTCATAGCAAGAAGAAAATCAACTCAAGCTGAGACAGGACTAAAATCAGATCAGACAAAACAAAAGATAAAACATGGAGAAACAAAAGAACCCCCAAAAGCAAAGCAAATAACATAGGCAAAGAAACCAAAAGAGAAGGGGGGAATCGTTTTGTTCCAAATCAAAATGGGGTGGTTATGCAGGGCATAACAAATGGCAACTCGGCTGGGAAAATGGTTTAACCATTTTCAAGAAGCTGAAGGATTCAGCTACCCAGAAGTCCTGGTTTATGAACATCACAACTCCAATTGGGTTAGTTTTAGCAAGCAAGGTTGAGCTAGAATCTCAAATGTAAGTCTACACTGGCCACCTCATAATCTGTGTGTGCTTGATTGTGCATCACTCTCTAATAAAGTTTTCCTCATCTTTTGAACAACAACGTGCAAGATTTGAACTACATGAGTTGATTTCCCCTTGTGCAATGATATCCCGGGCATTGCTCTACTGC
The DNA here is from genome assembly GCA_007258455.2 of Sequoia sempervirens. Taxonomy (NCBI): domain Eukaryota; kingdom Viridiplantae; phylum Streptophyta; class Pinopsida; order Cupressales; family Cupressaceae; genus Sequoia; species Sequoia sempervirens. Next base: position 58,699,935 of record VDFB02179234.1, read on the forward strand.
CAGTTAGGCGTCCATAGCCCCAACGGAGATACCTCTAGTTTCCTCATAGCATTGCTCTACTGCCAGTCAGGCATCCATAGCCTCAGTAGAGATACTGGAATCACCCATTCATATTGAATCTTCTTTCTCTTTCAGATAATTCTTTTCTATTTTTTTTCATAGAGTTTCAGATATTTAATTTAATTCCTTTTCAATATGTTAGATGTTTAACTTCTGATCTGGGTTGAAAACTACCATGGACCTCATAACAACACTTGGAAATCGGATTTTTCACTCAAATCTTACAACATTGTTGTTCTAGGACCAATATACCATTACAAGAGGAGATGATCTTATTGATTTGTGACAGATTCAGGGGAGCTGAGGAAGGCTACTTACTTTGCACCTTGTTTTCAAAACTTTCCACAACCTTTATTGACAACGGGCATGAAACAACAAATTCAAGACAAAATCACCCAATCAGCAGATCTGAAAATATCTAAACCACTTATCTCATAATGACCCAAAATATGCCTTAGATAACAACCACCATTCTAAGATGGGAAAGAACAGATAAAACCCAAAGAACAAAACCAAACAAAATAGAAACCGAAAGAGAAAAGGAAACAGAAAGACAAAAAGAAAAGGACAAACAAACAAACAAACAACAAATTATTTACAAACAGATAGAATATTTACAAATAGAAAAACAAACTATTTACAAACAAAAATAAAAGAACAGGAAAAGGAAAACAACAAAACAAAGGAAAACTAACTAAACCAAAAACTAACACTAACCAATCCTACTCCTAAACTAACTCCAAAGCTGAGCTTTATAAACACAAAACTATAAAAATTTATACATTGAATTGACTGAATTTTCATTATGTGCAACAATCTTAACTTACTAGGCACAGTTCTAAACCTAGCAAATTTATTTTTATACTCAGAAATATGAAGTTTATAGGCAATAAGTTCATTTTGAGGGCATAAAGCTTGAAATATTATCAATTGTGGGTTCTCGACTTTGTCATGATTTACCCACAAACAGGTTTTACTATCCTCTACGCCATAATCAAACTAAAAATTATTAAAACACAAAGGATAATGAAAGGACACCACCTGATTCTAAAGATTTCTAGTTGCGAATGCAGACTTGTGGTGTATGATCTCCTCTTCATGAGGTCTCAGCTCATGAAACACCACTGAATCAAGGTTTGTCTTGTAGTTAGGATATTCACTCACTAGCATCTTTGTATTCATCTCGGGCATGGAGTCAAATTTTCTGAATTTCTTGAGATGAAGTCTCACTTTCAACATTCTCTTGAAACATGTCACCCCCAAGGGTTTGGGAATTTGCCTCTAGCCTATCACCATTGATGTCGGGGATACGGGCACATGGTGAACAAGGATTTCCTTCAAACTCATTTGAATGCACGGAGTCAGAGACAGGAAAACACTCTCTCAATTCATATTCCTCTTGGTCTTTTTCTTGGCATTCCTCTGCTTCATCTAAATGTACCCCGTCATGAATTTCCCTAGGGAGCACTTGACCGATCTGCACATCTACTTGAACTTCTTCTCTTAAGATTTCATTTTGGCATTTAAGTCCTTGTCTTTGACCACCGGGTTCATTAGCAATCTCATCTTGAAGTGTGTTACTTGTTTCAATCTGTTCACTACTTAAATCAGCAGAGTCATCCTCTTGCATTAACCCACCAAAGTGTGTTTCTTCCTCATTCCCCATCATGAAAGAATCTATGAATGCATCGATGAATCCATTCTCCACTTCTATCAAGTCTGCACTAGGTAGAGGAGTTTCATCAGTTGTTGAATCCATCTTACTGCAAGGATCAAGGTCATCAAAAGATAGGGAAGAATTAAATCTCCTCACACAGTCACTCTCATCTTTTTGGATGAACTGATTATCATTCTCATGTGTGCTAGTTGTTTCATCCTCTTCATTAGTGGGATACGTACTCCAAGGATCTTCCATAAGTATTCCTTCGATAGACATCATTTTCTTGAAATACAACTCCATCCTTCCTAGGAAGACATGGCAATCCATCTGAGAGTGTTGATCAGTTCAATGTATCCTACATCCACTTGGCCCAACAAGTTCTGATAGTTTCAGACCTCCCAGCTCTTCTAATTTCTCCCTTATTCAATTTTGCATACGAGGGATATCAATCCAACCTGAACCATGCTCCTTTATCCACTCCTCATCACCCTAATTCTCATCTTGATCAGAAGAGTTGCTCAAATCGTTGGAAGGCATTGTTGATTTCTCATGACAACAATCCCGCGCTAATACCTCATCTCCTTTAAATCCATCATTAGTACTAACATGTTCATCAAAGCTAGATTCTATCTTGAGATTTCCATTATGCTCTAAATTTACATCCATTTCATGCTTTTCACCAAACAAGTCATCAAAATTATATTCTGGCGAATCAAATGTTTCATTTAGAACTTCATTGTGATGTAATGGACTATGCTTTGGAAGATGACTGAAAAGAGATGACATGGTCACAAATTCATTGAAAAGTGGAGTACTTAACTCTGTGATTGGATTTTTCAGGGATGAGTTCTCCCAGTGGTCTTGTGTGCGAGGACCAAACTGATCTAAGAATAAGATTTCTAACTCCGCCCCTGAACAAATATAATTTGGCAGAAGATTAACATACCATTGCCTTGCTGAACCTTGAAGTGTTTTGATGAACAATTGGCAGACAACATCCTCATGCAGAACTTGGAGAAAAGTAAGTACACGCCTACAAATTCCAACATGTTCAGAAGCATTATGCCTACTGTTAGGGAAAAATAAACAAAGCCTATCATACAAATGACCAGGGATTTCATGGACAAATCCTGGTATATACAAAGGGCTACCCATTGGAGTTGGGTCCTCCAAGATCTAACCTACTCCAACTCAACACTATCCAAAATTACTCATAGGCCCTCCTTCTAGCGCCAATTTTTGTTGACGCTCCAAATGGTACAGCAACAGTTAAACAGAATATTGCTACTCTGTTTCTCCTGAAAGAGAAAGATAACACATGGATATCTTAGCTCCCAAGGTCTTTATAGTTGGTTCTCAACTGTGTTGATGTCCCTCAATGGTCAATGTGGTAGTAATATTCAAGGGGCCTGCTGGTGTGAGCTTCTGGATTGTTCTAAGATCAAGCATGAATTTAAAGCCTATTCTAACCAGGGTTTTTAAAGAAACGTAAAAAGATAGATTAGGGATTTGAGACAGAAAAGAATGACACTTCATCCAAATTAACCAAACCTGTCACCTTCCAAGGAATTCCTAACTAAAACTGTAGAACAAAATTAACTTGTGACTAATACACAGTTTCATTCATTCATAGTGCTAATTTCAACAGCAGATTGCAAGTTACCATTTAAACAAAACATAAAAACCAAACTTCATTACTTGAAAGCTTCTTAAATTGGATGATTAATTCAAGACAAACACGATTCTGGAACACAACATGAAGTAGATTAAGATCTGGTTTCTTCTATTGTCAATGAGACAGATAAGCAACATTTACAAATCTGGCACAATCACCAGTGTACAGAAAATATGTGGCTCCAAATTGTTTCCATTTACACTAAGAAACTGAAAGATACATTGGTCTTCTACTTAATCTAACTCCTAACTACCAGTTCTACTCTACCCCTAGAAGTCCTAACTGTAGAAGTTCTCCCCTTTACAAAGAGGCAAGAATGCCTTATATACAAAATGCATAAAAAAGAATGTGTTGTCCCCCTGTATTAGGGCTTACAAAATATCTTCTTGGTTGCAGGAAGGTTGGCTCTCAGATCTTTCTCAAGAGAGTCAATGTTGCATTCAATGTGAAGCCCTGTTGTCCATACTGATGAAAGATTTATGCCCTTAGAAGAAGCCTTCAGATCTTTTGTAGCTACAACATTAACTCCTCTGTCTCTGTGTCCATACTCGAAATCCCCCTGAAATCCACCTTGAATGCTCCAAAATATCACCATTAATATTGATCTGTCTCTGCCAGTGGTCACTACAGCTGTTCTTATGACTCATAGTTTCTTAGTTCTTCTGGCCTCCTTCATGTTCTAGATCTTTCTGCACGTTGACCACCTCTCAGAGCATCATTGGGCCTCCCTTTTAGATCTTCACATTATCACCCAAGCCAATCCATCACCCCTTTAGTCTCAGAATGAATCCATCTCACTTGCATTATGTTGGTCTTCTTTCATAGGAATAGTCAATCGGTCAAAGGGGCAATGAGTCACTCTTTTAGTTTCCTCTAGTTGATCGGGCATATGCCACGTGAGCTTCATCAGGCAGTCAAAAGTGGTCCACCTTGAATCACGTGTCGGTGAGACACTCATTGTGTCTACCCAATGCGATTTCGTCTCATAACAGTTATCAGCATAGTGCATACCAATCGATGAGACCCTTCGTCGAGCTTCAAAAGTCACATCGAGCTCATTTTTATGTTAGGAAGATAATCTTGCTTTGAGGAGACCTTACCCCAAACTACTCTTCTCTTACCGAGCATACCTTGTTGCCAGCAAGACTCCTTACTGTCAGCCAAAGGCTACGGCGAGTTATCCTCGGTTATACTAATGTTTCTTTCATTGGGAAATCCATCGCTGTCGGCGTGACCCTTCCGTGTCGGTGAAACCTCACAATGAACCCCCTTCATTCTCCCCGAGCTCTTTCTTCCTCTCCGAGCTCAAGCTCTTTTCCTTTATAGAAAGAATTTGGTGTAGTCGCCCAGACCTCCTAGTGACTTCCTCTTTTCTCCCTGCTCGCTCACTTTTATCGGCCAGACCACCTCCCTTCGCCAAGACCTTTCGTCGAAGGCTATACCTCTCAACGAGATCCTATAGGGCTGAACTTTCTTTTGGCAAGAGCCCGCTTGATCGGCGAGACATTATAGCGAGGAGGGAACCCTTCGGTGAAACCTTTAATAGTTGGGGAGATATCTCCCTGAAACAAATCCGTCTCGCCGAACTCAAATTTCATATTGGTGAGACCCTCAAGCTTCAGCCAGACCTCTTGTCGAATGGAAAATTATCGCCAGGCTCAGACCATTGGTGGGACCTTTCTTTGTCAGGGAGACCCATGGCGATATCCCTTTTGTGTCGCCGAGACCCTAGCACGTCGGCTAGACTTTATGCCGAAGGCATAACCTTTTGTCGATCTTTTCATTTTAGGGAGACCTCTTGATAGTCACGCCGAAATGTATTCTTTTGTTTCACATGCGTCCCTGTAACATCCTCTTGTCGGGGAGACGTTATGTAGATATCCTATGTCTTCGCCGAAAAATCTCCACATGTTCACTTTTGGTTGCCATGACAATCCCATTCTCTCACCAATGAAGCAATATGTCGGTGAGACTTTATGGGTCGGCAAGACTGCCAGACCTCACCACGATAGACCTCCTCTTGTGCTTTGTTGGTGAGACTTTATGCGCTCGCCAAGACATCTCCCTACCACGAAAGTCTCACCGAGATGAATCCCCTCATTGGTGGTCGACAAGACTCAAGGCGCTCGGCAAGACCACCCGCTGAAGGAACAACTCTTGCCGAAGCGCCCGCATCCTTACGCGCTAGTCGATGAGACATGAAGAAGTCGCCGAGACTTCTCCCCGAAGGAAATCTCCTGCCGATTATGAATATCCCTCTGCCGCTGGTCAGTGAGACACTTCGATCTCACCAAGACCTTTCTCTGAAGGAGACTTTTATGCTGATGGGAAACTCCTAGTCGTCGGGATGATGATTGATGTGTTGTCGATAGGCAATTGCATGTGAACTCCAATCATTGTGACACATCTGAGGTCATGCCGATAGGCAACACAGACGCCTATCAGCCAAATGCATTAATATTCGACAAGACAACCTACAAGGTCTTTCCGACTTTCTTCTTAAAGGAAAATTATGACCAACTGGATTGAGAAATACATTCCAACTGAGCTCCCTTGGAAAATATCATCATGTGTGTGATTTGATCCTGCAAAACAGAGTCCCCATCAGTCCTTAGAAGCACATAAGATACATTATAATGGAATCAACTAATGCTTATAATTATTTCATTGAGTTCTTAGCAAGAAGAAAATCAACTCAAGCTGAGACAGGACTAAAATCAAATCAGACAGAACAAAAGATAAAATATGGAGAAATAGAAGAACCCCTAAAGCAAAGCAAATAACAGAGGCAAAGAAACCAAAAGAGAAGGGGGGACCCATTTTGTTCCAAATCAAAATGGGGTGGTTATGCAGGGAATAACAGTATGATTGTCCATTTTTTGGATAATAAAAATGCAAATCACAAAGAACAACAATGTTAAACTCACACTCTCACAATAATGCAATGAAGTTCAATATCTTGGCTCATAATATAGAATTTAGATAACAAGTAAAGTCATCATAGCTAAGATCTTGATTTCCTCCATTGTCGGTTTCTCTTCAAAGTTACAAACTATGAAAGAACATCAATGATATGATGTAATGATAATGATAAATGCTCAAATATAAATGATACATATGCTTGACAATGATAATGATAAATACTTGATAATACTTGAATGCTTGACAATGATAATGATAAATACTTGTTAATACTTGAATGCTTGACAATGATAACAGTGCTAGAGGGATTTTTGATAATAAAAGTGCTAGGGGGTTTGAATGAAATGAAAGCTTCTTATTTATATGCTTCACTTGACATTTGATCAATGGTGGAGATTGATTTGAAAGATCAATTGATATGAAAATTCAATTTGATGAAGGAGGGAAAGTTAAAAGAATTAAATAATTAAATTTATTTAATTTAAAATGATAGTTGGAGAAATAAATAAATATTAATTTATTTATTTTAGAAGAAAATATTTAATTTTAAAAAATTATCTTTAATTTATTTAAAAGAGGAGTGTTAGCTAATTAAATAATTTTAAAAAATTATTTAATTATAGAGGACCAAAGAAATATTGAATTTTAATTTTAATTAATGTTGGAGGGAAAATGATAAGTAATGAATTAATTAAATAATTAAAAATTACTTAATTAATATAGATATGATGAAAAGATTTAAGATAATTAAATTATTTAATTATTATGGATGAAAAGATGAGAATGTTAGCTTAATTAAATAATTAAAAGATAGAAGAAATGATAAGGATAATGATGAAATGATAAGATGAAAATACATTAGTCATTTTTAGGTGTCTACATTTTTCCCCTCTTTGAGACAATACATTTTATAGTGTTGTTTCCAAGAAAAAAAGATTGATGATATGTCCCAATGTGCCCTAGTGGACCATGGGATGGAGGATATGATGCCCCCTCGAGAGATTGGCTAGAGAAAATAATATTTTGGTCAAGCTCATGACAAGAAGGATTAGTTAGGTCAATGATAACGATGATGATGGTCGATGCATATGCGTAATGATGGATGTTATGATTTTATGATATAGGATTATGATTTATGATTATGATGCACATGAACTATAGTTATGGTACTATGATGCATGCTAACAGTTGTGAATGCAGTGAAACCAATCTCCACCAAGGATCAAATATCAAAATGAAACCTATAAAGAGAAGATGCAACAAAATATGACATATAAAACATAAAGAAACAAGGAAAAAGAAACAAGACATGTTACTTTGAAGCGAAACCTTAGCAAGTGGATATCACTTTCCATTTACCCAACTTTCATATACATAGCACACATGCAAAAATGAAAAGAGAGAAACGAAAGAAGTCAACCCAAGCTACTCTAAGCACATTAAGATATAGGCCTTCATCGAGAAAATGAGAAACAAAAGAAGTCAAACATTCCAAGGAAGACACTCATTTATGACCCTAGTTGCTCTAAGCATATTAGGATAGGCTTTCATCGAGAAAATGGGATAAAAAGATAAAACCAAGAAAGCAAATGAAAAGCAATTGAGAAACAAAATCAATAGCCAACACATCTCTTGTCAAAATATAAGCTCAAATTTGATAGATAAGGTACATTGTAGGAAGGATACATCTGTTAGAACCTCATATTTGTTTTGAAAATTCCCATTGTAGGAAAGATAATTCCATTAGGACATGATTTTTTTTTTGATAGCAATAATGAAAGATAGGCAACAAGCTATGCAAACCAAAGATTTAGCTCAATAGTTGAAATTTATTTTGCTCATGATTTTTCACCCATCTAACATCAACCTTAATGTTCATTAGCTTGTTCAAAATTGTTTCCTCTTCACAATTCTCATAATTAATTTATTTTTCCAATTTGGCATTCTATGAATCTCTGATGGCTTGAAGAGTGTCTAACCTACGTGTGCCTGGAAACAATAGATCTAGGCCGATAATAGTTACTATGAAACTCTCAAAACATGAGGAATCTTCGTATATCTATCGCTCTAGAACTTGAGTACAAACTTAATCTATGTTCTACTATAAGCTCCATTCTAAAAGATATATTATTAATACATTTTCTTACAAAATTGATATCCTTGTCAACCAAAATTGCAGTCTACTCAACTCTTCCACACATCTTGTTCAACTCCCAAAGTTGCTTCAAGCCTATTCTATATTTCCCATCCTCTTCTCTCAAATTATTAGTATATTTTTGTAATTGCTCCTCCAATGAGCAAGCATCCTCATACTATTTATACCCTGATATTAGAAGTTCCTCCATTTCCTTCTTGAACTTCTCAATCCATATATAAAAAATTTAGGACTTCTTTATTTTATTAAGGTCATCCACCTCCTTTCTACTCATTAACATTGGAGCCTCTGATGATGAAGGCTACTCTGACATTGGGAGGTGAGTCCCTTCAAAAACCTTTTCATTTGTTCAAGTTGAGCCTTAAGCTCATCCTTTGTTTGCTTATATTTTGTCATCCTTACTTTTATAAAGTTCACAACTAGATCCAAGGATGAAATTTTCTCCCTTTTGGTCTGTTTACCTAAATTGGCAGTTGACAATTGATAGTCTGATGCTTGCAATTCTCTGTCATCTTTATCTATCATGGGAGTTGCAACTTCTACAATCATATCCCCTACTTCATTTAGCCTAGTGGAGTGGAGGGTTCTAGGCTTCTTATTTGATTTATTTTTCTCCACCTCCACCACCATATCCTGCCAGCTCAGAGGTTGAACCACTACCTATTGCCTCTTCTCTAAGTTTAGCTTTAGCTAAGTTAGAGCTCCTGCTGGTGTAGACATCCATTGTTCTACTCTTGAAGCCTCCTTTGGATACTCTTTTGTTGTTCCCCATATTTCAATCACTCCCAAGGAGGAAACCCTTTCTTTGTTAACTTTTTCTTGCTCGACCTTTTCCTTCTCAACCCGCCTTTGCACACTATCTATTAACTCTCATTGCTCTTCTTCAGTGAGCACATGTTCAGTATCCTTTTCCTCCTCTTTAGGGTTGGGTAACACCCCATGGAGTTCCTGAGTATCTTGTTCCAGGTCCCCATGTTGCTCAAAAGCAATATACTTTGCCAAATTTTGTTCTTTTGAGTGTGTACCTCCAGAAGATTTAGGTGGTATATCCACCTAGTCGCTCTGCTTCTCATCATGTTTTCTAGCAAAATGAGAAGGGGATTCCTCTACCTCAATGAAATGTGTCTCTTTTGTAGCTTCTTGTGTTGATTTAGTAACTGTGGCAGTAGTGGAGGTAGACTTAGTTGTAGTAGTCTCCTTTGTTGGGTAGACTTGAGCAATTGGCATCAGTCCAAGTCCGAAGACTACTCATGTAGAGGTAGCCTTGTAAGTAGTTGACACCATTTGAAAAGCTTCTACTACCTTCTCAATTGCCAACTCTATATCCTTAGTAGCCTAAGATGGTATCTTTTCCTTCCTCTTTTGCCTCTTATATTCCATTTGAATAGATGTAGAGGAGTTTTTTGTGGCTAACCCTTTTCTTTTCTTGGCAGGTACTCCTTTACATTGGTAGTTTTTAATTTGAAGCTCCACCCATGAGTTGCTTATATCCATCACTTTGTTTGAAATGTCATCAATTGAGGGGTTTTCCCTCTCCGACCAATCAATGGGATCCAATGATCTTGTGCCTACTTTCTCTATATCATACATAGGATCCAAATTTTGACCGCCATCTGACAATCCTTCTGTGATATCATCCCTTATGTTGAATTCTTTCATTTGAGGGATTGTTAGTCTATCATAGCACCACTTTCTAACCTCAAAATAATCTTGAAGTTCTTCCCAAAAGTCTTCAAAATTGGACTGGTGATGAGGGAACATTGAGGCACTAAGGGCCTTTATTTTTCCCTTAGGATCAAAATTGTCTTGTGCTTCATACTGCCTCAGGTTGATAGCTTGTGGTTCCTAAATAGCTATCTTTGCAACTATGATAGATGGGAATGAATATTACCCTAATTGAATTGGATACTTTAGTCCTCCTACTTTGTGCTTGCTGGAGAACTTCATATTTACATCCAACATTTGTCTGGAAACTCAATCAAAAGAAGCTTGTCATTGTCTAGTTCTTTGGAAACAAGAATGGTGCCTTGTCAATTCCAAAATTCCTTATGTAGATTGACTTGGGGAACTGGATGAACCACTATCCCCAATCACTTACTAGAGAAATTGCTTCATTTATCATCCAAAATCCTGATTCTCCTATCAATTGATTGATTACTAAGTATAGGAAGCAACCATTGACCTATTTGTTGAAGTGTTTCTCAAATTCCTTGTATTCCAATTGGGTGTAGAATTCCCACACCTTTCTTTATCCTATGGCTTCTCCCTTGATTCCTTTTGTTGTCAAGGTTGGAAAATTACCAACTCTTTCTATCAAATAAACCACATAAGATGAGATACAAAATTGCTTGGTATCCTAACCCTAGGGATTTGTGCATAAATTGTGTTAGACAATTTGTCCCTAATCTAGAAATGTTTCACCTTTTAGAATTATGTGGATGAAATGAAACATCTAAGGGTCATAATTTTTGGACTCCTCCTTGCCAAGTGCTCTTGCCAACAGAGTGATGATATCCCTTTAGAATAGAAATCTGACCTCTTAAGCTTAGTAGGAATCTTTGCAATTGACTTTGTCTCTGTCTTAAGCCACCTCTTATTTAGGTTTTTTCAGATTTCTACTTATGTCTTTGTGATGTTCTTGAATTTCCTTTGCTTCTGATACCATCTTTAGGTTGATATGGGAAGCAGGTCAAACACTGTTCTGATCATAGGTGGTAACAAATCAATGATCTCTATGCCCCAAGGTTCATAACACTTCATTTGCACTAGATTATACGTTGTTGCTATGATGAATTCAAACATTGAACTGCAATGAGGAATGATGCTCCATCAGCTAGTCCTGAACTAGCTATCTTGTGGGCCCTTGGAGAAACATAAATTGCAAAGGTCTCTTCCTTGAAGGCATTCATATCTATATGCCCCAACTTTGTGTCTATTATCTTCATGACCCATGATGTAAATTTAGAGACACTAGGGACTACTTGAAATTTTTACTTCATAGTTAGTGGTAGCTTATCTGTCTTAGTCCTCTAAGCCTTTGGTTCTCTATGTGCACGCTCGGGACCAAAATCTCCACTTGAATCATACATTTATGTGACCTAGAAGAAGAGAAAACAAGATTTGTAAGAATCCATGAAAAATTCATTTAGAAAACTCAGCTTAAAAGAGAGTTTGAAGTTATGTCTTGTCGGGTTCTAGAACCTTGCAGGAACCTCTGCTTTACTAGGCATTTTCAAGCCAGTGGTGGGAATCGAGATCAAATTTGGACTTAGGAATTTTCAACAAAAATTCCAATAAAAACTTGAAAAGTCGATGAAAATTTACTCTTAACAGGTGGGAGTCAGGACCACGAACAACTTTAGGATTTAGACATTTGTTTATAATCTCTAGTTAGATTTGAAATTCTGCCTGAACTAGGCCTTTAAAGGAGTTGGGATTCAAAATGGATATTGGCTCACTACATAAGTATTTCCATTCAGGTTTTGGAAACTTGGATAGACCTATCATCTATCGTGGTTGAATTGGGACTCAGAACCCTGACTAGATCTCAGTGTAGTTAGAACTGAAAAAAAATTCTGGTTTATGACATTAATCCTTTTGGTTTGATCGGGACTTGGGATCCCAAATGTTCATTAGGTAGATACCTTTAGGTTTTGGAAAACCTGAAGGTTTAAGAACTTAAATTGGTTTTAGCTATGGTGTTTGGCAGAAACCGGGCCCTGAGATGGACTTTGGTTTGGACTTAAGAGTGTCCTATCAGGGAAATAAATCTTGAATTAACTTTTGTAGTGAGGATCAGGATCAGGAACCAACGAAGGATTCCAACTCTAAAAGTAATGTGTCTTTTCAAGATTTCAAAACCCAAAAGGATTGAAGGGAAAGCTAGGAAAAAATGACAAAGTGACTATGGGCAATGTTTAGTGACAGGGATCGGGATCAAGAGAGGATCTCAGATCTAAACCTCTTTTTAGATATGACCTTTCAATTTTCCAAAACTCGAAAGGATGATTCAATTTAAGACACTTACAAAAATTTCTTGAAAACCCTAGGTGAAATTAGGGAACATCAAGGTTTCAAAACCCTGAAAAACTCATGGCACATCAGGATCTTAGATCCTTACAAAGGAAAATGGGTGGAAACATGATTCACAACCCATTGAAAGGAAACCCTCAAGGGAGGGAAAAACCATGCCTAAATGGGCCAACACACAAGGAAAAATGAAGAAACAAAGACACACACAAGATAAAACAACAACACAACAGAAGCAAACATATGCAAAAACCAAAAACAGATGAAAAAAATAAGCAAGAAACAAAACAAACCAAAATGAAAAACAAGGGGACCAACCTGGAAACATGAAGAGGAAGAAATATTGAAGGGAATTCGATAGCACGATACTCCAAATGTTGAAAATTTCACTCTATACCCTCAAACAGCCTAAACTCAATTATCAAATTACAATTATGAAGGAAATCATAACCAAAAATTCCTTAAATCCCTCCTGCGCACATGAGAGTTCAACCACCATTAATGTAGTGGGTGGTTGGGAGTCTGAAATGAAAATGGACTTCGATATAGATTGTCAAAAAGATTTAATATCTATTTAGCGTTATGATCCTTGAATGGTTTCAAGAAGGTAGACCAAACAAAGGGAAGACAAGGTGGGACTGGGAAGAGAAAATAGATTTGGACCAAACTATACACAATCCAAAATGTGTTTTTGTTCTCGAGTCTCGATGAAAAGATAAAGTGGGACCGGGAGTCCAAATTGGATCCAGACCTTTTAGAAAAAGGTCTAGAGTTTGATTCAGAACCCAAAACTTGCCAAGACATAGAAAATAGTGGGTTTGAAAAACCAAATCGGATATGGACCTTTTACAAATGTTGGGAATAGGATGCCATTTAATTGCAATCCTAAACATTATTTCATGTATCTCCTAAGTCCTTGGAAAGTGTTCCCTAATACTAGGATTAGAAAGAGATTAAATTCAAATGAAATGAACATGTAAATTGACATTTGTAATTAATTCTAAATGATAGGAACATGTGGGGACGCCCAAGAAGAGCTCCTACAAAATAAGAGCACATGGGGCACCCACATGGAAGGTGGAACTCACCTTGAGTTAAGTTAACTATTTGGAGAAAGATAACACTTCTGTAATGCATGTGAATATCCTAGAAGTTAGGGATTGATGTTTACATGCATGAAGTTCAATTCAGTTTAGTTTAGTTTAGTTATGGTTCAGTTATCTTTAGTTGTATGTAGTTAGTTTCAGTTGAATGCTAGTTGACTTCAGTTGACTTAGAATGCATGACAGATAATAGGTGATACATTTAGTTAAGTGGGGATGATCAATCATGCATGATATTTGCATGAATGGTGGAGAGATATGTTTCAGTTAACAAAGATTGACTTGGACCCACCTTGGGTGCCCAAGTTGGCATCTTGGAGTTAACACTTTTGCATGATAAGATATTTTATAAGGCTAAGTTAAGTGGGCCCATTCTTGGGTGCCAACTTTCAGGAGAAGCTTACAAGATATCTTTGTAATCAACATTGAGTTAGGACTTTAGTTTTGGACACCCAAATTGATGAAGGACTTGGTTTGACATTGTTTTTCACAAAAGAACTCTACTTGCAAAGAATAGGCATAGGTTTTGTGAGATAAGCTTTGTGCTTTGTAATTGTAAACTCTTTGGATTTTACAAGGCTCGTTATTTTCTATAAATTGCAGCAAGTTGAAGAGAGTTCTATCAGAGTTTATTGTAGGTTGTGAAGAAGAATTGTTGAAGGCAAAAGAAGCATCTCAAACAAGGATTGATAAAGAATTATTGTAATCTTGTTCTAAGGTTAAATAATACAAGCACTATTGATTTTGGTGGTGGATTTTTTTCCTGAAAGGATTTCTCCATGGTATATGTTGTGTCACTTCTATCTTCTGGTCTTATTCTTCTACAATCTTTTGTCTACTTCTACAAATGGTAAAATGAATCTAAACAGATAATCATCCACAAAGAAATTGTAACAAAGTATTAATCTACATAATAACCTCCATTTTCAACATTTGGTATCAGAGCTAACGGTTGGGGTAGAGTTTGGGACACCTTTCTCTTAAATTTTTGAAGGTTTTTTGGTTGTACTGTTAGTTGTTGGTAATGAGACAAAGTCACCTACAACGATGTTAGATGAGGATTGAGCTAAGCTTAATAAGAAGGCAAGAGGAACCATAAGATTATGTCTTGCTGATGCTATTCTCTTGAATGTTTTAGATGAAGCTACCACATATAATATGTGGAAAAGAATAGGTGATATCTATCAAACTAAAATTCTTACTAATAAGTTGTATCTAAAAAGACAGTTGTATTATTTAAAGATGAAAGATGGTGATTTTGTTGCAAATAATTTGAATGATTTTAATTTGATTCTAAGTCAGTTAGCATCTATAGATGTAAAGCTAGAAGATGAAGATAAATGCATTTTGTTACTTTGTTCTTTACCAAAATCTTTGGAAAATCTAATTGTTGCTATCAGTGGTAATGGTGTAGATCCAAAGATGGAAAATATAATTCCTACTCTCCTATAAGAGGAGATGAGGAGGAAGTCTAAAATAGAAATCCAAGATGCATTGTTTGTAAAAGGTAGGCTTGAGAAAAAGGAACCTAAGGGAGGCAAGGAAGGGAAGGGTAAGTCCGAAGGACGGAGTAAGGTAAAGTGTTGGAACTGTGGGAATCTGGGACATGTGAAGAAGGATTGTAAGTGCAAGAAAAAGAGTTTCAATTCTTCTACAGAGGAATCCTCGAATGACGGTAATCATGCATTGATCGTTTCATGTAAAAATGTTAGTGATGACTCTTTGCTTGATGTTAAAGAGTGATATTCATGAAGAGGATGGTAGTCATGATGCCATGTGTAGCTCGTACCATGGTTCAGTGGGAGTTATTGGCAGTGATGTGGATGCATCATTGGTAAGGTTATCTTCATGTGATTGGGGATATGTTTTTTTCTTGGTTTAGAGTGGTTGCTATTATGCATGGTTTACTCTTGATACATGTTTAGATTTTGGCATGGTACTTGTTCTCTTGAGACTAGGATGTTTATGTATGTTATGATGCATGTGATCTCCTTGAAGGAGATGGTTAGATCATGTTGTCATGTTTATGTTCCTAATTCATGATTGGAGTTGACATTGATCTTGTGTAGTTCTCTTATGTATCAGGTACATTAATCATTTGCTTGATTACTTCATGATAGTGTTATGTTGCATTTGGAGTTTGGCATGGATTGGTTGGTTATAGGTCCTCATGGATACTTGGAGAAATAGGTAAGGCTTGAGTTATCTTATGGTAAGAGATATATATTGGAATGGTTACTTGTAAGAAAATCTTTTTTCAACAGTAAAGACCAAGAAGCCTACACCTTGGTTGGATGTGAGTTCAACACACTGAGCAGTTTCACATGCCTCCAAAGAGGCAGTTTGGTTACAGAGACTTGGGAAAGGTATTGGTTTTAATTGCAAGTAAGTTAAACTTGAATGTGATAGTTAGAGTGCTATTTGTTTAGCCAAAAATTGTATGTATCATGCTCGTACTAAGCATGTTGATGTTCAGTATCACTTTGTGTGAGAAATGGTTGAGAGTGGGAAGTTATTAATTGAGAAAGTTGACACTTTGATTAATGCCGCAGATTATCTTATGAAACTAGTTCCCCAGATAAGTTCTCTTGGTTTTGAGTATTAATCATTTGCTTGGAGCTTCATGATTATGCAAGTTGCATTTGAAGTTAGCATGGATTGATTAGTTGGTGTAGGAAGGCCATTGGCCTTGAGTCTTGTACTTGATTTATAATAATGATCCCTTGTTTAGAATAATTGCAATGTATAATGTCAAGTGGGAGAATGTTGGGAATAGGATGCCATTTAATTGCAATCCTAAACATTATTTCATGTATATCCTAAGTCCTTGGAAAGTGTTCCCTAACACTAGGATTAGAAAGAGATTAAATTCGAATGAAATGAACATGTAAATTGACATTTGTAATTAATTCTAAATGATAGGAACATGTGGGATGCCCAAGAAGAGATCCTACCAAATTCGAGCACACGGGGCACCCGCATGGAAGGTGGAACTCACCTTGAGTTAAGTTAACTGTTTGGAGAGAGATAACACTTCAGTAATGCATGCAAAGATCCTAGAAGTTAGGGATTGATGTTTACATGCATGAAGTTCAATTCAATTTACACTAGTAGAATTTGGCAAATAAATGACTACGTGACTAAAACTTTTAGTCACATGACTAACACTAGTAGTATTTGAAAAATAAATGACTAATTTGGTCATTTATAAGTGACTAATTTGGTCATAGGTAAAATCACAACTAAATGATTAAATAAATAACTAAATAAATGTGTTCATTATTAAAATCTTTTCCATAATTTTCATTTTAATAAACATACTTTAAAACCTTAGTCAAGACCTTATTTTCAATCGTAGCCCACCATAACTAATAATAAAATATTACAAATAAAATTACTAATAAATATTTTTTGTGGAATAAATATTTTGTTTTGTGGTGTCATCATATGAACACCAAAGTTTCTTCTAAATTGATGAAAAACCACCAAAGTATCACAAGTAAAAATTAAACAATATGATATTAAAGTGGATAATTCAAAAAATATTTTGAATTAATGAAGTGGATTGTATTATAATATAATATAATAATAATATATTATATTACAATACAATATAATATAAAATATTATAATATAATTTTATATAATAATAATAATATATATATATATATTATATTATATTATATATATTATATGATATTAATATTATATTATTATATAATATAATTATTATATTATAATTATAATATAAAATAATTTTTTCTTAGGCAAAGGTGGTGAGGCCACAAATTATATTAATATAAATGAATTAAATTAAATTGCATATTCATTTTAAAATAATTTAACAATTACTGATTGTAGTTTTAAAATAATTTAAATATAGTATTTAAATATAAAAGCAACCTCTCTATTTTCTTTTTTCTTTTTTTGCATGCAAATCATTTTATATTCTAAAATTAAACTACATTCTAATTTCAAAAAAATTATAGAATATTTTGAAGTAAAAAAGCTATTGATTTATATCTTTTTAATACGTTGGGAAGGAAATAAATCTCTACTTCTAGACTTTTTAGATTTTTTAGTTCAATTGAACTGTATTGAACTTTACTTGTTCAATTGAATTGTATTGAACTTTAAATTTGAATGACCAATTATTTTAAAAACAATTAATCAAATCATCATAATATTTTCAAAAGTAAGTAATTTTATATTATATCACATTATAATATTATATAATATTATAATATGATATTTATATAATATTATATTATAATATATTATAATATTATATTATAATATATTATAATATTATATTATAATATATTATAATATTATATTATAATATATTTAATATAATATAATATTTAATAATTGATTGTGGGGGGAGATTTATGTATTGTAATTTATTTATTTTAAATTCTATTTTAAAATTCGTTTAAAAGGCAAATTAAGGCAGAAAAATTAGGCAGGCAATTTTTCATTTTAATAAACATATTGTAAAACCCTAGTTGAAACCTTATCTTTAGGCTGCACTGCAACTAGCCAAATTGGAGAAGTGAAAGGTCAATACCAGTGAGGGAGTTTGGGAGATGAAACCAGCAGCAGGAAAGCAAGAAAAACTGTCCAAGGTAAAGTGCTTTGTAATGTTAAAACTAAAT
The DNA here is from genome assembly GCA_007258455.2 of Sequoia sempervirens. Lineage (NCBI taxonomy): Eukaryota > Viridiplantae > Streptophyta > Pinopsida > Cupressales > Cupressaceae > Sequoia > Sequoia sempervirens. The sequence goes on from VDFB02179234.1 coordinate 58,718,197, forward strand.
GTGCTCATTTTAGGATCTTGGTCGTAGTTTTCATTTTAATAAACTGATGCAGGGGCATCAAAGTTTTTGTTTTGTTTGAAAATTTTGTTTCTTTGATTTTCCGACAGGTGATTACATTGGAAGAGAAAAACAAATTCTTTTGATTGTTGTGTGCGATCGCCCCATTTTGGGTGAAGGCTTGGCTGCAAGGTAGAAGAAAAAGAAAATGGTTGTTGATAGAGGGAAGGAGGGACGGTTGGAAGAGAGGTCTGATCTGTTTTTGTTTGGGAAGGATAAGACAAAGAAACCCCAAACAAGAAACGATGAGAGGGAGAATGAATAGGGACGCTTGTCAGAGGATTGATTGTCATTGTTGTCATTGTAATCAACCGACTGGCATCTTTGTACTTAGAAAATTTATAAGTATTTAAGCTCTACTTTTTTCTTTGGTGTTTGCCTCCTTTTGAACTCTGTTACCTATAGGATATGCACAAAATGGTTTTATTGAAAAGGGCTTTCCAAAATGCCTCTATTAATTATTATTTTTTAATATTCTCTTAATGTAAATGTTCAAGGATATTATATAATTTTATATTTTATAACCTTTTTTCTATGGAAATTATTTCAGATTCTAAGCATTCTGAGTTCATATTACCCTCATCAATTGTGAGGAGTCACAAAGGAATTTTTTTTTTTGGCATGAGCACCTACAAGTTTGAAAGTATTTATTTGAATATTGTCATTTGCTGCTACAAATAGATTTGGTAATAGCTTTAATTGTGTGATTCAAACTTGAACATTAGTCCTCAATATTGTTCAATTGAAATTGTATATGACTGGGGTTACCTTTGCATAGATTGAATACTATGTTTTAGTCAAATATGAATAAATGAACTATGGAGTTTGACTATCTGTATATTCATTTCTTCTTGAATACTTTCATAATATATTCCTATATTGCTATTAAATTCTATATTCTTCCACTTTATTTTTCATATTTCAAAGTTTCATAAATTTTTTAAAAATATTAACAAATTTTAAGTTTTTTTTATTATGGATAGGTACAAAGCAAGAAGAAAATGCATGCAAAATCAGTGCGTTCTAGATGCATTTACAACCCACCCCATGTGCAACAATGAAGACATGCATTCACACCAATGGATTTTTAGCTTTAGTTTTAGTTTTCTTCAATTTTAAAAGCATAATAAATCAGCTTTTTGCATAATGTAGAAAAATTCTCTCTTCAAAACTCTATATATAGAGTTTTTTGTAACATATTTTATATACAATTTGAATATACAAGTGAATTATTTTCCAACATTTTTGTTTCAATCTTTTGAGCAAATTTGTTGAAGTTTTATAATTGTTTAATTTTTCGAGTATAACATAAGAGCATTAAAGTTTTATATATTTCAATCACAACATAATTTCAATGAACTTCTATTGATTCACATTTGAAAGTATTAGTTCATAAATGACTACCATGACTAAATAAAATGACTACAATGACTAAATAAAATGACTACCATGACTAAATAAATGACTACTATGAATAAATAAACAACTACCATGACTAAATAAATGACTACCATTACTAAATAAATGACCAGTTAACAATAATCAATGACTAAATCAATGACTAAATCAATGACTAAATCAATGACTAAATCAATGACCAAATCAATGACCAAATCAATGACTAGATAAATGACTAAAATAGTTTAGTCATAAATTTGGCCGCGTTATAAATGACCGGCAATAAAATACTAATGGTCACGTGACCAAAATTAGTCATTTATATGCAATTTTTAGTAGTTTATTTAGTCATATATTGTTGTTTTTGTACTAGTGTTAGTTCAATTTAGTATCAGTTCAGTTATGGTTCAATTATCTTAAGTTGCATGTAGTTAGTTTCAATTGAATGCTATTTGAATTCAATTGACTTGGAATGCATGACTAATGACTTGAGTTGCATGACAGATAATAGGTGATACATTCAATTAAGTGGGGATGATCAATCATGCATGATATTTGCATGAATGGTGGAGAGATATGTTTTGGTTAACGAAGATTGACTTGGACCCACCTTGGGCACCTAAGTTGGCATCTTGGAGTTAACACTTTTTCATGATAAGATATTTTATAAGATTGAGTTAAGTGGGCCCATTCTTGGGCGCCAACTTTGAGGAGAAGCTTACAAGATATCTTTGTAATCAACGTTGAGTTAGGACTTCAGTTTTGGATGCCCAAATTGATGGACTTGGTTTGACATTGTTTATCACAGAAGAACTCTACTTGCAAAGAATAGGCATAGGTTTTGTGAGATAAGCTTTGTGCTTTGTAATTGTAAACTCTTTGGAGTTTACAGGGCTCATTATTGTCTATAAATTGCAACAAGTTGAAGAGAGTTCTATTAGAGTTTATTGCAGGTCATGAAGAAGAATTGTTGAAGGAAAAAGAAGCATCTCAAGCAAAGATTGATAAAGAATTATTGTAATCTTGTTCTAAGGTTAAATAATACAAGCACTATTGATTCTGGTGGTGGAGTTTTTTCTCGAAAGGGTTTCTCCATGGTATATGTTATGTCACTTCTATCTTCTGGTCTTATTCTTCTACAATCTTTTGTCTACTTCTACAAATGGTAAAATGAATCTAAATAGATAATCATCCACAAAGAAATTATAACAAATAACACTTAATTAGATCTACAATCTCATACTATTACAAAGTATTAAGCTACATAATAACCTCCATTTTCAACAACAAAAAGGTTTGAAGTTCAATTTGGGACCCAAAACCCGCCAAGGCATAGAACAAAGTGGGTTCGAAAAAACAAATTGGATCCAAATCTTTTACAAAAAGGCTCAAAGTTCAATTTGGGACTCAAAACCCACTAGGTAGCAAAAGGAAACAGAGCCCGAGAGGATGAAAGCTCTCGGGACCAAGGAAAAACACAAGGTAGAAAGGAAAAGGGGCCTAGGGAAAAGAAAACTCTTAGGACCAGGAAGAAAGGAAAAAAAACAAGGAAAGAAAACAAAGAAAAAACAAAGGAAAACACCAAAGGAAAGAAAACAAAGAAAAAATAAAGGAAAACACCAAAAACAAAAAGGGGGACCCATTTTGTGTTACACCCCATTGTGTTGTTACCTAATTACTATTACCTTGTTGGGTTAAAAATGCTTTAATATATATGTTTATGATTGTGTTTTATATGAATCTTGATAGAAATATGATGAATGAATGTTTAATCAAGTTAATATTTTATAATGTTATGAAGATAACAAATATATGATGCATATGAATGAATTGTTCTTGGCTAACTACTGTTATGATGTACTAAGTTGAATGCAGGAACATGTTTGAACCTCCAAAAGAGAGGGGGAGTATCATTTAGGAGAAGAAGTTGGTCTGGTAACCCTGATGAGCCTAATTGAGCATACACACACTCACTTCCTAGTTGGTTTAGTTGATTAAGATAGTTCGGGAAATGTTAAGTAACCTTTTGTTTGGGTTTGTGAATGTTTTGTATTGGGTTATGATCTTGTTTTCTGAATGTTTTGATTGAGGGTATGTGGTTAAGTAGATTTATGTTGAGAATAAGTTCTTCTTTGTGTGTTCATATTTATATGTTAATCCGTGAAGTATATACATAGAATGTATATATGTACATGTCTACAACAACTCATACATATGAGTATATGCTTGCATGAGTAAACATAGTTAGACGTACCTACGCATGCTCATGAATAGATAACCCATATGCATGGGAATGTCGATTGGACAAATGCGGCATACACACACACACACACACTTCATGTATATACATTGATTGATGAGTACATGAATATATGTGTTTGAATATGGATATTGAAATAATGCTATATATATATATACATGTATATAGTTACGTTAATGGAAGCATATATACACATATATTAATATATGTATATAAGAATATGTATATATAATTATTTTAATATATGTTTTTATATATTTAATTGGCAAGCGATGAAATTGGTAATCATATGGATATAATTATATATACATTAATATATATATGTGTGTGTGTGTATTATGGACTTAATACATATATTAATGATATATATAATATATATTATTGTTTGGTTTATATTAAAATGCTTTGAATAAAGCATGGCGCATGATATAGCACTGTTGTTGTATATATTAAAAGTGCAATGAAATGAGAAAAGTACATTATAGTGCTACCATATATATATATATATATATATATATATATTGTTGTGGCTAAAGTTTATAAACTGCACTTAAAACATATAAGGAATAAGTTGATGAAGACTTATACATTGAGCATGAAAAAGGGAATACAATTTAAATGTTGCAAATTAAAATGGATGTAGATTTTACAATGTTGAATAAGTCTTTGACTATGCTAAAATAGAGGGAGCTAAAGTATGAATATGTGGCACCAAAAAATTGTAGAATATGGGAAACAATAGAAGTCTAAGCCTGTGCCATTTTTTGGTAAAGCCATGTGATAAGCATAAAACCCAATCAATGCAAAGATGGTAGAAATATGAGAGGTTAATCGGCTTTCAAATCAAATAGGAAACATGTAGAGAGGTGTTGCTATCCCTTGACTTAGTAAAAGAGTCATGTTGTCTCAAGAATGAAGTTGACTCAACCATTGGAAACATGAGGACTGTCATGTGTTGCAATTTGAGAGTTTAAATCAGCTAAGTCATTGCATGTGAGTAGGAAGGTGGCAGAATTGTTAGCTTGTTTGTAGCCTTTGGAAGCTCAAATTTTAGTATATTAGAGGTGCTCTCTCTACCATTTGTTACACTTCTCATTATAATTTCTCTGTTGTTACTGTATTGTGTTTTCTATGCAAGTATTATTTTAAGAGTTTTAGTGAAAGAGAGAGAATTGTTTGCGAGTTACGTTGAGAATTCTTGAGAGGAGGCTAAAGTTTGGAGTTTAGTTGAACATAGGAGTAACATTTGTGATTGTGGAGGCTGAGGTTGGAAAGAAGCATTATCAGTTGGAACTCTATATCCACACGTGCTGATTTCTATTCCTTTATTGTTTATGTTTAAAAGGTTATTTGATTATAAATGCCTTTGTTAGAAAATATTCCTTTTGGGAAATGCATTATATGCTTGTTCTTATGAACTTAGTTATTTTTTAGTTTGGAGTAATGTTGGAATGCATGATATGCTTTTTCTTATGAACTTGGTTATTTTCTAGAATGGAATATTCTTGTGCGATTCTTGATTAAAGTCTTGAATTAATGAACCCTATTATTTGGGAATGCATTTATACTATGTGAAGTATGCATGGATTAAATTTTATTAGAATATACTTAGTTCATTAAGTCTATATGGATATTGCATGATGTGGAATATGTTGGTATCTTATAGTACTTTTATGAAAATGTCATTTTGGACTTAAGAGGTTAGCATGGTTATTCTTGGGGTTAAATAAATCCATGGGAAAGGGGGTAACCTAGCTAGAAATTAGTATGTGTGCATGTATGGTTGGTGTGGTTATACTTTGGGTTAGAGGAATCTATGGGAGAAGGTATAACCTAGATAATCAATTTGTTATAGACTTGGATATTCCTGGGGTTAGGGTAATCCATGGTTAAGGGAATTACCTTGTTGAACATTTTGTTATGTTATCATCTTAGATTGAATGCATGTTATGTTTATGGTCAATACCAAATCAAGCTAAAGGGTGGGTGGATAGATGACTCTCACTCGAATTACTGGGTGTTGAATTCTTTGGCCAAAGTAGTGTAAGTAGCCATTGTTTATACTGTCAGTTCACTATGATCCATGATTGCATTCTAGTCAAGGAATTCATACATGTAGGTTGTAGCCAATGTATGGTAGCTCTAGATATGTAGGACAAAACTATGCTCAGGAAGGTTAGGATTATGGGGTTACCAAACCAATCTCTTCGTTAAAGGGTAGGGCCATCTTACCAGTTAGGTAGATGTGTGGGGGATTGCAGTAAGTCCATGGTTGGTGGAAAAGTGCTTGAGTTATGCTCTCCCTCATACAATTGGCAACCAATATTTGAGGATGTAGTGCCAGTTGGGGACACCTAGAATGTATGCACCGGTGATGGGAACATCTAGGAGGTATGCACCAACATTGGGGACATCTAGATCATTGAATTGTCTTTATATATATCATTGAGCTGAAGCTATGAATGTAAACATGTATCTCTATTCTTATTGAGAAATTGTAAATGGAAAATATGATCATGAAATTATGTAATCATTACTTGAATTACTGAAATGATTCTTTGTTATGCAATGGGAAAGTTTGAAATGGTTATGTTTCAAATGTGCATCTTGTTATTCATATGAAAAGATTTTTTTTTTTTACTTCTCATAATGTTAGTAGTATAAAATTTCACTTGTGAGTAAAACATAGTAAAAACAATGGGTAGAACAATGGGCATGTTACATTTTGAACCAAAGAGAAAATGGGGATGGGTATGCAAAGCATAGCACATCTTTAAGTATTTTGAATGATTCAACATGAAACTGTAAATCAAAATGAGACTAATGAACATATGCATCCAAGTTTTTTCTCTTGATCAATCTCCCATTTTGCCAATCCTTTAGCATTAGTAGGTTGAGGAATAGTTTCTTTTAGATAATTCCATATTGATTTTCTTCATGAAGCATAATTATATGGAGTTAGGAGTTTAATTTGAGATTTCCCCATTTCAAGAACACAACATGCAAAAGAAATCAATTAACCACTACAAGATTACCCCCCAAAATTACTCAATAAGGAACTCCCCAGTAATATATGATTGTGGTAATTTATATAGTGAGATTATAGGCGCCACTTGCCAAAAACAATGAAGTGAACTTCATCTTAGTGCTTAAAGATGTCAAATTTAGGCACAAGCTCAAAATAAAAATTTTATACAAAATGGGATCAATTTGATCACAGCACTAGAAAGTACATAAACAATTATGCAATTTAAAAAAAAACCTAAAAATGTTATCGTAGGAGCAAGAACAAAGCCTCTAAAGTTCTCAAAATGAATGATTCAATAACACCTATAAGAATCTACAATTTCTAGAAAAACCAAGTACCGAAATAAAAAACCAATTGCACCACTACGGGATGAGCACAAAATTCTACCCTAAAAAAAAAAATGCTTGAGAAAAGGAGTATGTATGACCAAGTTATGAGCCTCCAAAGTTGGACTGCAAAATCAAAACTATCAATGGAGAGGGGGCCAAAAATAAGGGATACTGATGTCACATGCTAACGTGATGCTGATGTCAGAAATCCACAACATTTAATTTGATAATCTCTTGGCTATCATAGGCAAAATATGCCCTAGCTGCATAGGATATTCCCTTCGTTGGAATATTTCAATGAAATATTCTCCACGCGTGTTATGAAATAACTTGCACAATAGAAGAATATGATATGAAATATTCTACAAATACTTGATAATAACTGAGAATAACAAGCCGCTTCGAGGGGGAAAACCTCCAAATATCTCTAATGAGAACACACTTCACAACTTGATGATGAAATGAGACTCTCTACCTCCTATATATACCTATTTATGCCTAGGATATCACCTAGGCCAACTTAGACACCCCTATATAAGACCTAGGTTGACCCAACCAACTAAATAATAATATAATAATGATAACATGACTTAATTAGGAGTTAAGATAGCCACAAGCTGACTATTCATAACCCGATGTGCACCAATATTAAGGGCATAGCATGCCCCCCTTCTTCAAAGAAGCATTGTCCTCAATGCTAGTCAAGTTTGGATTCTTTTGAATGAACTCCTCGTCCTCCCATGTGGCATCTTCAATTGGTAAATTCTTCCATTGGATGAGATACTCAGTGAGAGTTCTATTCCTTAGCTTCTTTGTGCATGTTTGACGAATGCACTCTGGTTCCAAAATGATTCTTCCTTCTTCATCGAGCTCTGGTAGTGTTGTTTGAGTTGGAATATTAGGCCCAATTACCTTCTTCAAACAAGAAACATGAAAAACTGGATGTATCTTTGTTGTTGGTGGCAACTCTAGCTTGTAGGCAACACTACCAATCTTTTGCATGATTTGGTATGGTCCATAATACCTTGGAGACAACTTATTATTCTTTTTTTATTACTTCAGTGAGATTTTCTTATAAGGATGCAATCTCAAGAAGACCCAATCCCCAACTTCAAAACTTCTTTCACTACAATGTTGGTCTACCTGTTGTTTTATTCGATTTTGTGCCATGGCTAAATTCTCCTTGAGTCTTGAAAGTACCTATTGTTGATGAAGCAAGTGGTCCTCTACTGCCTTAACTCTTGGTGACACTTTTATTGATGATGTGATGGAAGGAGGATGATATCCATAAAGTGCCAAAAATGGAGACATTTTTTATGAGCTATGAAAAGAAGTGTTATACCACCATTCTACAAGTGGTAGCCAATCTACCCATTGAGACTATTTCTTTGAAGTGAAACAACGTAGATATCCTTCCAAACATTTATTAACAACCTCTGTTTTCCCATCTGATTGAGGGTGGTATGAAGAGCTATGAGCCAATTGAGTACCCAAACATGAGAATAAATCCTTCCAAAAGTGACTAGTGAAGATAGGATCACGATCACTAACAATAACCTTGGGTGTACCATGTAGCTTTTGGATATTCTCCAAAAAATATTTTGCCACTACACTTGTTGTGAAAGGATGTGATAATGCAATGAAATGTGCATATTTAGTGAGGCGATCAACTACTACCATGATGACATTATGACCTTTAGATTTGGGAAGCCCTGTGATGAAGTCCATGGATACCTCTTCCTAACGCTGGCTAGGAATAGATAAGGGCTACAAGAGACCTGGTGTCTTAATTGTCTCCCCTTTATTCCTTTGACAAACCAAACATTTAGCCACAAATTTTTGAACATTAGCTTTTAGCCCTTCCCAAAAAAAATCTTGCTTGACTCGATGATATGTCTTCAAAAATCCTAAATGACCACCAACTGGAGACTCATGCAACTCTGTGAGAATCTTGTGTTTAAGAGTGGAATTCTTGCAAAGATACAAATGCTCTTTATACCAAAGAGTATCTCCCTTCCAACAAAACTTATCTGAACTACTACGATCACTTTTTAATTGTTGGATGAGATTACTTGTCGCAACATCATTTTTCCACTTTGCTTTGGCTTCATCCACCCAATTTGCTTATACTATTGAAAGGGAACACAATAAGGCTTCATCTTTCTCATCCTTCCTTGAAAGTGCATCTGCTACAATATTTTCCTTCCCTTTCTTATATACAATCTCAAAGTCATATCCCAACATCTTAGTGACCCATTTTTGTTGCTCTTCAGAAGATAGTCTTTGTTCCAAAAAATATTTTAGGCTATCATGATTTGTCTTAACCTTGAAGTGTCTACCCATTAGATAAGGCCTCCATTGTTTAACTGCATGAAGGATTGCTAGCATTTCCTTCTCGTAAATAGGTTTTAACTGATTCTTACCCTTTAATTGATGACTCTCAAAAGCCATGGGTCGACCTTCTTGTATGAGAAATGCTCCTATCCTGTTCCCCGAAGCATCACATTCCATAATGAATTCTTTGGTGAAGTTAGGAGTGGCAAGCACTAGAGTTGTACACATAGCCTCCTTCAATCTCTCAAATGTTGTATTAGCGGACTCGTTCCAATGAAAAGAATCCTTCTTCAATAGAGTGGTGAGGTGTGCTACTATATGACCATAATTCTTTACAAATCTTCTATAGTACCTTGCCAATCCCAAGAAACCCCTTAGTTTCTTAATGGTTTTTGGAATAGGCCATTCCGTGATAGCCTTAATTTTGTTAGGGTCCACCTTTACTCCTTCATGTGAAAATATGTGTCCCAAATACTCCACCTCCTTAAGACCAAAAGAACACTTGGATGGCTTAGCATAGAGTTGATGATATTCAAGTGTTTGTAATGCTTGATCCACATGTTACAAATTTTCTTCCCAAGTCTTGTTATAAATCAGTATATCATTAAAGAATACTAACACAAACTTCCTCAAGAAGTTCTTAAAAATGGAATTCATCAAACTTTGGAATGTAGATGGTGCATTGGTAAGATCGAATGGCATCACCAAAAATTCATAATGATCCTCATGAGTTCGGAATGCTGTATTACAAATATCTTCCTCCTCAATTTGAATTCGGTGATAACCAGATCTAAGATCTAACTTAGTAAAATGCATAGCTCCATTCAATTCATCTAGCAAATCATCAATGACTGGAATAGGAAACTTATCTTTAATGGTGTACATGTTGAGCATTCTATAATTTGGACACATGCACCAAGTGTCATACTTCTTACGTACCATCACCACAGGGGAGGAGTAAGCACTTTGGCTATCCCTGATAATTCCTGCCTCTAGCATCTCCTCAACAATTTTTTCTATCTCACTCTTTTGGATGTGTGGATACCTGTAAGGCCTGATATTCGGTGGTTGGCTTCCTGGAAGTAACTGTATGATGTGATCATGATCCCTCTTAGGAGGAAGTCCTTTAGGCATATCTCCAAGAACAACTGAGTGACGATCAATTATAGCTTGCAAATATGGATGAGTAGGAGCATTAGATTGAGAGACTTCTAATGAACATAGTTGGGCCACAAATCCATCCACTCCTTTCTTAACCAACTTTTGCATTTGATGAGAGCTTACCATTTGTGGGGATTTTTCCTTTAACCCCCTTAGCTCTACTACCCTTCCTTCTAATTGAAATCTCATGAATAGTTCTTGGAAGTTCATCTCAATCATTCCCAATGTAGTAAGCCATTGTACTCCCAAAACAATATTTGATGCACCCATAGATATCGCATACATTGGGGAATCAAGTTGATAATCTCCCATGGATAATTTAATGCTGTGACACTTCCCTGAACAACTAACTGTACCACCATCTGTAATCAAAACCTGAAAATCTGGAGCTGGATATATTGAACAATTTAGACGAGTAGCTAACTTTTTGTTGATGAAATTATGAGTACTACCTGAGTCGATCAACACTGTTACCTTCTGCTTATTTAAGAACCCCACCACCTTGAGAGTTTGTGGAGAACTGAAACCTAAGGGTGCATGACAAGAAATGATTGGTTGAGAATCATTTGATTCCTCATTTGACTCCCCTTCATCCTCTAGTATGGGTTCCTCCTCTTCTTCCTCACTTGGACCTTCAATATTGAACAATTTCTTTTCATTGCATTTATGTCCTCGACTGTATTTGCTATCACAATTGAAACACAAACCTTTTTCTCTTTTCTCCTCAATTTGTTGTGGAGTCAACCTAGTAGGTTGTGTTGAATATCCTTTATCTCTTGTCATATTAGCTCCTCGCTTCTTAGGAATCAAACACTTCTCCTCTACCCTACATGCCAAGATAAAATACTCATTTATAGAGCTAGGGCTAAACATGCGTACCTCATGTTGAATGTGATCCTTGAGACCCCCCAAGAATAAATCATTCAATTTCTCCTTTGTAATTGTATCCACTCTTAAGGATAGTTTTGGAATTGCTGAATATAATCCTTAACTGATCCTGTTTGTTGAAGTTTAGCAAGCTGGATGAAGAATTGTCTATCACGCTATTGCTATATTGTGCTTGGAGTTCCTCTGTAAAAACTGACCATGAGATGGTGAGCCCCTTTTTCCTTCGATGAGTGCAAAGCCAACGACACCAAATGAATTGATCTGGTTCTAGATATAGAGAAGCCATCATGACCTTTTGTCCATTTGGGATTTGGTGTACTTCAAAAAAATTCTCCATTTGATTTATACAGAGGATCCTTGCCATTGAACTTGTGCATGTCCACCTTTGGAAATAAATTTCTAGATCCCATAGGAGTATTAAAACTTGTATCAATGTTATCTGACCTAGAATTTTTACCTTGGCTGCTTGAGAACTCCTTTCTTGGTTCAGCCATATAGGTACTTAACATGTTCCGTATATTCAAAATATCTCCTCTTGGGTCACTCATATCCATCTTCATTGAGGAAATGTCTTCCTTGACCTTACTAATTTCCTCATTAGGAGTAATATCCTCTATTTTTACCCCATCATTTTCAAGAGTCTTCCCCGAAGTGACAATATTCTTTTTGCCCCTTGTTGCAGGCCCGGTCATGATGGGAACCAATAATTTTGAAATAAATCACACAAATGAAACTTAAATCCTATGAAATTTTTACTGTAATGTAATAGGGCCAAAAAAAATCTCACCTAGAAAAATCTCCAAGAAATAAGTAGATTCGCAGCCCTAAGAGTGATATTTGTGAAAACCTTAATTTTTCAATAACTTGTTGATTTCTCCTCCAATTCCTCCAATTTTTTTACTATAATATCCCTTAGTTTGTCTTAAAAAACCCAATAAAAATAAAGCTCCAATTCAACAAGATGTGAGAGATATGCTGATTCTAAATAAATTGTGTAGAAACCCTAATTCTACAATAACTCGCTCAATTCTGCTCCAATTCTTCTGAAATATAGAATGGATCTTCTTTAATATGTTCTTCAAAAACCCTTTAAAAATAAGAAAAAAATTCACCAAAATATGAAAGATATGCTCTTCCCAAAATCGCCTCCAATATTGAGAAAAAACCTTGCCTCTATGGTGCCAAGATCATGCTCTGATACCACTTGTTATGAAATAACTTGCACAATAGAAGAATATGATATGGAATATTCTACAAATACTTGATAATAACTGAGAATAACAAGCCACTTCGAGGGGGAAAACCTACAAATATCTCTAATGAGAACACACTTCACAACTTGATGATGAAATGAGACTCTCTACCTCCTATATATACCTATTTATGCTTAGGATATCACCTAGGCCGACTTAGACGCCCCTATATAAGACCTAGTACAACCTAACCAACTAAATAATAATATAATAATGATAACATGACTTAATTAGGAGTTAAGATAGCCACAAGCCGACTATTCATAACCCAATGTACACCAATATTAAGGGCGTAGCAATGCACCACTGACAAAATCTTGTAGAGAATCTAGAATATTCTCTAACTTTCGGCAATACAAATTGATGGAATTTATGACAGTATTTAGGAATATGTTGATTGGTTGGTAATTGTAGGATGTGGGGGCCACGTGAGCGAGTGTAAGACTGCCACGTGATAGCCTCTGGTAGGCCCAATAGTTTGTGACTTGGCAGATTTGTAGTACCTACCTATGCAGGTACTACGTAGACCTTAAAAATGATTTTTTTATATTTTATATTTATATTTTTAAAATCATAAATAAATTACAAAATAAAAACATTGATTTTTTTAAACTTGTACTGCTCACAAATTTTTTCTACGACCTTCGACTGTACCCTACTGATTTTGACTGTGTGACTGTACAAATTGTATGGACAATCGTACGATGCCAAAGGGGGAGATTTTTCTCTAAAGGGCCATGGAAAATGCTTAGATTTTTGTGACTTGATAGTCAATCCTTAAGTTTTCAGGTCTTCCAGACGTAATGGGAGGGTCTGATTTGGCCCAAAGTGCTTCAAAAATTCAGCTACCTCCTAGATCTGGTAACCTTTTCCCAACTTGAAACCCTTGTAGATCTGACAAAATATGATGAAACAAAAAAGAAAACTTGACTTTCTCTGATGCCTTGGATCAAACAATAAGATCCTTGAAACCTCCAATTGCACACAACAAAATCTTCAAGCCAAGATTGGTCCCTTAGATATGGGAAGAAGTCTGCAACACCAAAGCTTTGCTACTATGTAGGAGTTAATAGTGAACTCCTCAACACCCCAGGATCACCTGCAAGACAACAATAACTTCTGCAAGAGAGAAATGAAAAATATTATGTTGTGATTATGGATGCGAGATTTCCAGATTAAATATCTAATGTACATATTGTTGGAGTTAAAATGACACTGAGAGGGGGGGTGAATCAGTGTCTTAACAGATTTGACCAATTTTCACTGATTCAAAAACCATAGCTCAGATATTATCTCAATATACTCTGATTAATGCATTCATGAGTTGAATGTAATCATTCAAAAATAGAATTGAGAAAAGTAATAAACCAACAGTGAACTTAAATAATCAACAACATAGTAAAGTAGAGAGTACACAGAAGAAAAAAGAGACAAAATCTTTTGCTGAGTGGAAAACCCTCCTGGGGTATAAAAACCACTCCTAAACTGCCATACTAGCTTAATCTTTTTAAACAACTTGTTCACAATGCCTTATAGGCTAATTTCTGAGCACCAACTCAAGGAGCACCAACCCCTCATTTAGAGACACCAATCTCAAGGAGTACCAACCCCTTATTTAGAGACATCAATCTCAAGGAGCTCCAACCCCTTACTTAGATTACAGAATTACAATAATAATATCAAAGGATCACTCTATTTTCAAGTAAGCTCAAGAAACTCAACACTCTTATCTACCTCATACTCTAAGACTCCAACTTTGTATTACAAAGTTTTCCAATACATCTCTTGATACGGCCAAAATAACTATCTCTCAGAATTACTGGCTAGCAACACTTGCATAGTTTTCAACACAGGTTTATATATACAGTTCAAGTATGTCAGTTATGAAGAAATCTTCAAAAAGCGTTTTTCACCAGATTCTGAAATTATCTTGCCAATTTTTGAATGTGAAGCTGAATAATGACAGACTATAGATGATGGTAAAAATCAGAGTAATGCTTATCCATAGAGCTTTAACTTCTGCGCTGAGTCAGGAGATTTCAAATTGTAAATGAAAGATTTTCATCAAAGCCATGGCTGCCCATTAACAGAAAATCATAACCTCTAAAATCTCAGAGAATATCTTGCCATAGATTTGATACCAACCAAAGATGTCTGCATGCAACTATACTTAGAAAAATCCATGTCGGCCACAGTGTATGAGTCTTCAAAAAAATTATTCATAGAGACAACAGTCGCCACGTGTTCTTTGTGATTCGCTAAGACCTTATGCGAGCTACGTTTCTTTTTCCTTAATTGCTTTCGCCGTGACCTAGTGAAGTTGGGAAGACCTCTCGCAGATCACATTAAGTTTCACCGAAAGCCCTTTTGCCTCTTATGTGTCGCTATGACATTCACCAGTTATGCCGAAGGTAATTCAATCGTTAAACATACTTTGTTCCCTGTGCGTCACCATGACCTTCTGCCATCGAGGAGAAACCATATCGAAGATCTTTATGTTTCAATCGCTGAGACACAAGAGTCTTTCTCACCGAGATGCCCTTTTGTTCCATTCACTATCGCTATAGCCTTTTTATATCAGAGAGATATCTTGTAGACAAATATTTGTTTTGCCAAGAGTCACTTGATACACATTGTCGCCGTGACAATTCAATACCTATGCCAAAGACTTTTGTCATTTCCAAGTCGCCAAGACAATACATAGTCGGGGAGACACTATATAGATTGCCCCTTGTTTTGTCGAAACATCCTGAGCTCACAATAGATCGCCAAGACATTAAAGTTCTCACACCGACATAAACCTTTTTCCTTAAGTGCTTCACTATAACATTATGATATTGGGGAGACCTCCTGTAGAGCACACCATGTCTTTCCGAAAGTCTTTCATCAACTTGTGTGTCGCTGTAACATAATGGTTCTCTTGCCGACGAGTCCATCCGTCCTATATATGTTGCTGTAACTTCAAACTATCGGGGAGACATCTTGTAGATCGTTTCAGTCATATCAAAACACCCCGAATTCACACTTGTTAGTCGAGACTTCTAGAAAGTCCTACCGAAGGCAATTGTCCAACGACGGTCAGTGTGACATTGCACATTCGCTGTGACATTTCAGCGGAGCCACAACCTTTGCCGATAAGACCTTTTTGTGCACCGTCGGTGAGACAAACAATCTTCGGAGAGATAATATACCAAATACAACACTCTTGCTGAAAGACTTCCACATGCATTAGTCGGGGAGACATCACCCTTTTTGCTATGACCCTTCATCGAAGCAAAACTCTTGCCGATATGCATCCATTTAATCTTCGATCAGTGTGACATACCAATTTCGCTAAGACATCAGATCGATGCCGCAACTCTTGCCGATATGAACTTTCTTGTGCCGGTCGCCAAGACCACGATCACTGTCATGCCGAAAGCTGCCTGTATATAAGAACAAATCGTTATGACATCAAAAATGTCTTGCCGATAGGAAACTCAGACATTTCAAAGTGGATCGGGGAGACCCTACCATACTCATGCCGATGTGTAAGCCTGATATGCAAAGAGAACCATCCTGACAAAGAAACCATCTTTCAAACTCTGTCAGTCAAAGATGTAGCATTCATAACTTGAACCATAAAACTCATCACCATGAAAATGAACCATAACAAATAACTTTCTGTAATAGCCAAGAGACATCAAAGAAGTGCCATAATAAATCACAAAGATCCAAACTGAGACTGATCATCAAAGAGAACCAACTGAAAGGGATTTTGACATCAAGGACAACTGAGATCCAACACATATGATGCCTTACTTATAAAGGCAAGTTGTGAGATAAGATTATATGAGATCTTGACATGTGTCTTAATCTTATACAATGAGAAAACTACCTCAACAAATATTAAATGACTTAGGACACAAGCATTAAATGCCAAAAGATAAGATCTAGTGACAACTAACACTATCTAGAAAGATTCCCTCCTAGGATGTAAGTGGACTTAACATGTAAAAATGACCTAAATAGGTAAAACACCTATTTACACCAACAAACAAGGCAATATTTTATTTATATAATATCTTATATATGTCCCGCTTTTAGATTGAAAATTCCTTTTTATATCTAGAAAGATAAATATTCTACTATTTTTCTTATTATGTTTTAGATTCTAACTTTGTTATTGACTCCAAACAATTGGTGATCTCTAATGTTCTTATGAAGATTGAAGTTCATTCAAACTAGGAACCTGTGGTGTTGAAGGTCTAACATCTTCAAACCCTACTTCATCATGAGGGAAAACTCCTTAAATTGTGGCCAAGGTTATGCCTTCTCCACCCTCTCATTCTTGATTCTCTTGTGGAGACTAGTGATGCAACAATTCAGAGACTTCTTATTCCTACTCATGTAGCAATAAGAGAGACACCATTCCTTTGTCGCCATCGTTGACTAAACAATGCTCTAGTTGTCCACCTAGCCACCATCTCCACCTTCCAACCAATAAGGTGGGTGGGCTTTGTCTCCACATCACTTTTCTACATCCTCTCAACAACATGAATGACCCTCTTGAAATGGGGAATTCCCTTGCTTGGCTCTTGCAATATTGCCATCGAGGAATGCATAGAACTACCACATAAAAATCCAAACGTAGGTGATAATGCTTCTCTTACTAGCTAGAAGCCCATGAAAAATGGTTGAGATTTACCAGGTGAAAGGTGGAACAACCTTGATGGACAAGACCAACCCCTTCCCTCCCCCACCCCCAAATAGTAGTGTTGACCTTGCAACATAATTATTATAGTTTCTTTTTTATTCTACTAATTTGATGACTTGATGGCTATTTCCCTTATAGGACCATGCTCTTTCTATTTTTTTGGGCCATCCATTATTTCATTCCCAACTTTACCCATCTAATTTTGAGACATGATCCCATATTTTATGCACCTAACTTTAGGACACGATCCAATACTTTAACTTAAGTCAAATAAATATATGATATTTCCATTAAAAAATATGAAAGTAATTATAACATTGTACATGACATCATATCTTTACATTACTCATTATATAATAAACAAATTTATGTAACGATAACTGTGAGGTACATTGTACTTGTTCCAAATTTCAAAAGCAAACACATCTTATAAATTTATTTTCAAACTAATTAATCAATTAGTCCTTTCAATTCATACACGCCGATGGAATAAAACAAGTATGTACTAAATAGATGAATTCTTATTCAATAAAAACCCAAAATGGAATCCTTGTTTGGGGACATGTAGCCTATAAAAATTCAATCAAATTTGAACTTATCCATATGGATATAAATGATTATATAAAACAAATTATTATTAAATAATTACTAGTTTAATCATAAGTGACCATTCAAAAATTAAAAGCTAAAAATTAAAAATTTGAATAATGTATTAGGTGCAAAAAGTGCATCCAATAAACACCAACTAACAACTGGCTCCAACGAATGACGGCTACCGGCTATGACAGGAAGCAGCTCCGGAAAAACCGGCTGAGCCTGCGGCCACCAAGAGCGATGCACCCGACACGTGGCGGTAGAAATCCACACGGCCCTGGGTTATAATAGGTTCTTTCTATTCTCCTTCTAAGCCCTCCGTTGGAGACTGACATTGCAGGCGTCACTATATTTAGCGGGAAATTTAGTGGAAAAGCGAGGAATTCAGGTAAACGCAGTAAATTTACTCTCGCTATATTTAGCGGAGGTCTATGTTTCTTTTCATTTGGATTTGGTGTTGAGGTGGTCGCAGGTTTCAATACTCAGACTGGTTAGGGTTTGGTTGGTTGCAGGTTGGAAGCCGTGGGATAAGTGATTCTGTCTGCGTCTGTGGTGCTCATTTTTGTTTTGTTTGGAGAGATGTCGCCCGTTGAGGCTTCCCGCGAGGAAAATGTGTACATGGCGAAGCTCGCAGAGCAGGCGGAGCGGTATGAAGAAATGGTCGAGTTTATGGAGAAAGTGACCAAGGGAGTGGAGGTGGAGGAGCTGACTGTGGAGGAGCGCAATCTTTTGTCTGTGGCGTACAAGAACGTTATCGGTGCGCGCAGGGCTTCATGGCGGATCATTTCATCCATTGAGCAGAAGGAAGAGAGCCGCGGCAACGATGAACATGTGGTGAGCATAAGAGAGTACAGGGCCAAGGTCGAGGCCGAGCTTACCAAGATTTGTGACTCGATCCTGCGCCTCCTCGACTCGCATCTCATTCCTTCCTCCACCACCGGTGAATCCAAGGTTTTTTATCTCAAGATGAAGGGCGATTACCATCGGTATCTTGCCGAGTTTAAAACCGGAGCAGAGCGCAAGGAGGCGGCTGAGAGCACCTTGCTCGCTTACAAGGCTGCGCAGGTTATCCCTCTTTTCCGTCCTTTTCCTTGAAACCTAATTTGTCTGTGCTTTGCAAGTCGTTGTATTGGTTTGTGATGGCCTGGTCCTTTGCAGGATATTGCGGTGGCCGAGCTGACCCCGACGCATCCTATTAGGCTTGGCCTGGCGCTTAACTTCTCTGTATTTTATTACGAAATTTTGAATTCTCCAGATCGTGCCTGTGCCCTTGCTAAAACGGTGCGTATTTTGTACTTTTCTATTGGCATTTTTGGCTAGCTTTATGGATCTGGATTTTTCATTTGGCTTCTCTCGCTTTAGGGTTTATACCTTTTCGTCGCTTTTGTAAATTTGTTAGTTGGATCTGCTTTAACATTGTTATTTTCCATGGAGAGCCTTTTTTGGCTTGCGGGGAACTCTGTTGTTTCTTGGTTTTTAGGTTGAACAAAATGACTGCTTGATAACTTTTTTTTTAAGTTTAGATGATATGATAGGTCTTCATGCCAGTAGAGTACTTGTATGCAATTTGAATGTGGGTAGGCAGAGCTTTTACTCCAAACATGTCTTTATTAATGGAAACCCTATGCACCCCCACAAATTTGTCCTCATGTATGGAAACCAAGCTTAGATTACTCTAAAGGCTTAGAAAACACTCCTTAGATGACTCTATGATGCCAAGTTTATGTGGGTTTCTTCACACCCACACCCATGTTATCATTATGACAATTGTCACATTCATACAACTTGTGATTATACATTCCATGGAGGTGTAGGCTCGGGAGCTGATCTTGTGCAATACTGAAAATCATCATTTTTTGAAGCGTTTTTTATTTTTAAAGCTCTAATAAATATTCCCCGGAGGATACGGTTTTTTCAGTCTATATGCCAAGTCCAGGGATTTCTATGGAGGATATTGGTCACAGTGATGAGAATCAAGTTTTGAGTCAGCTTGGGAAGCCTTGACTTTTGTGGAAAGCTTCAAGAAAAAAGGTGCAGCATGTTGGCAAAGCATTGTTTCATTTGCTTACATGCCAGGTCATATAGGCATCCGTCCTAACAATGTTTGTAGGACTTGTGCCTGGCCTCATCTTCTTTTGTTCTCAGGTTATCGGGTAGGGCGAACCTGCGAGTAAATTTTGATCTCCAGGCAGGTCAGATTGTCACCACAGTTCACAATCTCCATTATTAGTGATTTCTAGTTTTGTATCAAGATTTAATTGTTGGATTGTCATCTCAACGGAGCCATATCAATATTTAAGTGGCTGCAAAATTGCTCTAAAAAGAATGCGTTGTGTTAGATCATTTGCACTGAAGCTTATTGGTTAGATTGGTGAAGATCCGAAGTTCTACTTATATTAGCATAGATACCTGGTTTAGACACTGGGTCCTTGTGGGGTATCTATTCAGTCATAGTTCTGACTGCTAATAACCTTTTCTTTCACCTTTCTGAATTGTGCTCTTGTGCTTTTGATTCCTTGATTTTCATTGTAGTGATTTTCAGCTGATTTGAACTTGTTTTGAGTGATCTTCTACCAATTCTATATCTTGGTATTTTTTAATATGCCAAGTTGTTTTTTCCGAGTTCTGCATCCAAGTCAAAATTTTGGTTTGCGAGACTATTGCAAGCCTTTTTAAAAATATGGTATCTAGTGTGAATCCAGATGGATATCGTACGGTGCATGGCTGTTTGACAGATTAGGAGAGTCGCTTGTCTGACTAGAATTAACACTCTGACCAAATGCATTGTGGTGGTTTGAGAATTATCTTGCTACATTTTAGTATTTTTGATGTTATTTTATTTTGGTGTTTGTGTTCAATTTGGAATTTACACAAATCTGTGTAAGTAGTCTTCAAAACTAAAATAATTCAATTGTGATTCTATTTTCGTTACAGGAATCTTTAATTATTTCATTCATACCATGGAGAATGGGAAAGACCTGTTGTTATACAGTGATATTGTTTGAATTTGGATTATATGTTTTCTATTACTTTTAAGGGAAATTTGGTGATGCAGGCATTTGATGAGGCAATCGCTGAATTAGATACCTTAGGTGAAGATTCTTACAAGGACAGTACTCTCATCATGCAGCTCCTGCGTGACAATCTCACATTGTGGACGTCAGACATGCAGGTTTGTGACCTTGTGCAATTGAATTAGTCATGGGTTTTAATTGTATGAGTCAGGCGAAGATGACACTTACATGAGCTTTGTGAAACACTTCCAGGAGGATGCAGGAGAGGAGATCAAAGATGCTTCCAAGATTGAGGAAGGTGGGGACCAATAGTGATTAACGGACATCTAATCCTGTATTAAGGCAGTAGATTATCAGGCATTCCTGCTGTAATTTGTAACTGGTTTCTTTGCGTGTGATCTTGTTTATTAGATCTGCTTCTTTGCAGAGTGTATTGGCTAATAAACTATTGTTACCTGCAATTATGTTGTCATTTTAAACAATCCATATTACTTGTCAATGATTGGATATAGTGGGCTTGGTAATGTAATAGCAGATTGATGAATGAGCTGAGAAGTAAATTTGTAACCCCATTCTGTCTTGCGCTACATGGCATTGTGTTAGTGTTTTAGTCTATACTCATGTTTCAATTCGTTCAACGGAATATTTTTCCTGAATGAAACCCCATCGGTTTCTTACACAAATATGATACTTATCCTTTATGAATCGCCGTGTGTTTTTCTAGCCTTCTACAATTGATTTGAATTATTGATGTGATGTGGAAAGTTTGATAATGTTTTTTTATTAACAGTAATCATCAAATTTGCATTTTTCTGCTTACTAATTCTGTATTTTGAATAAATGGTCATACTTATTGCAATTTCGGCGTGGTGACCAGCAAGGTATCGTCAATTATATCGGTCCATGACTAGACTTTGGCCCACTAATGATTTTTTTTTGGATATTGAAAGAGGAATCTGAAATCCGCTGATCTGATCTTCAGCTTTATGACACATTGAAAAATAGGACTAGTGGTAAAATGGAAAAGCGGATCCAATAGATGGAAGCATTCATTTGCCTTGTACTTATGTTTTGGCATTCAAACGTTACCACTTCCATTTTGACATTAAGTAGTTCAAAACATGAGCATTGATGCGACTACAACAGCTTTGATTTTGACGTTATACCTTTTGTATACTCTTTACGTGATATAGGTGTTTATTCGTGGTCTCAATTTAGCATCCCATGGAACCTTACGTAGTGGCCAGCTGTGCATCCAGACGAAGCTGTGATTGAAACACTTTTTGGTTTCCAGATCTAAGAGGCCCAACAGTAGCCACTGAAACATTGTCCAATAGATTTTGTAGAGATGCGTGTTAGACAGAGTTACAGGTAAATATGGACAAAGTACTTATTAAAGCGCCCTAGCTCACGGACGGTAAGATTGGAAGGTTAGTGCGCGATATATGATTGAAACGGTACGCACGATGATGTTAAGAGTAGTTCGGAAAGGCATGGTTGGACAAAATTTACATACAGATGAGGATAAAGTGCATTTTTCCTATTAGTTTGTTGGACGGATTAATTTAGAGCTCCTTGTTTTGTTTGAGGAAGATTATAAACCACCTTAATCATTCTGTTGATGATCCAGAAAATCTTAGGTAGTTCTGCATGTTCTAGTATTGAGTACCTCTACTCAATATTTAGCCTAATCAATTGAATAAAGCAATCAATATTGAGTTTGAAAAAAATATTGAAAATTATTAGTGATAAAAGAGGAAATGAGTTGCTTAGTAATATGAGTGACAATGAATGGTAAAACATGGTATTGTGATTTGACCTATACTTTTGTTAGTCAAGGTTTTAATTTGGTCTTAAATCTTTTGTTAGTCAAGGTTTTAATTTGGTCTTAAATCTTTTGTGGCTGTGAACTTGAAATAGAAGTCTTGAATGGTGTACTTTTATTTGAACCCCTATTGTTGGGAGAGTAGTAATGTTGAAATGTATTCATACTTTGTTGTTAATAATTTTTTCACATATAAATCAACTAATGATTAGAGTACATCATGAGAGTACTTCACATTGTGATTATTTGAAGCCTTTTGTAAAAACCTTGAACGAATGATTTTATGCTATATTATGGAGTTAGGCATTATACTCGTTAATTTATTTGATGTGGTGTTGTTCTCGTGCTAAGTTAACATCCTCTAATTGGTTTGTTAATGTTTTTATGTACACATTGGGGAGTTTGTAAAAATGGACTTGGTATGAGTTTTCCACAATTTAATCTAAAAGTTGCACTTTACAAAGAAAAGGACTTGTTAGTCTAGACAATTGACAATATTTGATTACATCATGTGCTCTCTTCATATTGTGGTTTAGGTTGTTTGCCAAGTTGATGGCACTTTGATTATCATATCCAATCTAAATTGCTCTCTAAGTCCAACATCTAAATATAATTTTTGAATCTAGATGGCCTCCTTATAGGTATGAGTAGTTGCTATGTAATTTGCCTCTACAGTGGACAAAGTGACTTCGACTTGTCACTTTCTCATCCAACTAATAGCACCACCAAATATGTTAAATACATAACCGATAATAGATCTTTTGTTGTCCACATCTCCTACCCAATTCGAGTCAACAAGTGCTCAATAGCTTTGCTACAATTGTTGCCAATCTTGCTTTATTGCAAGTGACCCTCACTATGCTACAAGTGATCACCATGATGCTTTAAGTGACACTAGTAGAAAATAGAATACTATGTAATGCCCTACAAGTACATTAAGTCTCTTCATTGCTATCTAGTGCTCTTTGTTAGGATAATCCATAAATCGGTACAAGATTTCCACTTCTTATGCAATGTTTGGTTAGGTGTAGACCATAACATACATCAAACTACCAACTGCACTAGAATAAGGGGCATGCTATATATTCTCCATCTTTATAGGTGAAGATAAACATTTCTCAATTGATAACTTAGTCTCCACCAAATATGAACACTCATTGGTTTATAGTTTGCCATTCTAAATGTTATAACAAAAATCAACAAACTTATTTTATCCCAACCAATGCTTTTTATTAGTTTCATCTCTTCTAATATCCATGCCCAAGATGAACTTAGTAGCCCCCAAGTTCTTCATTTCAAATTTAACGAGTTAAGACTTTAAATCTTCAATCATCCCCTTATTGTTACCAAATATTAGCATATTATCCACATACAAAGTGATAACAAGGAAATGATCACCATCTTGCTTAAATATACATAGTGATATGATTTTGACCCTACAATCCCAACTTCATAATTTTTGAATTAAACTTCTAGTATCACATTTTAGGAGACTAGTTGAGACCATACAACGACTTATTCAATTTGTAAACAAATGACTCCTTACCTTTTACTCTATAGTTCTTAGGCCGTGTCATGTAGATTTCTTCCTCCAAGTAACCATGTAGGAAAACAATATTTATATCTATTTTTTCAATCTCAAAATCAAAAGCTATTGCAATAGATAATAAAAACCAATGGATGTTAGCTTAGCAATTAGAGAAAAAACATCACCATAATTAATTTCCTCAACTTGAGAATATGCTAATAATAGCATATGGTCTTTCCTTGTACTTTTCAACACTATCATTTAAACCAAATTTATTCTTGAAGACTTATGTGTAACCAATAGGCTTCCTCCACATTGGTAACTAAACCAAGCCCCAAGTGTCATTCATCTTCAATGTAGTCATATTATCCTTCATCACTAACCTCCAAGATTCACTATCATCCATCTCTATCATCTTAATCACAATTTGAGGATCATTAATTTTAGTAATTAAGGAAAAATACATCTAAAGTAGGTGGGCTATACCTCTCTAATTGCCTTCTCTATTATGTGTAACTCAAAAGTTGAGGTGAAGTTTCTTCTTCCAAATTTTGAGTTGTCTATACTATCCCCATCATCTAGTCCAACCCACACCTCTAGTTTAGCTTTAAGTGTAGCTATTGTAGTCTTTGGCTATAAATTCACTATAAACTTCACACTCCCATCTAGTTACTAAATTGAAGAAGAAGATTTGATCTCTTTGATGACCACATCCTAACTATACAATGCCTTAATGGTCAAAGGATCCCAAAAATTGTACCCTTTCACACTATTATTATAGTCAATGAAGATACACTTCATTTCCTTATAATACAACTTTGACTATTCTTATTAGACACATGAGTATATGTCTCACAACCAAAAACTTGAAGATTTAAAGTGAGGGCTTTTTCATCTAGAATTTTCATTCCAAATTGATCCCAGTAAGCATACTTGTAAGTCTCTCTCTATCAACTTGTTCATACTCTTTGCAACTCCATTTTTCCAAGGGATGTATTAGTTGTCTTATGCCAAGCAATGGTATTCTCTTTGTAGATTATGCCAATCTCAATTGAACAATATTCTCCACCATTATCTATTCTTGACTCTTTGATCTTTCTAATTTTTTGGTTTTCCACATGAGCCTTTAAATTTTTGAAGTTACTAGATACCTCAAATTTATGCTTGAGAAACAATACCCAAGACTTCCTAGAGAAATCATCAATAACATAAACATAATATAAGGATTTTTCCAATGAAGACACATCTAAAGGACCAAACACACCATTATGAACAAGATCCAAAATCCCTTGAGCTTGATGCGAGCTCGATTAAGATTGAACACAATTTTTTTCATCATAAACATAATAGTCACAAAAGTCAAAATCAAGAGAACAATCAATGAACCCCTTTAAAAGATTTTTATTGTTCAAGGTCCTAAGACCCTTCTTACCTACGTGGCCCACACACTTATGTCAAAACATAGTATTCTTAGCAAGTAACTTACTCTTTTAGGTGAGAACATGTTTGGGAATCCACACTACATTTTCAGGGGCTAACGGTTCCCTTATTGCAAGTCTCTTTGCCACAAGTCCAATATTGCAAGTCTTGATGTTGTAGATCCCTTTTCTACAAGTATTGATCTCATAGGTGTAGATGCTACAATTACCAAAGTTGCAAGCTTAAATTTTGCAAGTCCATTTGTTGTAGATACTATTAAACTATTACATTGAATGTGAGTGCTATATTCAAGGAAAAAAAGAGCTCCAACCTTGACTCCCTTGGCCAACACCATAGATCCATAAACCATCTTACAGTCACTACTCCTAAAGAATACCTATACACTTGCATTGTTTATCTTGCTAATAGATAACAAGTTTCATGCCAAACCCAAGCTATGTATAATTCTTGAAATAACTTTAATTCTCCCATCATAGAATTTTATCTTGACTTAACCATGACCAATACTACTAAAAAGGAGTGTCACCAAGGTAGACCTTTCCACCATCAAACTTCTCATAGTAAAAAATCCATTCGCTATGGGGACTCACGTGAAAAGAGGCATTGAAGTTGATCATCAATGCATCCTCACATGCATTTGTGGAAATGGATACTATAAATGCATTTAGTTCATCTTAAGAAGCTCTAGAATTTGAATAATCATCCAAATCATTCTTTTCCTCCTCCTTTTAGTCTTTCTTATGTGGCCTTTCTTACCATGATTCCAACATTTTACCTTGGATTTACTAGGAGACTTAGTCTCCCTCAAGACTTTAATGGTTTGATGATTTGATTGATTGGATTGGGTTTATTGATACCTTAATGGTTGGATCAATTTTGGATTTGGAATATGACAATTTTGATTTTGGATGACTTGGTGACGGGATTACCCCATAAGAATACATGTGGGTTTGAGTAACATGAGTGTACTTTCAAAATTGGATATAGAAAGGATGCTAATGATGAAGTGAAAATATGGATAAGTTTGGAATGAAATTGATGGATGAAATGGATTGGTTATGATGAATTGAGTTAAAGGATGGATGTTAAGGATGAATGAGCAAAGTATTAAAAAATATGGATGCTAAAGTAAGTGAAAATATGGATGAATATGATAATAATGGTTAGGGGATAATGGGTAATATATAGGATTATAAGGTGTGAGTATTGAGGGCTATGATAATGGAAAGATTCATTATGGTTTAATATGGAGGAGAATGGTGGATTTGTGAGTAGAGATACATGTTGGGAATATATGAGGATAATTTGATATGTTGGAGCAACATTTTGATATTGCATAGGTGTAATGCATCATGATATAATTGACCATGATAATTATGCACCAAATTTTTATTTAGGACTGACTTAAAAGAAAAGGTGGCAAGAAAGAATATGATGTATGGTACCATGATGTTTTTATAGTGATATGCTACAAGGATTGTTAAAAGTACAAAAAATATGATGAAACACACAAGAAAACAAGAAAGAATAAGATTTTTTCCCTAATCAAGCTGAAATTAAAAATTAATTCATGGTGATGTTAATATTGTTTATATATCTCGAGAACAATGTGAGAACTAGGAACAATATATCTTGATAACAATTATTTGATTTGATTTTATCAATGCTTATATCATGGTTGATAAAAAAAAGAAGATGCTTTTGGATAATTTTCTTAGATTGCTTGGTAAAATTTGCATGGATTGGGATTGCTAGCGCTAGATTGGACTACTTTGGGTAAATGTGATTGTTGCATTGGATTACATTTGGATAGCTATTTGTTTGTAATCAATGACAAGGGAAGACCAAGCCTAGAGATAAGGATAAAGAGAGGATTGAATGCTATGATTATAATATTTTAGATAATGGATGGGATGGATGGGGGATCAAGACATGGATTCATGGAGGGGTTGAAGATGTGATCTCCACAGACTATGTTGTCTAGGAATTTAAAATTCCCCACTATAAATATGCAGCTCATGATGTTGTGCCTTCAAGCATGTGATAATACATTATAAGAATGATTACAATATTTGGGTATTACCAAAGTGGTGTCTAAATCATGTTTCAACATTGTGCCTCTTCCTTATCAGGGTTAAAATTGGGAAGGGAAGATAGATCGGGTGCAATGGGGGGGAATTGTAGATGTGATGGATGAGTTTGATATAATGGGAGAAGATTTCCCTCAAATTTAAGGTTCTCATAGATTTCAACATGATGCTCGATGATGGGTTTTCATCATAGTGCTTATACAAGGTGCCATGAGAATTATTTTCAACATTGGATGAAATTTCTCTTAATTGATTTTTTCCCTTTATAATTTTCTTTTTCTTTTTATTTCAAGTTTTGGAATTTTATTTTTAGAGTAGGATGGTTGATGAGCCTAGTTTATGGTCTAATTTTGGGTAGAATTTATGATTTATTTGCTGAAGTTGTCATAGATCTTGATGTTAAGTGTTGATATTTTTATGATATTTCCCCAGAACTATAAACATTGGGCCTAACCTTATTTCTGCAAATCTTTAATGACATTGGCATGTTACATGGACTATTTATATTAATTCTGCATGTGGTTAATGAATGTTATTTAAGGCAGTTATAGATATGCAATTATTGTGTCTGCTAACATTTCCATGCAAATATAACTTGAGGATACTAAATTGAGAAAGACACCGCCAGCTGGGCATGCACCATAACGTCCAACAAGGGAATCATTCAAAGGTCAAAGGAGGTCGACAACAGGAGATTCCCATGCAAATCAAATGTAACCACCTTGTAGTGGAATTTAATGATGTTGAGCAAATATTGGCGTTACTATTGTGCCAAACTGCGGGCACATCTAACCAAATTCCAAGCGCGTGTAACCACCTCTCCATTTTCTTTGCTTTCCCTAAAGTTGCATCCTCCCAGTTCGTGGAGTTGACCACCCTGCTTAGTTGGTAGTATAAATAAGGATCAGATGCTCCTTCTCGGGAGGTTGCACAATTTGATATTGTACTTGCGTTCTTAGTTTTCAATGATACAGTAACATTGCTCTATTGTACTCATGTTTCCTAATGAATAAAATGAAGTTCTAAGTTTGAGCATTTGAGTTTTCATTAGTAGTAGAGGATACTCATCCAAGGGGGCCCAGTTGGTGAGCAATCCATCCTTTAGCTTAGTTTAGTAGAGTTATTAATTTATGTTTAGTAATTAGTTAAGAATCTGGCATTGACTGTTCCTGCAACCACTAGAATTCCATTCTATGACTATTTTGCAGCCAAAGCAAATAGAGTAGTTTCTTGTTTATTGTTTAGATTTTCATTTCTGTCATGCATTTCAAGCTTAGTATAGTTGTTGGTTGATTTTCAACATTTATGTTATTCCTTTCCAAGCAATTTAATTTTAGCATTGTGTCTTTCTTAGCTGTAGAGTGAAAATGACTACTTTGAGTTCCTAGTGCACATACTATGCTGACCCATTTCAAGTTCATGTCCCTGGGTTGACAAGTTAAATGCACCTTCATGATGATTGAATAACTATTTAGTTTAGATGTCCAATATCTGAATCATGGCTGTAAAGGCCTAGTTGTTAAATCATTGTAGGAGGCCAACATTTTTGGCGTCGTTGCCAGGGATGGTGTCAAACTAGGGAAGTTCTTTGGAGTCATTGGTAGTTTTTTTTGCTATAGTATTTCTGAAAGTTGTTCTTAGTATACCCTCATTTAGGAAGTAATGACCCCCCTTATTCTTTACCAATTCTTTGTGTGAGCTGGTTGATAGTGAGTTGATATTGCATGCATAGAGGAAGGAGAAGGGATGCTTATGGGAGATTCCTTCCTAATAATCCTAATCCATTCTAGCTAGTTGAATATCAGAACTTTCCAAGAGAAGAAGAAGATCCACACCCCTTTGCTGATGCATTTCCTAATCTGACTAGCTCTGAAATTTCCTTTGAAGACCAAAATCAGCTTGAGAAACCCTTTGGTTTGGAAGTACATCAAGCAGGCATGGGCAATGCAGATAGAAACAGACCTAACCAACCAACTTTTCCTTTCACCATTGCCAATTAGAATGAAGTTGGAAACATCAAAAATATCCCTGCTTCATCACTCCCCAAGTTTTATGGACTTGTCATAGAAGAACCTGATACCTTCTTGTTTGAGTTTGACATACTTTGCAGGAGTTATGACTATACCACTGATGCCCATAGGCTTAAACTATTTCCTACCACTTTGAAAGAAGTTGCATTAAGATGGTTCATGAGCCTAGGCAGAGATACTGTGGAAACTTGGGAGGACATGAAGATAAAATTCCTTGAGAAATGCAAGGAGTATTGCAAGGGAAATGACATGAGAGGAGGTGGCATTTTTAGGATGCAACAAAAGGAAGATGAGAGCCTAGAGGATTACATTACAAGGTTTCTATTTTTCCTACAAAAATCTCCATACCATACACTTAATGAAGACTCACAAAAGTTGATTTTCTTGAGAGGAATCAATGATAGCTACATTGATGCCTTGGACTTGATGGGAGGAGATATCTCCCAAGTTTCTTGGAAGGACATCAAGAAAATATGCGAGAACTACTCTAGGGTAGCCTCAAAGAAAGGGAGAGCTTACCAATCCTCTATGGGTAATTCATCTACCGATGGAGTTTCAAGAATGGAGATTACTCATTTGTTGGTAGATTTCAAGCAAGACATTATAAACAATCTAGCTACTCAACTGGATACACTTCAGGCCAAGAAGAAACAAGAGGAGGCAGAGACAATGTTGGTAGAGTATTGTCCCCATTGCAGACAAAAGAAGAAGGACTGCAGATGCAAGATGGCAACTAATATTTAAGGCAAGTAGATTACACCCAAGTTCAAGCCAATTCATATTGAAGAAGATCAAGTCTACTATGTTGCACAAAGGAGGCCTTGGGCTCCAAGACAAGGTATGCCACCAGATCCACTCTCTTATGCTGGGCCATATTTCAATTCCTATTCATTTGGTAACCAATGGTAGCCCCCATATCCATCCAGCTATGGAGGATATCCACCACAAACTTGGGGTAACCCTCCAAATGCTTGGCCCAATTATCAAAACTCTCCACCCTAGTGGCAGCAACCTCAGGGGAATTGGCAGCAAACAAATCAATGGAGGGGAGGATAGCAATGGCCTACCCAGAAAATTAGTTACATGCAACCACCTTCTTAGCCCCAATAGCTTGCTAT
Organism: Sequoia sempervirens; assembly: GCA_007258455.2. NCBI lineage: Eukaryota > Viridiplantae > Streptophyta > Pinopsida > Cupressales > Cupressaceae > Sequoia > Sequoia sempervirens. Next base: position 58,749,240 of record VDFB02179234.1, read on the forward strand.
AATTCCTCCACCTTCTACTTCAAGCTCAAATGCACCTAAACCTACTCAACTACCAACTCAGCCCACACCCAATTCGAATAACAAACCACAACAGTAGCCTGTATCCTCTACTGATTCAAATCAATTCCTTGCATATGCTGTGAGTGTGCCATCCACTTGCATTTAGAAACTAATTTACCAATCCCTTCCAAGCCCATTATCATTGAGCTTCCCATGGAAGAGGAACCTTTGAATGATCCCATTTAGCCAAGTGCAACTAAAAATACTGAACCAGTCCAAGTCAAGCAGACTGAACAAGAACCACCATTTCCTCAGAGATTGGAAGTTGCCAAGAAGAAGGAAGAAAAAGATGACACAACCTTTGACATCTTGGATTAGCTAAAGCATACATGTGTCCAAATACCTCTATTTCAAGCCATAAAGGATGTCCCAATCTATGCCAAAGCAATCAAAGAAGCATGCCTCAAGAAGCCAGGTAGGAAGAAGAAAGACCCCACTACGGTTCATGTGGTGGGACAACTAGCTGACATCATGCTTGGAAAAGTGACTATCCCTAAGTACAATGACCCAAGTAGTCCTGTGGTAGCAGTTGTTATAAATGGGATTCAAATAAAGAATGCTCTGATTCATTTAGGGGCAACAATAATTGTAATGACTAAGGACATCCTGCAACAACCAAACGTTGCAAGCATGAGATCTACTCCTACTGTCCTATAGCTTGCTGATAGTTCTACTATTAAGCCTGATGGTATAGTGGAGGATCTTGTGGTAATTCTAGATTCCTGGGAGTACCCAATAGACTTCATGATTCTTTCTCCTAAAGCTACACTAGGTGGGTATCCCATTATTCTTGGAAGGCCATGGTTAGCAACTACAGACGCATATATTTGGATGCCAGTCAGGTGACATGACCATTTCTAAAGGGAAGAGTACCAATTTTTTTGTTCTTTATCCTCCTACTCAGCCATCCCATGATGAGGATAATCTTGTATGGCCACATGTTGGTGTTCAGAGGCCGAAGAAGTTAATTCTATGGCGAAACTTATGATTTTAGGCAAAAGCTATTTCATGCAGCTTCAATATGAAGATGAAGTATTGGATAACATCATTCAGAACCATTGTGAAGTGGAGGAAGCATCATCTTCTCATTTTGCTACTCCAGTCAAGATATTTTTGCCTGCTCTTCCTGCATCCACTGTTCAATGAAGCATTGGAGAATCTCAAGAAAGTCCTACAGAGATGTGGAGATCACAATCTCTCTTTAAACAGTGAAAAGTGCTTCATGATGATGTAGAAAGGTGTGGTTCTTAGACACTACATCTCCCACAAAGGAATTCAAATAGATCCTGCAAAGATTGAGGTGATCACAAATCTACCCACACCTGCAAAATAGAAGGATGTTAGGAGTTTCTTGGGCCATGCAGGATATTACAGGCGTTTCATCAAGGATTTTAGCAAAATAGCAACACCATTGTATACTCTTCTCACTAAAGATGTTGAATTCTAGTGGACTGAAGATTGTGACAAGGCATTTTCTGATTTGAAGGTAGCCTTGACTCATGCTCCTATACTCAAAGGACCTAATTGGGAGCTTTCTTTCCACATCCATATAGATGCATTAGTTTATGCCATAGGAGAAGTCTGAGGATAGAAAGAAGGAGCTATTGAAAATTCCATCTATTTTGTCAGCAAAAATTTGTAGGGAGTTGAATTCAACTATACAGTGACAGAGAAAGAAATGATGGTAGTGATCTATGCCTTGAAAAAATTCAGGCATTACATAACAGGTTACCAAATATTTGTGTACACTAATCATGTAGTCATTAGATATCTCATGAAAAAACCTCTGATCTCTGGTAGGCTAGCAAGATGGTTATTGTTGATGCAGGAGTTTGACATAACCATTGTGGATAAACCAAGGAAGGCCAGTGTTGTTACAAATTTTCTCTCAAGGCTGACTACATTAGAAGACAATCAAGCCATAGATGACTCTTTTCTTGATGAACATCTATTCTCCATCAGTATAAAAACACCTTGGTATGCTGACATAGCTAATTATCTGGTCACAGGTAGGGTTCCACCTCATTTCTCTCCAAAATAGAGAAGGGAACTCATTGAACAATATTTTCCTTTCTCATGGATTGTTGGATGTTTGTTTTATACTAGACCAGACCATGTCATGAGGTGATGCGTGAGAGAAGATGAGACATGAAATTTTTCATGCATGTCACAATGAACCATGTGGAGGAAATTTTGTAGCCAAGAGGATAGCAATGAAGATATTGAACATAGGATATTACTGGCCAACACTCCACAAGGATGCAAGAAGGTATACTAGAAAATGTGATAGATGCCAAAGAATGGACAGACACTCCAGATCTGATGAGATGCCACTTTTCCAGCAGGTAGTAATCACTCCCTTTGACAAGTGGGGATTGAATTTTGTAGGACACATTGACCCTCCATCAAATGGTAAGTCTTATATCTTAGTATGCATTGATTATGTAACTAAGTGGGTAGAAGTTAAGGCCATGAAGCATGCAAGAGATAACAAGGTTGCAAAATTTCTTTATGAGGAGATTTTCACAAGGTATGGAGTTCCAAGAGAGATAGTGACTAATCAAGGGGCTCAATTCACATCAACCCTTGTTGCAACACTAGTTAATGAGTACAACATAAGACACAAGAGGTCTACTCCTTATCACCCCCAGGCCAATGGCCAAGTTGAGGTGACCAACAGAGAAATTGAAGCTATTATGACCAAAACAATAGCTATCCACATAAAGGATTGGGAAAGCAGATTACCAGAAGTTGTTTGGGCCTACAAAACTACTTGGAAAACAACTACAGGCTTCACTCAATTTGAGTTGCTATATGGAAAGACAACCATGATTCCCATTGAATTTGAACATAAGACTCTTAGGATTGTTGTAGATTTGGGGATGGATATCTCTGAGGCACAAAGAGAAAGAATCATGTAGCTAAATGCTTTGGACGAGATGAGGAGAGTAGCTTTGCATCACACTGAAGTAGTGCAGAATCAGAGAATCAAGTGGCATGAAAAATTCATCAAGGACAAGAAATTCCAGCCAGGTAACTGGGCATTGCTCTATGACTCAAGGTATCAGGACAATGCTGGAAAATTGTAGACAAGGTGGCTAGGACCATATGAGGTTGCTGAAGTATTCCCTAATGGTGTTATTCAACTCACCACTATTGACCCAGTCAGATTGAAGTTTCTTGTCAATGGTCATCACCTTAGGTTATATCACAAGCCAACGTCCAAAGAGGAGTTCCTTCAACAATTCACTCAACATGTTGCACTCAAGCTTCCTGTAGCCGAAGGAAGTGGACCTAGTGTCTCTCCTTCTGGCTAATTAAGGTATTTACTTTTCATAATCAATACTTCCACTTCAGTGGGAGTCCATTTCTTCATCCATGCACCCATCCGCCCATCCATCTCCACCTTTCTCTCTCTTCCATCACATCTCTTCATTCCACTCCACCTCATTCCACCTCATTTTCATTAATTGTTCAACTTATTTCCTAAAAAGGAGAACGATACTTTCTCCAACATCTTTGCAATGAATCCTCCACACATTCAGGTATGTGCACATTAATTGCTATATCTTAATTGTCTTTAGTGCATTCATTTAATTGTTGTACGTTAATATGAATGTTCACCATAGCATGCCATTATTCCCTGCCCCTGTCAAATCATCATCTCGCATGTGAGGACACATGCCCAAATTTAGGTTGGGGGGAGGAAAAGATATGAATACTTTGCCCACATGTTAGTCCATGCTGGTCTGTATCAGTAAAATTTAAATTGAGCCGATTTGAAATCTAAGTGAGAGGATGGCTTGCATGTGTGAGGTGACACCAACTTCCACTACCATTTCTCTCGATCATAGCTTTCCTTTATTACTCCTTCCCTGCCATTATTGACCTTGTCACAATCTCAAGTTGCAAACAAAAGGTAAAAAGGGAAAATTTAGTCGACATTGGCATTGAAAATTTATAAGTGTTGTAGGAAGGTGAATTTGGTTTTTAGATGAGAATTGTAGGAAGGAAACCACAGAGTGGCTGGTTAGACTATTTCATGAAGCTGGTTGATTTTGATGAAGACATTGCACTAGAATTCTCCCATACGTTTTCTTAAGGGAAAGCCATGGTAAAAGGGCTGGATGTATTGGCTGGCGAAGAAATAATTGCAGAGGTTATAGGGTTTCGTGATGACGAGTAAGATTACCTTGCTTCTAGAGACGCCAGATCAGCTAGGGCTGAATTTACAGAACCAAGCAACCCTCCATTGAGCATAGATAAACAAGGTACAAAGAGAACCTCTTTACCTGAGCCATGGAAGCAGATAGCTATTTATGTCATAAAATACATCACCTGTGAAGGATGCCAGTCAAATCTACATTCGGTGCATTTTAAAATCTTGAATCACATGAGGCACGGGAGGAGGATGAATGTGCCGAATGTTCTTTACCACCTTATTTCAATCATGGAAGTCAAGACTCAAAAAGGTAGGGACAATTCTATTTCCCACCATTGTTTGATTAAATTGTTAGTTGAGAAGTCTCTGCACGATGTATTTGGAATGACCTAGGAAGAATTCATAAAAAATGATTAAATTAGACCCGAGCACTTGCAACCTAGGGTTTTACCTCAACCTCGTAGGTCTATTAGGAGATTGAGCATGACTAAAGCCACTCTTGATGCTCCAACCTTTGGCACAGGCCCGAGTGCGAACCCTCCTATAGCAGAAGAAACCATAGAAATTAGCTCTTTTGGGATAGAGCACTCAGACAAAGAAAGTTCTCCCCTAGATTATGATGATGATGTTCCACGTGGCATCCTAATGAAAACTAGGGCACATAAGAGAGAGGTAGAAATGAGAAAAGGAAAAGCTAAAAATTAGCCGGCAAAAAAAGTACCAAGCTCTAAGAAGCGAAAGGCTGACATAGTTCATTCTACAACCAAAGAAAAACATGAGAGCCCTCCCAGAAAATCAAGACCAATCGGGCCAACCTTTGGTATGCCTTTGCAAGAAAGCCCTAAGTCTAGAGAAATATAGTAGGGGGACACAAAAGCTCCAATTGGGTAGGTGAATGTCGAGGAAGAGGATATATTTAAGACGACAACAAACATAACATTGGAAGATCTTGCTGATATTGCAGAACAAGTGGAGAATCAAGGGTATGAGGAAAATTAGGATTTCCTATAGTAAGAGATCCTACAACAAGGGATCCTATAGCATGTGCAAGAGCAAGAACAAGAGTAGGAGTTCCTGTAGTGACAACAAGAACAAGAACAATTAGTGCCCCTGCAGCCATAATTGACGGGATAGCATGAATCCTTACAGTTAGTACTATATGGAGAGCAAGCATTAGTGCCAAGGAAAATGCTGGTAGGAATGCAAAAGCCCCTTGAATTTTCAATGCACATGGTAGCTACACATTTATGGAAAGAGATGCAAAGAAGAGAAAAAGAATGGAAGGAGGAGAAACATAGATTGAAGAAGGAAATTCAAAAGAAAGATGAGGAGATTGAAGACAAGGATGTAGAAATTTCCACCTTGAAGAAGAATATGGATGATATGGCAACCTTGGTACCACAAATTTTAGAGTGCAGGACCCCTCCAAGGGTCTATGCTCTGCACTTAAAGGAGAAGTATCTTTCTTTTAAGCTGGCTAGAATTGTCTCAAGTTTGAACCCTTCTATTGAGACTCCTGTTGAATTTTTCAATGCTTATCAAACTGCTTCCCCTGAAATGAAGAATTTTCTATGTAATTTTTATTTGCATAATTATGCTTTGACTCAAGACCTTGATTGGAATCCACTATTGTATGTTGGGGATGTCCAATTAAGGGTATTCATGTCTTGGGTACAAAATGAGATGAGTTGGGGACATCAATATGGGGCTTATAAGAAATTGGAATCCAACATCCCTCTGCCCATCAGGGTTGAATCAAGGAATCCAAGGGACATTTACAGGGAACGACACAAAATGTTTTTCAAACCTAGCTATGGTAATAGGATTATGCCTTGGATAGAAGTAGTCTATAGTGAGTATGAGGTGAAGGAAAAAGAAAAAGAGGAAACTATGAAGAGATACCTCTCACAAAGATGGAACAACCTAACTGATGAGCTAAAATAGGTTGAGCCTCATTCCATCCAGAACTATGCTACAACACTTAAGAGAATTGGCAGATATATACAAATTGGAAGAATAAAGGGACAATTTTGGCTTCTCCTGACTTTTCAGCCACCCCTCCTGATGTGGTCTGTGCCAAGTTACAAGTTTTACAACTATGATATTGTTGCAGAGAGACATAGATGGAGTAGATTGGATAGATTGGGAGGATTCTACTGGGACCATAATTCATGCACAACAAACACTGATGTAGGACAGTTGTCAGTTGCAAATTTTAGAGCATTGACCAAGCAGCAGAACAACCCTTCCCCTGCTGGAGGACCAAAAAAACCTTAGGTTGGGGGAAGTGATGAGCCTAGTTTATGGTCTAGTTTTGGGTAAAATTTATGATTTATTTGTTGAAGTTATCATGGACCTTGATGTTAAGTGTTGATATTTTTATGATATTTCCTCAAAACTATAGACATTGGGCCTAACCTTATTTTTGCAAATATTTAATGACATTGGCATGTTACATAGACTATCTATATTAATTCTACATGTGGTTAATGAATTCTATTTAAGGAAGTTATAGATATGCAATTATTGTGCGTACTAACATTGCCATGCAAATATAATTTGAGGATACTAAATTGAGAAAGACACTGCCAGTTGGGCATGCACCATAACACCTAGCAAGAGAATCATTCAAAGCTCAAAGGAGGTCGATGATAGGAGATTACCCATGCATATCGAATGTAACTTCCTTGTAGTGGACTTTAATTCCATTGAGCAAATATTGGAATTTCTGCTGTGCTAATTCTGCGGGCACGTCTAACCAGATTCCATGCGTGCGTAACCACCTCTCCATTTTATCTGCTTTCCCTAAAGTGGCATCCTCCCAGTTCATGGAGTTGACCACCTTGCTTAGTTGGTAGTATAAATAAGGATTAGATGCTCCTTCTTGGGAGGTTGCACGATATGATATTGTACTTGTGTTAGTTTTTAGTGATACAGTTACACTGCTCTATTGTACTCATGTTTCTTGATCAATAAAATGAAATTCTAAGTTTGAGCATATGATTTTTTGTTAGTAGTAGAGGATACTCATCCAAGGGGGCCCACTTGGTGATCAATCTGTCCTTTAGCTTAGTTTAGCAGAGTTATTGCTTTCTTTTTAGTAATTAGTTAAGAATCTAGCACTGACTGTTCCTGCAGCCACTAGAATTCCATTATGTGTCTGTTCTTATAGCCAAAGCAGACAAAGTAGTTTCCCGTTTGTTGTTCATATTTTCATTTTTGTCATGCATTTCAAGCTTAGTATAGTTATTGGTTGATGTTCAACATTTATGTTATTCCTTTCCAAGAAATTTACTTTCAACATTGTGTCTTTCTTAGCTGTAGAATGAAAATGGCTACTTTGAGTTCCTAGTGCACATATTGTGCTGACCCATTTCAAGTTCATGTCCCTAGGTTGACAAGTTAAATGCACCTTCATGATGATTGAATAGCTATTCAATTTAGATGTCCAATATTTGAATCACAACTGTAAAGGCCTAGCTGTTAAATCATTGTAGGAGGCCAACAATGGTGGGATGTGATGGATGGGTTTGGATGTAGTATTTTTAGACTCAAGCATCTATTTCTAAGGACATGGATGTTACTTTCTAAAATTTTCCTAATTGCTACACATAGACCATGTAGTTAGTATTGTGTTTGATAGATACCAATAGAAACCTTGTTGATTGCTAATCTAACTTCTTCAAGTATATAAAATGGTACCATTGTAGCTTATACATTAGGAATATTGAAAAGGAAAATGGAATGGATGGAAATTTGGATGAAGGATGGTTAGAAATTTATGAAAAAGCTTTGTTTAAAGGGATGCGCTTTTGGATTTATGTTGGATAGTATATTATTCGAAAAGATCAATGGATAAGATGATGGATGCATGAGGAAATGTCATTTGACCATGGGGAATTAGGACAAAAAATTTCATACACCATGTTTCCTTTGCCAATTGGATTTTATTTGGATTGGATAATGGAGTTTGAATCTTAAGATTTGGATTTAGGATTTTCGGTGTATGGAATTCAAGATTCATAAGAATGCTTGGATTTTGAGATTTTAGATTTTGGGACTAGGGTGGGTGGATTTTTGATTTCCAATTTTAGGATTTAGGGGCCCAAATAGATTTGAACTAAGGGTTGGGATGTGAGGGTTTGGATGCATGGATTTAGGATTGGATTTTGGATGGAGGATATGGATTTTTAGAGATTGAATGGGATTTTGGAGAAGTAAATTTGGATGCTCCACTTTGATTTATTGCTTTGATTTGCTTTGGGACCCACATTTCTTTCATGTTTCTTTTATGATTCATTTTTTATTTTTAACTGGATTTTGATTTGATGTTACATGTTGATGTGTTGCAACATGGTGTTCCTTATATTTTTGTGGTATCTTTGCTTTATATGACAGTGTATAGAAATTGTGCTTCTAAATTTTATGTTATGATCCCATGGAGAAATTTACCTTGGAATCACATGAATTTGGAAAAAATATCATTTTGAAATAATCCAATGATTTTTCATTCATCTTAGGAAATTGCTAGGTTGATCAAACTATTTCCTATATAAGCACAAGAGAGAAAAACATGAAGACAAGATTGCATAATAGCCATAATACAAAGATCAAATAAATACCACACGATTACACAAGATATACTCTATGAAAAACCTCAAGAGGGAAAAACCCAACCTCCAAAAGCATCCACACTCAGTGTATTATTCAACAATAAAATATTATAATACACTTATAGAGTCTCCATAAATAGTTCTAAAACACCAAGATCCTCCAATGCATCCTAAATATTTCCAAGCATAATGAGTAGGCATGAAACCACACATTCCATGTCATGCATCACATATGTACTCTACAAGAGAGATCAATACAAATGACATCCAATCCAAACAACCAAATAGCCAATGCAAGCTAGCCAACCTATATGGATGCGAAGATATATTTCTTGTATGATAACTTAAATAAAGAGATCTATATATGTCACTAATAGAGCAATACATTGAGAAAGGTTAATAAATATTAGTTTATTGGTTAAATAAATCATTGTGTGGCCTTAAACAATCTCCTAGAATTAGCACCATTAGTTTAATTCACATATGTAATTCATATGATTAGAGACTTAAAAGTTTATATTTCTTTGTAGATTGAATTGAAAGACTTGAGAGCTAGCTACTTTATCTTCTAGGGATGAAGATTACAAGGAATAGAAATATCATAATTCTTTGGTTGGATCAATGGATGTATGTTGACTCTATTTTATAATGTTTCATTATGGTTAACAATAAAATCATAATTGTTCCTATTTTTGTGGTAACAAATGTTTTAAAGTTGAGAAGTTTACTTCAAACATCTAGAGAGATGGAGGATGTGATTTACTTACCTTATTACAGTGAATTTGGGAGCCTTATCTATGTTATGATCAACACCAAACTAGACATAAGCTAAGAATTCAAAGTATTAAGCTATTTCAAGGCCAATATTGGATATGATCACTATGTAGTAGTGAAGAGGGTCTTTAGATATTTATGGGGTACTTCTAAGTGCTCTATATTTTATAATCAAGGAAATTTATCTAGGGACCCATGAAACTCAATGTGTATTTAAGGAAATGTTGATTCAAAGCAGGTAGGGGTGTCAACAATAAAAGCTCATGTAGCAGTCATGTATTTTTCCTATTTAGTTGTCCAATATGTTGGATGCATAAGAAATAGGCTATGACCATTTTATCCACTATAGATCGGTAGAGAATATATGTCCAAATAATCATTCCTATAAGGAGGTTATTTTTATTTAAAAATAATTTATTAATATATTAGGTTGAATGAGAGTTATTAAATTCACTATGACAACTAAAGTGTCATTAACTTGGAAAAGAACCTAACCTTTTATGTGTAAAAGAAGCACATTAGCATTCAATATCATTTTATTTGTGACATGGTGGATGATGAGAGGGTGTGGTTAAATAAATTTGATATTTTCAAGAATGTTATAGATGCATTGACAAAGTCATTCAACACAAATAAGTTTAGATAATTTAGTGATTCTATGGGCCTCATCACCCATAAAAAATAGTTCATACTCTAATGTAGTTTCCATTTTTCTCTTGTAAGGCATACACCAAGTGGGATAATGTTGGGATAGGTGTTATACACCTTGTATTTCCAATGTTCAAGGTTATTTACCTAATTTTGCATATATTGTACCTATATATTTGAGGCATCCCTCTTGGAGTGACCCTATGTTGATGTCATCTCTAAAATTCTGAAAGACTTTATAGAGTTTGGGGAGAAAGGTTCTAATTGAATGTGTACCTAAAGAGATGAATGGATGAGGAAGGTTGAAAGTTTGATGGACATAAAATGTTAACATAGTGCCAAAGGTACCTAATAAGTATTGTGTCTTATTTTTTCTTTTATTTTCTCCAAATGTTATATG
>VDFB02179234.1:58759996-58807753 GCA_007258455.2 Sequoia sempervirens
GTCCTTTGTAGGCAGTGAGCCTTTGTATTTGGACAGTGCGTCCTCTGTTGGGAAGTGAGCCCTTGGAAGTGAGCCTTTGTATTCAGTTTATAATCTTTATATTGTGAGTTAACCCTCACCATGGTTTTTCGCTTATTGGGTTTTCCACATAAAAATCTAGTGTTCATTGTGTTGACTTAATTTCTGTTATTTATGTTTCATGCTTCTATTTAATAGCAAAATGGTGTTGTTGAAGATTTGATAAGTGATAAAGTTTTAAATTTGTGTGACAACTGATTCACCCCCCCTCTCAGTTGTCCCGCACCTGTTTATTAGTTGTTTCCTCTCCTAAACTAACTTACTCACTAACTGCTTCTACAACTCCTAAAAATATTCCTTACAAGTGAAGAGGAACATGCTTTTTATAGATATTACATTCTATATCAAGGGCCAAGATTGAATCCAATTAAGGGCCCAGATTTAATTAGCATTAAATATTTGAAGTATATTGAATTTTGGCAATACATGCCTCTTTTACATCAAATAAGGTGATTTGGTTACATATTTGATCCATAGAGAAACAAATATCCCCTTCCTCAATTTTTGCGATCAACTCATTATTAGGGAAGTGAAAATAGCATCCATTATAGTCCTCTTTAAAATCATCTTTCCAACTAGTAGGCATAGATTCTCATGTATTTGCATTGAATATTTATATTTTCCATAGTAAATAAGGCCTTGCATGAATCCATATGCATGTTCATCTTGACCATTTAATTCATTTACTCCTCCCTCCAATATATGGCACAGTTTCATATGTTGGTCCTTTGATGAATTGATCCTTTATCCCCCCAAGCATCCTGAGAAGCACCTGTATCATAAAATATCATAATTTAAACCTCCAAAAATGATAAATTTCCCTTATTTAAAATATTAAAATTTATCAATTATAGTCCATCAAGAAAATTTCATTTTTTTTAAAACTTTCCATTTCGAGAAATTTTCAATTGGGAAATTTACATTTTGAGAGAAAATTCATTTTTAGAAAAATTCCATTTTTAGAAAAATTTCATTTCGGGAAACTTTCCATTTCAAGAAACCTTCATTTGTGTGAAACTTTCCTTTTCTGGAAATGAACCTTTGAGGGGACTTCACTTTTGAGGGCATTTGATGCAATGCGAAAGCCGAAGGGTTCGACGTCAATGAGTGAAATTTCCACTTTTGAGGGAATTGGACCACTATGGGTCAGAGCAATATGGATGTCGAAGACTTCGGTGATGATGAATGGAATTTTCACTTTTGAGGGAATTGGACCACTGTGGGCTGGAGCAATGTCGAAGTTGGAGACTTGTGAGTTGTGGCAATGCGAAAGCCAAAGACTTCGGCGTAGGTGAGTGAAATTTCCACTTTTGAGGGAATTGGATCACTAAGGGCCGAAGCAATGTGAAAGTTGGAGACTTGTGGGCTAGAGAAATGCGGAAGCTAGAGACTTGCAAGTTAGAGCAATGTAAAAGCTAGAGACTTGTGGGTCAGATCAATGGGGAATCTGGACAAGTTTGCGCCATAAAATGATGTGGATGGAATGACATCCCACACTTGGCCTTCCGCAACCAACTTTCTGCAATGCTTCAAAACTTAGTCTTTTTGGATCCAACTTATTTAGGCACGTGGAAACTTAGATATTAAAGGAACTAAATGTTCAATACTTAAATATTTCACGCATTTCTTGAGTTGTGGAAAACTCGATTGCAGAAGTCAGAGACCTGCGGGCTGTCGCTAGTTGATGACATACCCACATAGAATTTCTGCAAAGCCTTAACACTTACAAAGTTTGAGTTTTATCAATTCAAGCACCTAGGAAAATGGGTAGGAAGAGTGCCTAGACCTATTTCTTGATGATTTTTCCCATTTTAAGAAATGTAGAAAATGTGACTACTAAAGCTGAAGGGTTCGACGCCTGTTGATGACATACTTATGCATAATTTTGCAAATTCTTAGTACTTAGAAAATTTGAGTTTCATCAATTCAAGCACATGGGAAAATGGGTAGGAAGAGTGCCTAGACCTAATACTTTATGATTTTTCCCATTTTAAGAAATGCAAAAAATGCGATTGTAGAATCTAAAGGTTTTGGTGCCAGTTGACAACATACTCGCATAGAATTTCAGCACAGCCTTAACTCCTAGAATTTTAGTGCAAGTTGACTTAGCATGCAGAGAAACCATTAGGAAAATTCCAAGGATAAAGGATTATAAGTTAAATTCACTAGCGAATCATCACACAAACAAGGAAAATGACCTCGAAACCCAAAATGCAAAGCATAATTACTATCCAAAGGGAAAACTCATGTAGACCCAACAAGCACCACATATGACTGAACCCAAAGTAGAAGTGAGCAACCGAAGAGGGAAAAGAAAAAAGAGGAGGTCCCCACTTTCAGTGGGGCATGTGTGCAAAATGCACAACAAATTATGACTCTGCTAGGGAAATGCTCCAAAGGATTTCAATGACAAACAAGAATCACAAACCTAGAATCTCTAGTTTTGACCTCCATATTAGACCAAACAAACTAAGATACCTAATCAAAAGATCAAAACCATTATTCAATCCAACCTTCTATATGGTGAAAATCCAAGTGTGTGCAAATGTATTCATTCCCTTCCTTAACCAACTGGAGGAACCTATGCTCCGTCACGTTAAACTACGTGAATGATTCTACTTCAAAAGCAATCTGGACATTGCCTCGATACATGTCAGGCATCTATAGCCTTGATGAGGTTATCACTGTGATCCTCTCAAACATAGATCTACTGCCAGCCAGGCATCTGTAACCCCAATAGAGTTATTCGGATCCTCCTGAAAGTTGAATTTCTGTGATTTTTACTATTTTCTTTTCTTTTTCATTTTCTGATTTTTCCTTTTCTTTTCCCATCTTCAACCTGGAGGAAATGAAGCTTGCATTTAGGGCTGAGAATCATAGTGGCGCTGAAGCAAAATTTAACATTTTTCACTTAACATGGCTTCCCATTTAGGAACTTGCAGTGATCTCAGGATTGTTAAAATGTGTGTGAAGTATGAGACTTTAGAATACTTCAAAATCATATTAGACCAAGGACTTATCCCTTTTGAATCAAACATCTAGACCATTTGACACTAATAGAAGACCTTTTCCATCCATTCTGAAAACATGATTAAAGTTTCTCAAAGGAATACTCAAAACAATCTTAGATAATTGAATTATTTTTGTGCTTGCAAACATCCAGAAGAAAACAAGGGGACCTCGAACAAGAGAAGCGAAGAAAAAACCAAACCTACACTAACCAAAGTAGGAAAACAAAGAAAAATAAAAATTGCATTTATACAAAGAGACTGTAAATGAACCATGCTCAGACAAGGAAAATTGGCACCCACCCCTATATGACTCCTCAGTGTATGCACAAGTAGTAGGTTGATGCTTACGGTCCTGAGCCATGCAAATTTATCTTTATATTTAGCAATATAAATCTTAGCATTATATCATTCAAACTCAACGACATAAGCAAGAAAAAACAACAACTGAGGTGGTTAGTGAGGTCCATGGTCAATCCATAAAAAATTTTCACTTCCTAGACCACCATAATTAAAATGATAAGTGTGAGTAATGGTAGGGACAAGGAATGACACAACCTAGATGTCCTCCTGCGAAGGTAGTGATACTTGAGTACTTAAAGTGTGTGTAATATCATCTAACCTTACATTGTCAGCTTTAGGAGGATGTAGTTGGTGGTGCAACATTCCTCTTGCACTGCAGATTTGTAGGTTACAATTACAACCCTTAGATAGTATACCATGTGATATATTAAAATTTTCAAATTCATGGAATGTTTTACCTAATTATGTAGTCATATAAGGTTGAAAGGGTGAATCTGCCAACACTTCCCCAAGACTATTGGTATGATTAGCAACCTCTCTTGGCTACCCTTTGAGGAGGTTCATAATGAAACGTTGGTCATCTGCATTCAACATATCTTTTGGATCACTATCCTCGAAAGGTATCACAATATCCTCTTTAAATTCCTGCACATAAACCTCAATTTGATGAGATTCCATGTCATAAAAATATGATATGGACGAGTCTATTGTGCTCAATTCCTTTGAAAGAAAATAAAAATTAGGCAAAGCAGAAAAACTCCCTGTTATAGCCCATAATTGGCATGGCACATCGTACGTGGCAACATCCTTCAAGACTTTCTTCCCCTAGACCTTTGGTTCATGTGGTTCAAGTGTGAATGCCTCATTGGCTAGATCACCAATATCCTCATGTAATTGTACTATTCCATATTTATTCTTTGATTGTATTTCTTCGTATTCATTGTTGTTGTATACTAGGAGGGTATCCTCTTTCTCATATGGTGCTCCAATAGCACCATCTCCCCAAAGTTTAGGTATTATGTATTTGTCACCACTAATTGCCGTAACATCCTCTTGTGTAGTGTCATTATAACTCCGTAGCTTAACCCCAAAAGCAAAGAATTCAGAAAATGACTCCTCTATGTTGAGAGGACTGAACTCCTTTGTTGTTGATGTTGTATTTCCTTTAGGGTATATATCATGATGTTGATCCTTGAGCATATGCAAATCATCTTGAGAAGGAGAGGAATCTTGTTTGAAAATTGAGGGCATACCATTTAGATCTGTTGTATCATTATTTTTACAATATTGTTCCTCTTTCGTTGCTATCCCAAAATCTACTTGTGAACTACACTCACCTGATTGAGGTACTTTTACTTCTGATGCACTTTCTGAAGCAACTGCCAAGGACTTTGCATTGAGATACTCTACTTGTTCTTGATTTTTCTTAATTACTTCCTGGTAGATTGAGCATGTAAATTCTGAGTGCACAAAATTACGTATTCTACACCAACTTAGCAGTAACAACTCCTCCAAACATACTCCATATTGTAAACCTAACTAGTATTTCATAAGTTGTGTGACAAATTCACCATATCCTATCAATAAAAAATATTTATCACTACTTATAGAAGAAATCTGATTAGAAACCTTGTCCTCTTGTGACTCATCTGAATCTCCTATTTTAGATGCTTGAGTACCTTTTATAGAGACAACATCGTCAATATATTCTGCTTCCATGAACATTTCAAATTCTTCCTTTTTATCTCCATTATTGTTGTTAGATGTTTCAATACCTACTATTGCATATTCAGCCTTTGTATGATCTGATTCATTGTATGTAGATTCTGTTGCAGATGCTTCCTCATTGCTGGTGTTTTGTTGTCCTACTAGGCCCAAACAAATTTTGGCCTAATTAATAATGGATTCATATAAAGGACAGGTTGATTTTGAATGAGGTGCATTATGCACCCTACACCAACTAGACAACAATATATCTTCCAAACATAGTCCATTATCACTACTCAGTTGATCTTTGACCAAACCCTTGAAGGTTTCAATTGCAACATCAAAAAGTTCTTCATCCAAGTCTACAAAAGCCAATGGTTGGTGTACTTCCCAAAAGAATATTTTTCCTTGCAAAGCCATTTCTATTCTATCCAAAAAGGCCAAACATTCTAGCTCATTGTGCCTAGAGGTATTATGAACTCTACATTTGTCTAATAGTGCAAAGTGATGCAAACTCTTGAGACTCTTAAGATACAATTGTTTATTCAAAGATTCTTGAAATTGAGCAATATTGATCTGAAATTGCTGCCCCTCCATCTCAGCTTAGATTTTTGTATTTTTAGATTTTTCTAATTTCTTAAACTTTTGAATATATAAAGAGATCTATCATATCTCATATTTGTACATAAAGGCTCATTCAACTTCCAACTTTTTTACTTATTCTCGCCCTCCTTCTAGCTCCAATTCTATTGATAAGTGTTTTAGCATTGCACAGTACAAATAAAACACATGTTCTATCTCTCTTGAAAGGTGAGTCTCTTTAGACAAACTTCATAAAATAACCCCAAGGTCTCTAAGGTCAGGTCTTGAAAATGTAGAAAAAACTCAATGATGATGTGATTTTCTAGTAATCACAAGGGGTCTTACAATTCAACAATGCTTGAAGCTTCAAACTCAAATGAGGGTTTCATGAAATTTGAAAATTTGTGCAAACACTTAACTGTAATTCCCAGATCAAAAATCTAAAATTGACAATGTGGTGATGTTAATTCAAAGAAAGATCAAAAGATATAGGGTTGAAAGAAATCCTAATGTAACACCTAAGGACACTCACAACAATGGTTAATACTTCAGACGTAAAGATTTCTAAATAAACCAATTCCTACTTAACCAGGATTAGATCCACAATATCATAGAAATGGTGCAATTTTAAAAGGAATACTCAAATATTTTCAAATTGTAAACATCCATACACATATCCAATTTCTGGCACAATATGCATACACATTCACAATTAAACTAATACAATAGAAAGGTTCAGACTAATTATACACAACAACTTATGATCAACAAACCACTAATAGTGTGAACTAGAGACCAATCAATATCTTCAACACTTTGCCATCGGTATGAATGAACATGAAACTAAAATTTGAGAATCTGAAAGAGGAAAGCATAACGCTTTCAATCTCAACACATAAATTCACCAAATCAATGACCTATTTGCATTAATTTCTCCAGTATTTGCTCAACAATCTCTAGTTCTTTCCTCTCCTAAACTAACTTACTAATTGCTTCTACAATGCTTAAATTTTTTCCTTACAAGTGAAGAGGCACATGCATTTTATAGATATTACATCTCATATCAAGAGCCAGGATTGAGTCCAATTCAAGGGCCTAGATTTAATCAACATTAAATATTTGAAGTACATTGAATTTTTGTAATACATGCCTCATTTATATCCAATCAGGTGATTTGATTACATATTTGACCCATAAAGAAACAAATATCCCCTTCCTCGATTTTGGTGATCAACTCCTTATTAAAGAAGTGAAAATAGCATCCTTTATAGTCCTCTTTAAAACCACCTTTCCAATTGGTAGGCATAGATTCTCATGTAGATTTGCATTGAATATTTATATTTTCCATAGTGAATAAGGCCTTACATGAATCCATATGCATGTTCATCTTGACCATTTAATTCATTTACTCCTCCCTCCAATATATGGCACGGTTTCATATGTTGGTCTTTTAAAGAATTGATCCTTTATCCCTCCAAGCATCCTGAGAAGCACTTGTATCATAAAATATCATAATTTAAACCTCCAGAAATGATAAATTTTCCTTATTTAAAATAGAATTTATCGTTATAGTCCACATAAAAAATCATTTTTTAGCTTTTCCATTTTAGGAATTTTCCATTCCGACAAATTTTTCCAGACTTCAAAAAATCATTTTGGAAAAAGAATTTGCTTTAGAAAAATTCCATTTTGGAAATTTCCATTTCGAGAAAAATCTATTAACAAAAAATCCATTTGGGAAGAATTTTGCATTTAGGAAAAAATTCTATTTTGGGAAAATTTGCATTTCAGGAAAAAAATTCTATTTTTGGAATATTTCCATTTCGGGAAAATTTCCTTTTTAATAAAGTTTGCATTTTGTTAAACTTTCCTTTTCGCAAAATGGACCTTTGAGAGGATTTCACTTTTGAGGGCCGGAGCAATTCGAAAGCTGGAGGGTTCGGCGTTGGTGAGTGAAATTTCCACTTTTGAGGGAATTAGACCACTGCGGGCTAGAGTAATGTAGAAGTCGAAGACTTCGGTGTCAGTGAATGAAATTTCCACTTTTGAGGGGATTGGACCACTACAGGTTGGAGCAATGTGGAATCTGAAGACTTGCAGGCTGAAACAATGTGGAAGTCAAAGACTTCGACGCTAGTGAGTGAAATTCCACTTTTGAGGGAATTGGACCGCTAAGGCCCAGAGCAATGCAAAAGCCAGAGACTTGAGGGCTAGAGCAATGCGGAAGTCGAAGACTTGCAGGTTGGAGCAATGCGGAAGTCAAAGACTTGTGGGCCAAAGTAATGTGAAAGTCGGACAATTTTGTGCCATAAAACGACATGGACGAAACAAAATCCCACACTCGATCTTTCACAACCAACTTTCCCTAATGCTTCAGAACAGTCTTTTTGGATCCAACTTATTTAGGCACATGGAGACTTGGATATTTAAGGCACTAAATGTTCAATACTTAAAGTTTTCATCCATTTCTTGAGTTGCAAAAGAATCGACTATGGAAGCTGGAGACCTACGGGTCGATGCCGGTTGATGACATACCCACATAGAATTTCTACAAAGCCGCAACATTTAGAAATTTTGAGTTTTATCAATTCAAGCACCTGTGAAAATGGGTAAGAAGAGTGCCTAGACCTATTTCTTGATGATTTTTCCCATTTTAAGAAATGTGAAAAATGCGACCACAAAAGCCGGAGGGTCTGACGTCAGTTGATGACATATCCGCATAGAATTTCTGCAAAGCCTTAACACTTAGCAATTTTGAGTTTTATCACTTCAAGTACATGGGAAAATGGGTACAAAGAGTGCCTAGACCTAATACTTGATGATTTTTCCCTTTTTAAGAAATGCAAAAAATATGACTATGGAAGTCGAAGGTTCTGACGTCGGTTGATGACATACCTGCACAAAATTTCCGCAAAGCCTTAACACCTAGACTTTTAGTGAAAATTGACTTAGCATGCAGAGAAACCATTACTGATTCTGAAGTAGAAGTGAGCAGCTGGAGAGGGAAAATAAAAAAGAGGGGGTCCCTTCTTTCAGTGAGGTGTGTGTGCAAAATGCACAACACATTGTAAAAAAAATTCAAAAAATACCCTTTCCCTATGTATTGATGTACTTGTTTCACCAAAAAAATTGGATTTTAAAAAATACACAAGTTAGGTTGAATGATTCACATGTATGTACAAATTATAGTTACAATGACTTCAAAAATTAATTAAAGAAAATATACGCAACAAAAAATTATGAAAAAATATCCTTTCCCTAGATATTGATGTTAAGAATCTATATTTCAAAAATTAGAATTCTATCCATTATAGAAAAAAGTTATGTTGGATGACACAAATGTTACTATATAGGAGAAAATTTGCACCCCTTATGCAAATTCCCCTTTTACCCCTCCTCACTTTAGAAAACCAAATTCGAAGGCTAAATTCCACATAAGCTTGCCGCCTTCATTCCACTTGGCACCTATTTTGTGTGTTGGCAGAGGAATAATTGTTGGTGATGGCCGCATGACATGCAGGCGTTCGCGTGGTGTACTTACGTCCCTAGAAGATTCCTACATCTTGACTCTGTAGAGGCATTACACTTCCCATTAGGGGTCGATTTGTGATGCCCCCTTCGACTAAACGACCTAAATATGGTCATTTTATTCATTCTCTCCTTCAAATTCACTCCTACATGCTTTTCATCTCTTTACATCCTTTAGCACACTCTCTAACCCATTCTCTAAGCATTCTACTCACCTTTTCTTGCATCCATCACTCTCAAGCAACACTTTGCACTCCATAGCAACAACAACAACACTCCGCCAACTTTGTAGAGAAAGTGTGGAACTGACACCATTGTAGTAGGGTCTTGAGTCCTATCATTTTCTCCTCCATTAGCTAGTAAGCTCTTGATGGAGGTGGTAAGATTTCTACTCCTCTCCTCTATGATTTGGTTGAGTAGCCTAACATTGTTTTTGTAGTGCTTTCGTGTCCTTTACTTCATTTCCTTCTTTTTTCATATATTTCTCCATTATTGGAAACTTGGTTGTCTGTGGAGGTGGAAACACCAAAATGGAGGTTTGACTGAGGCAGGCCCTTATACAACCACCCAACAATTTTCCTCTTTATTATGTGTAGGTGGACATGCTACTTGGAGCTAGTTAGCAAACAGGATTTTCTATGAGATCATTCTTGTCACCCTAGCATTAATCTACTTGTTTTATCATATTCGTCTATACATTTCCTATTTCATAGTGTTATTTTGTTCTCCTAAAAAACCACTAGCTAGGTTGTTAGTCTGTTTTCTAGTGTTCAACCTTATCTTTTTAGTCCTCTAGTTGTATGAACGCCAATGTACCTAAGAGATGCCAGTGTGCCATGTTGTCATCCCGGAACCGTGCTTTTATCCTGAGGCATAGTGCTTCCTAAGGCACAGTGTTGAACCTGAAAACTGGCTTGCCTAGCCCCATTCTGAGTTTTGGGTCTGCAGAGTGATTGAAGGACCTTATAGTCCTCATCATTCTCGTCCTACATCTCCTAACACCCCTTTAAGCTGAGGTAAGTTAGGGCAGCCTTATGCTCTTGGATCTCCATGACTTGGGGCCTTAAACATGGTTGGTCCCCCTCTCTTAGATTTTTTGGTGAAACCAACATGAACCAATGTTTGTTCATCCATTGGTGTTGAAGCTTTTCCCTTATACCTTGTGACCATTGTGCCACTGAGTGTTGTGAAGGTTTATGAGCATCACAACCTAGTCCACAACCTCCAAGTATATTGTTAGGAGAAGTATACGAAACCTTCCGATGGAAAGGACAATCACTATTGGTTTCTCTATGGGCCTTTTCTCTGGTCCCGTTGTTGGTCTGGCCACGTAGGAGCAATTGTCAAGGGGCAAGATAGGATTCTCTAATGAGATCGATCACATCCCCACTCCTCCTACACTATCATTGGTAGATGAGCATGAGGCTATTCACATTCCTATAGAATACGTCTCCGCCCTCAGCAAAGGGTTGGGTGACTTGCAACATCACTTGGAAAGAGACCCGAAGTTGGAAAGAGCCGCTCGGGTTATCAACAAACTAAATTATATGGTGGGAAAAGATCGAATAGGCATACAACTCTTGGCTAGGCTCTCTAGTCTATCAGATGCATGTGCTCCTCGAAACAATCCTAACATTATACGAGGAGGCACTTTTGAAGATCATGAGAGATAGATAGGATTGTTGATGCCTCCTACATCTATATACATGACCAATACCATACCCTCAATCAATATCCCCTCTGCTTCTAAGGGATCCAACACTATCAAAGTGAACAAGATCCCCTTGGGTTTCAGCTTCACCCCTCCTTTCACTTCTAGTGGTGGAGGTTTTGGCGGGTTGAGCGGTGGGGGCTTTGGTAGTGGTGGTGGCTTTGGCATCAAGGGTGGTGTTGGTGGAAGCAGTTCTAGTGGAGGTCATGATGGTGGGTTTGGAAGCGGAGGTGGCTCCAACGGAGGCCCTACTGGCGGCGGCGGCTTTGGTGGTGGTTTCGGCAGAAGTCACACCAGTGGTTGTAGTGGTGGCTCTGGTGGTGGTTCTGGAGGAGATTCCTCTATCCCTCTATCTTCTAATGACCCTATTTTGAACACTCTTCTTTAGAATATGGGTAAGATTTAGAGCCAATTGGCGAGTATCTCCCAAGCCTCCACCCAACCTATCTTCCAACCCTTCTTCTGGTATAGCCTGTTGTCAGTTGTGATTCTGAACACTCCCTTCCCTCAAGGAATGGAGATCCCTAAATTTGAAAAGTATGGTGGCAAAGGGGACCCACAAATGCATGTTCCCACCTTTAACGCCCTATGTACAGATTCCTTCCATCACAATGCGTTAATGGAAAAACTATTCCCCCAATCTCTCAAGGATACAACACTCGAATGGTACTGTTCCTTGCCTAATAACTCCATTTTCTCATTTGACCAACTTGTAAAACAATTTATACGAAAATTCCAAGCTAACATTGGGCTGAAGATGACCTTTTTGGATCTCATCCAATGCAAACAAGGTGATAATGAAAAGATCACTGATTTCATAGCATGTTATCAAGCACTCTTCTCACAAATCTTGTATCCGCTACCTGATTCTGATGTGCAAAAGGTATTCATAGGGAACTTGCAAAGACCTTGGCAGGAGAAGTTTTCCCATATGAAATATCCTTCTTTCGTGCATTTGTGTGCAGCCCTACAAGAATATCAATAGATGGTAGTTCATTTCAAGGGACCCTCCTCACACTCCCATTCTGAAGGAAAGTCCATCATATCAATCTCTGGGAAAAGTAAAGCCATTGCGAATGTAGTAGCTGATGTGGATGACAATGGCCTCAAATGTAACCAAAATTTTATGAAGTTGGCAGAATCTTAATCTTCCATTTTGCAAAAGTTAGTGAAGGATAAGATCGTAACCTTTCGGAACCCTAAACCTCTTAAAGAACCTTACCCTAGCTGGTATGATGAAAGTACCTACTGTCAGTACCATTGAGTTAACAAACATGATACTGAACGATGTATGTGCCTACATCATGAGATATAGTACCACATCGAGGATGGTACTATTCATCTCAATGGTAGCAAATAAAATATAAAAAATTTGGTGGTGAAAACGAATAGTGAACTGCAGATATACATGGACCCGTTTCATCACATTCTGCTAACATGATTGTTGATCCCACTGATTCTATCACTCAGATCAAGGCCGATGTTAACATGGTCATGGTTACTTCTACCACAACCTGTGACCAGTTTGTTGGATGTAACATTCACTTTGCAGGACTTGCCCTTAAACAACAAGCCCTCTCCTCTCTATATTCCTGCTCACCTCAATGGGAACATTGTGACATGGGTCCTAGTAGATCCTGCGAGTTGGGTGAATGTTATCACAAAAGAGACGTTGTGGCTTAACTCATTACATAGAAAATAATATGAAGAAACGAAGTCTAACATATGTACACACAATGGTATTTGTTTGAAACCTTATGGATTGATAACTTTGTTCATCCTAGTTGGACCTAGGGTTGTTGACACAATTTTTGATGTCATTCCAGAGTTGGATTTGTTTAGGATGAAGCTAGGCATACCTTGGCTAGTTTCCATGAATGAAATCACCTCTGTTATTCATAAATGTCTAAAGTTCTCCCATGAAGGTGTTGTGCACGTAGTGCATGACACTGGATACCATCCTTTGGTGTCCTATGGGGGATATTCGCTAGACCATTTTTGGCCTACCCCGGTTGGTCTGCTTCCTCCAAGAACGGACCTACTTTACAAGAACTATGTAAAGTACAAGACCGGTGGCAAGGGACAACCAAAACTGGATTTTCCTATAGCACAATAGTTGGTTGCCTCTCCTTCTCGAAAAGGGAAGGAGAAGGTTGCCTCCCCTTAGGATGACTCATCTACTCCCCTCTCTTGGGAGGAGTATTGGATGAGCAAGCCTGGATTTTACCCATTGAGTTCGATGATCCCTCCTTGGCGTAGGCCCAAGATCAAGATATTGGATCTCCCTACTAAGCCTGCTGGACCTTGGTACTACTTGTATGGTAGAGGAAAAGGTCCTCATGGAGAGTCCTCTTTGTCTTGACCTCCACGACCTCCTACCACTCCTACTCCTAAAGCAGTAAACGGGAAGAGGTTCACTGCCAAGGCACTTGAGCCAACTCCCCCTACTGCTTCTCAACCTAATCCTCCTACTCCTGTTTAGGATCCTATTCCTCCACTGGAAATGACTATAGTGGACACTCCCATGGCTGAGCAAGAGCCTTCCATTCCCTTGTAGCCTCTGACCTCTAGTTCAAAGAGTTGTAGAAACTACCTTGTGCATGAGTAGAAGCACCCACAAAAGGCTCTCATGGCTGAGTAGGCTGCCTTATAGAGAAAGGAAGAGGAGACGACCACCCCTATATCAGTGCCTCTCGCTGGGTCCTCCTCTCTCCTCCACTTTGCTTCCATTCAAACCAGCTCTGGATTGCTTCTAACTTTTGGTGTGGGTATGAATGTGCCTGACCCTAAAAAGGTGCAGGTGTTCATTGCTCCTTCGATGGAGCCACCTTTGTTGATGTCCATTTTGGATATCATGCCTTTCTCGAAACCCTTCGATATGAATAACACCTTGGTCGTATCTACTGTGGTTCTTTCCTCCTCTTCCTCTGTACTTCTTGCATTTTCTGTGTGGAGTTCACCTCCTTCGACGAAGCAGAAGGTAGAGTGCTCCTTCCAGCAACAGAGGACATAAGAGGATCCCACCTTCTCTGAAAGGTGGTCCCATGCTGACTTGTTCTATCCTAGTGACGGAACCAGTCCCGACTTCTCCTAAGTTCATCACCGCTCCCAAATCGCTCGGTGAGCCTAGTGGTGAATCTTGGGAACAATATTTTCCATCCATTGAGGTAAAAAATGGCACTATTTTGAAGTGCATATTTAACTTTGTGGACGAGGTTCTGACCATGTTAGTGATTTTTGCGAAATCACTGACCTTAGCTTCACAAGAGCTTGGTGGAGAGGACGTTGTGGGGGCCTCTTTCTTAGCCCTTGTTGTGGGAGGGTCATACACTCCTCTTAACATTCCACCACTACAGGCTTGTCCTCCTTCCCGTTGCAATGATCTAGAGTGGGAAGCGAACAACCTCTTGGTCAATCAGTGTTAGGGAGAGGCCTCTTGTTTATCTTTAGATTAGATGTGTGTGTGTGTTGTGAAGTGTTCCCACGTGATCATACTATGTGTGCCTGGATGACCCTCGTCATCCCTGTTGGTGCTTGGATATAGGCATGGATTTTGTGTCGTAAACTTTCTTCTATTTGTATCATCATTCTTCCATGTTTGTGACTTGATTTTTGATAAATTGGGGATGATGCAAAGTGTTGGGGGAAATTAGGCTTCCCTTCCATGTTGACCCAATTTTTAATTTTTACTTTGTCTTCTCATGAATTTTTCACATGGTCTAATATAGTATGGGGTTGATGACACTTCATTTTATATACTATTACTATACATATATATATTTATGAGCAAATTATGACCCTGAAATATCAGGGTACCCCTGTGCCCTTTGTTCGTGTTTTCTTTCCTTTTGTTCTTTTCCTTTATATTTCTCTCTTCTTTGCTTGAGTTGTCCCTCTCATGCATGACAATGCCACTTCTTCAACATTTTGATTTTTAGAAAACACATTCATTTCCAACTGATCTTTTCTCAAGAATTTTCACAAACTTCTTTTCAAGAATTGCATTCTCAACTTGAAACCCTAATGGAACGTGTTTCCTTCATCATGAGTTTGTAAAGAAAGAACTTGAGAACCTTCCTTCAAAGTGGGAACAACTTTGATCTTCCCCTCATGTAGAGGCATACTCTTCCTTTCAAATTCCTTGATGAAGTCAACATCTTTCGAAAGGATTCCTTGATGATGAATTGATTCAAGAAAGAAAACACCTTCTTTCAGACAACACACCCCTTGAGTGCACCCCTTCTTCATGCCAGGGTTCTTGAGGGACCCCTTTGAAATTTTTCCAAGTTGTTGTTAGTCTTTGTGACTATTCGCTTACTTGTCTGCATGGCCGCTTTCTAACATGTTCTGTCTGCAGGTAAACATGTCGCTTTATAGGTGCGCTTATGAAGCCACTTTTGACTCTATAGAGTCCACTTTCTTGGGTTTCCTCCATGTGAGAGATCTTGGGGGATACCTCCCTATAGGTCTGCAGGCCTATAGGGAACTTCCTTTGAGCCTCCTCCATGCGAGAGATCTTGGGGGTGGTTCCCCTTCAAGTCCGCAGGTCTGTAGGGTGCTTTTTTGGGTTTCCTCCATGTGAGAGATCTTGTGGGATACCTTCCCTATAGGTCTGCGAGTCTGTAGGGAACTTTTCTGGGTTTCCTTCATGTGAGAGATCTTGAAGGACACCTTCCCTATAGGTTTGTGGGTCTGTAGGGAACTTTTCTAGCTTCCTCCATGTGAGAGATCTTGGGAGACACTTCCTTGCAAGTTTGCAAGTTTGTAAGGTGCTTTTCTAGGTATCCTCCATGCGAGAGATCTTGGGGGACATCTTCCTTGTAGGTTTGTGGGCCTGTGAGGTGCTTACTTCTCAGGGCTTCCTTTATGTGAGAGATATTGGGGGTCGCCTCCTTGTAGGTTTGTGGGCTTGTAAGATGCTTTCATTCTTCAACTTCATAGTTATATCGGGTTATGAAGTCCTCTGCTTGTCCTACACTCTCGAGTTCACCAGATTGTTGTCTGCTTCCTTGACGGTTCAAGATATAAATCTCTAACTCTACTACTTCTTTGATCTACTTTATCGAAGCACTCATCCTTATTCGTGCTTGCTAAAGTGGGAGAAAAATGTATAGGAGCAAATTTGCACCCCTTATGCAAATTCCCCTTTTACCCCTCCCACTTTAGAAAACCAATTCAAGGCTAAATTCCACATAAGCCCGCTACCTTTGTTCCACTTGGTGCTTATTTTGTGTGTCGAGAGAGAAATAAGTATTCAGGATTCCCGTGCGGCACACACGATGTCCGCACGACATGCTTACATCCCTAGAAGATTCCTATTTTGGAGCTTGCAAAGGCATTACACTTCCCATTGGGGGTTGATTTGTAATGCCCCCTTCGACTAACCAACTTGAATATGGATGTTTTCTTCATTCTCTCCTTTAAATTCACTCCTTCTACATGCTTTTCATCTCTTTACATCCTTTATCACACTCTCCAAGCCATTCTCTAAGCATTCTACACAACTTTTCTTGCATCTATCATTCTCAAGCAGCACTTTGCACTCCATAGCAGCAACAACAACAACACTCCATCAACTCCATAGAGCAAGTGTGGAACCAACACCATTGCAGCAGGGACTTGAGTCCTCTCATTTTCTCCTCCATTAGCTAGTGAGCTCTTGGTGGAGGTGGTAAGCTTTCTAATCCTCTCCTCTACAATTTGGTTGAGTAGCCTAACACTGTTTTGTAGTGCTTTCGTGTTCTTTACTTCATTTCCTTCTTTATCATATATTTCTCCATTTTTTCAAACTTGGATGTCCTTGGAGGTGGAAACACCAAAATGGGGGCCTAACTGAAGCAGGCCCCTATACAACCACCCAAAAATTTCCTCTTTATTGTGTGTAGGTGGACGTGCTACTTGGAGCTAGTTGGTGAACAAGATTTTTTGTGAGATCATTTTTGTCACCGTAGCATTAATCTACTTGTTTTATCATATTCGTCTATACATTTCTTATTTCATAGTGTTGTTTTGTTCTCCTAAAAACCACTAGCTAAGCTGTTAGTCTGTTTTCTAGTGTTCAACCTTGTCTTTTTAGTCCTCTGGTCGTATGGACGCTAGTGTACCTGAGAGATACTAGTGCACCGTGCTGTCATCCCATAACTGTGATTTTGTCCTTAGGTATAAAGCTTCTTGAGGCACAATGTTGAACCCAAAAACTGACTCGCCTAGCACCATTCCAAGTTTTGGGTCTATAGAGTGATTGAAGGACCTTATAGTCCTCATCATTCTCATCTTGTATCTCATAACACCCCTTTAAGCTGAGGTAAGTAAGGGTAGCTTTCCACTCTTGGCTCTCCATGACCTAGGGCCTTGAACGTGGTTGGTCCCCCTCTCTTACACTTTATGAAAATGTTGTTCATTTTAAAACTAGTTATTAAAGGAGATGGTGAAAGATTCATGATTTATTTCGGTAATTTAAAAAAAATATATTTAGAATCTACACAAAAATTTCTACAAGTCAAGTTAGGTCACATCATCTTCAAATTATTAATGGTTTAGCTAATATAGGTCTCAAAATATGAATATTCAGTTAAAAATATTGATGTAAATGTCCATCTTTGGAAAAAAAGTGAAACACAGTATTGTGATTTCAGCCTTCTGCAACCTTCTCATCTACTAGAGGAAAAGTTTCTTCTTTTTCATTTTAGTCTTCTCTGAGAGACCTTGTATGTCTTCTTTATTTTGCTCAACATCTGCCTCCATATCCAAAGGGGCTCCATCCATCTTTGGGACACTCTTCTTATCATCTTCCTTCTCTTTATCAACATTATTCTCCACAACTGGAGGTGAGTCATCTATCACCATGTATTCTTGTACATTCTCATCCAAAGGCACATACTCATGCTCATGTTGTTCTACAATAGGCACATTGTCTTTCGGGAGGGGTGTATTTTTTTTCATCTGATCTTCATTACTCGAAGGAGCTCCCAACCATTTAGCAAGCTCTTAAAAATTCTTCAAATTCTCATTCCTAATCCCCTCAATATCTTCCTTTCCTCTACTCATAAGAGTGTTAACTCTTTGTTTTTTCCTGAATTTCTTTCTATATAGCTTAGAAATTTTTTGTCTATCCTCTTGAGAAGTAAGGAACCAATCTTCTCCAAGGAAAATGCCTTTATTTTTGCATCCTCTTCAATAGTTTCTTGTCTTCTTGTAGTCAACAAATTCTTTAGATCATCAAGCTTGATTGATCTTTTATCATATCTAGGCCAGTATCAAATGTTACCATATACTTAACAATATCCTCTTCTATTGTTGCCTTATCTTCATCATTTTCATCTAGAAACATTTCAATAGTTTCCTTCAACATACCAAACTCTGCAATGTTACTAAAAAAGCATCCAACTTCATGGGAATGTGCTCTCTAACCAGAGGAATCTTCTCTTTCTTCTTTCCCTTACCCTTAGGTGTTTTTTCTTATTTTCTAGAACTCTTTTCTCTTCTTTGAAAAATAAAATATTTCTTTTCTTTTTCCTCTTCCTCTTCACTTTTGGTGTCTACCACATCAACTTTTTCTCCTTTTTCACTGGTCTCTTGAGAGACTTGAGATTTTTTCTTCCAGACCAATTGAGGTCCTTCTTCTTCTTCATAGTTGATGTATTTCTCCTTGGTAGCCTTTTCTTTTCTTCTCCTCTTAAGAGTTTTCTGTGTCTCAAGGGTGCTAGATGTTTCTATCTTCTTGGAACTCCTTGTAGGATTTGTTTTGGAGGACTTAGAAACATCAAGAGAGGGGGAAGAGGTCCTTATTGACCTTCTTATACTTGGAGTAGCCTACAAAAGAGAAGATGTGGCTTTGGATTTCTCTGCAGAACCTTTAGGTGTATTCACCATCTCCTCCAAATTAGATTTCTTCTTTTCAACTTTCTTTTCTATGTCCTTATTTTCCAGGTTTACTTGGCTATATTTCTTTGCATATGTTCCAAACCTATCCATAGATTGATCTCTTAATTTACTTAACACAATCTCTACAAGATCGATGAGCTCAGCTCTAGTCACTTCATATCCAAGCTCCAGAACCCAAACAATTATGGGTTCAACTGCTTCCATAAAGCAACAATCTCTACTAACCATGAATGTTATATCATTCTTATATTTGTCAACAAAACTCGCTGGAATTCTAAATCTCTCTTGCATCTAAGATTGGAATGATTCGAAGAATCTCCACAACATAGAGTTCTGAGATTCTAGGTTTCCTAACCTTCTCAAATGATCTATTATTTAAGCACCATCTGGAATATTATCTAACCATACGATGTTCTTTGTTTAGGAACATCTCTAAGAAAGTAAAAGAACAAGAAAATAATTAGGACCTACCATACTGGAAGGGGTACCTTGATTCTTTGGTCTTTGGAAATTCTCCATCAACTGCTATCTCAAGAGCTCACACAAATCTATATCTTCACCTTCCTTCATCATTTGGTGAGTTGTATGAATTATGGTGGCTGAAACTAAATTCTCTTTGTTTGTATAAAATATCTTATATCCTATTAGCATTGAAGCATACTTCACCGCCAGGTCATCAATATCATTTTACTATTTAGGAACGTTTATCAAACTTTTCTCCGATGAGCTTCATCACTATTTTATTCTTCAAATCCTTTAGTGCTAGAAACTGGTCCATTAGAACACAATTTGGTGACCACCCTAATTGCTTCCTTATTTATCATATGTGGTATGTCCAACTATTAGCTCTTTTAAATACCAACCAAATTTTCAAGGAAGCCTATGGATTTTCCAATTCCAATGATCAACAACCTAAAAGGGGTTGGCCAATGAACGAGAGAAAGAAATCAAGCTTTCCTCCTGCACTTCGGGTTTTGTAAGACTCGGGAGGGTGATCCCACAAAGTACTTACAACATTTCTTCATAAGACTTAGGAATACATTGCATTTTAAGCAAAAACATTCTCATATCTATGACTCAACAAGTGACAATTTGCAAAGAATTTGCAAATCCTTTACACCTTTACAACTTGGAGCAGAGAATGGGAAACTCAAACAAGAACTACAACATCCATCATCATTTTATGTATGACTTCAATTAAATTAAGTGTTCTTTGATGCTATCTAGCTGACCAGATATATTTGAAACATATAGAACAATGCATTATTCTAGGGTGAAAGGGTCAAATTCACAACATATTATAATGCAACGACAAGGGCATTCAACATTTAATTTGTAGACTATTATGGATTTGCATTAAAAATTCATAACTCAAACCTTACATACAAAAAATACTTAGAGATCCTATGAATTAACACACAAAACAGTGAGTGCATTTAAGCATTTAAATCAATTACTTGAATTGAAGCAGAAATGAAAACACACATCCAACCACATTAATTGGAGACCAATAAAATAATCCTTGATCATTTCATTGCTAATTCATGAATAAATCCACATGAGACAATCTGCGTGTAATTTTCCATTACCGATTCTCAAATTGTTTCAAAACCTTTAAGTTGACTATAAATGTAAACCCATAACCTAAGACTCTATGATCAATTCTATATCCATTGTATGCTTATTACATTTCATCAAGACATATGCTAAAATACCTGAGAGAAACCAAAATTTTCAAAGACCCCTCACAATAGCCTTGAATTCCCTTTTATAAGATCAAGGGAGCAACAAGCATCGGGCTATTGGCTGGTCACATTACATTTCAATTTGTATTTCAAGAGTATTTGATTTCATTTCAATCACCAAACAGTTATATTTACACTTGAAGAAAATGCGGAGAAAATAAAAAAAGACAAAAACTTGTAGGAGCTTATTGAACTTGCATCCTCATCCACGTCATCATCTTACTCAGTAAAAGTGTGAAAAATGAAAGCAAAAAGAAACATAAAGTGGAAAGAGAAGATTGGCTAGATTTCCATGTGCACTTTCAAATTCGATAAGATATAGATTTTTCAATATAGTTATTTCAAAGGCCAAACCTGTATTATACTAGACCATGTTCTATATGTATCTCAGCATATTTATGGATTATTCAACATAATTTTCTAGCCAATTCTTATACTCATCCTCTATAGGCCAGTTTATTTCCAACAACTTCTACACCTTTGTGTTGTATGCATGACATCTTGCATCAATTACTACTCTGGCCTCTTTCACAAAGGTGTCAATGTCAACCTGAATTGTGACGAATTTATCAATTATACCATTTAGCATAGTTAATTCCAACTTGTTATCAATATATGTTATCTGTGGACCTATACCAATTTGATGCCTGAAAGAATCCCTCCATGGTTCATACTCTTTGAGTGTTCCATCTTCATTAAGGATCTTGGGCATACCACGTTCCCCCATTTCCCTACAGGCCTTGATTTTACCTTGTAGTTGCTTGCCAATTCTTTCATGGGAGCCTGTGACCTCACCAATCATTTCAATTCCTCTTATGATGTCCTGAATATTTGCTGGAGCTTTAGGGTCATCCTTTACATTTGCTTGTATCTCCTTTAAATTGTTCAATCTACTGATCCACTTATTCTAAATGTTATGAAAAACCTCTTGAACATGTTGGAACCTTTCAAATGCCTCATGTATTCCTTTATAGGTTGACCACATAGCTTCTGCTTTAAGGGCTTCCCTGGTCAATCTATGGCCTAGAATTTCATTAGCCATATCCTTTGTAATCTTGTTCATATTCTCCTGGAGCATGTTCCTCTCAGACTTGGCTATTTGGAGTTCAACCTTCAGGGCAACAATTCTCAGTTTGAAGGTTTCTTTATCTTGTTGTGAGGTGGTAGATGGGGAAGTAGGCAAGGTCTGCTGACATACCCTAACCGCAGTAGCCTTCAACTTATTGTATTCCTCAACTAGTTTGTTATGCTTTTCCAACAATTTCATATACCTGGCCTGAGAAATATTTGCAGTGTCAACACTCAACATGGTTGTATGCATTGTCAACCTTGTAGCTTGTAGAGTTGTCATCTTTGAAGCCCTTCCTATAATCAAATCTCCTGTCATTCCAGTCATTTTCCTGCTAAGTCTACACCTCCCTGAGTCTGGTGTTAATGACCAAATAGCTAATGCATGTAAATTGGGGCTAAAACCTGAACCAAAAGTTTTCTCATCAAAAGTTTCTTCAGATACCATAGCACTTGGGTCACTTCTAATCACATTCAGAGCAATGATTGAGGATAGGTTCCATCCTAGCATTACTAATACCCCACTTTCTTTGACCAATCTCCTAGCTTCCATAGGATTCATTTGCTCAATTTCTTTGATAATCTCTTTTTCAGTACTTTTCCTGACTTCATCCTGCTGTGAAGGATCCACTCCTTCTAGAGCTTTTTGTATCATCTCATTTATCTCTTTAGCTTTCAACTCAACAATGTACTCTCTAAATTCTTTGGATGTCACAAAGGAATCATCTTCTAGGAATTTGGCATAGGCTAAAACCCTTGCATTATTATCCTGGCTTTCATCATACTTGCAAGGTACTAACCTATCATCTAGAGCAAATGGTTCCATTACATCTCCAATATCAGGGTGAGAAAAATTAGACTCTGCTCCTTGCTCAAGAGGCATTGATTCAGCAGATGGTTGTACATTACATTTCCCTCAACACCTTATGTTTCATCAACATTTGTAGGAGGCAACTCCATAACAGGAGTATCTTCAATATCTATTGGCTATTGCTCTTCTAGTGTTGTGGGCTCCTTTGGTTGACTGCTAGTTTTCAATAAATGTTCCTGTAGAGCCTTTTGAGCCAGCTGCTCTGCTTGTTGCACCTTCTTTAGAAAAGTACCATCATTGAAATCGCTAAGGACTATTTCCATCCTCTTAAATTTTGTCAGTGTGATGCTTGTAAGGGCTTTCATAATAGGAATTCTGAGTAGAATCCCTATGCTCAACCTCAAAAATTTTCATCCAAACCTTTTCTCTATCTTGGATAGTAGGATATGTTGGAAAATTTCTTATCACATCTTCCCTATAAAAGAAAGCATGAGGTCCATATCTAGAGATTCCCCTTTTTATCTTTTCTTTGTTGATGTGTCCTTCTGGATCAAACTTTCTAGTAGAGGTTACTTTCATTCTTAAATTATTGATTATTATACCAAATACCTCATATGCTTCCTTTTCCAATACAACAAAATAATCAAAGGAGAAATTTGAAGCAATGATGGAGACCTTTCTGAACAACCTAAAGTTCTCTGCATCAGAACAATCCATTTGCCACATTATCTCAGTGAAAGCCAACCTATCAGAAATAAATCTATGTAGTATATGCAGCACCACAAGAGTCCCATAACACTTGATAACTGTGTAATCCTCATACAGATACCAATCTCCCTAGTTGCATTCATAATATGGGTCATCACCACATTCTCTCGGCCTCAATAGTGCCCGAATTATTCTAGAAATCCTTTTAGCTAGTACAACACCCATTTGTACCAGAATAGTGTGTTTTATGGTGTTACAAAATCCAACATAATTTGGATTTTGGCAATGTAAGTCCCAAGTGCGTGTCCACATTTGGATAGGCAAAGTATTATTTCTCTCATCCACTTGTCTTAATCTCATAGCCTTGCCAACTACTTCCCTTTCCTGATATAATATCATATGCATCAACAGTGAATAATGTCTGAATGTTAATGGGGTTGTCCTCTCCTTCAATCTCACCAAATCATAGTGTAACTGGTCAACAACTCTGCTAGCATAGTCAAACCATGTATGTTTATTCTTATGTTGAATGTCCATAATCATAAACAATAGGGATGAGGTTATCCTTCCATCACACTTCACCTCAAGCACCTAACACAACATGAAGTATGTGTATCTAAAATAGTCCACAAATTCTTCACAATCTAGGGGTTCAACTTCTTTGAGTGCAAACACAACACCCTTATCTTGTCAATGCCTTGGAAATTTACCTATTTAGATTCCAACCCTATGATCAACATATCCCTTCTATGGCTTCTCCATGCTGATCTTTTTAGTAGCATCATGTGTCATTCTAAAACTTCCACAACTTTGCTTACCTTTATTTCCAAAATGATCCTAACCTCAGTTTCTGTGATTACCCTATTCACATCATCATACCTA
The DNA here is from genome assembly GCA_007258455.2 of Sequoia sempervirens. Classification (NCBI taxonomy): domain Eukaryota; kingdom Viridiplantae; phylum Streptophyta; class Pinopsida; order Cupressales; family Cupressaceae; genus Sequoia; species Sequoia sempervirens. The sequence goes on from VDFB02179234.1 coordinate 58,784,012, forward strand.
TCTGCAAGGTGCAACATTAGGTCTACCTCCACAAAGACATTAGGGACAACCAATTTCCCTAAATTATAACCCCAAACATTTTTATGAAGATATCGAGCATCTCTTCTTGTGAAAGCATACAAAAATAACTCCCATCTAGACTCTAGCACAACAGTATCACCAATCTCAGTTGCAAGGTCTTTGAAGTTGGTAGTTAGTATTCCTTCCCCAGTAGCCTTCCTACCACTTGCCTTGACGTCTGGCAGTTGGAATTTATCCATGAAGTGGGTGTAGTCCTTCGGTTGACCCTTTTTCTTCTCATTCACTTCAGATGTTTGGGGCGGGTTATGGGAGACCTTCTGCTTTTTCTTCTTGGGTATAGGTTTTGAAGATGAAGACTCACTAGGTTGACTCATCTTGGCTTCTTCAGGGTTTTTGGGTTTGGAATTAAACTAGGTTTGGGATTGCTATTTTATTCTTGGCAGCTCAAACTTGAGTTCAAATATAATTCTACCCAATTAGGAAACTATATTTAATCAAAAGAAGCTAGAAACCCTAATTAATCCTTGAAAGCAATTCAGACATTGTGGTTCAATATACCAGTTCTTGTAAAATAACAATGAAAAATAGTGGGAATTTGATGGTAACTTACCTGAGAACAACTCCTCTACAACTTTCTTTAGCTTTGGCTCTTGTTGCTCTAACTTCTTCTTCAGCTCCTCAAACATTCAAATGCAAGGAAAATATAAATTGTAAACACTTTTCTATGAATTCGACCGAGTACACACACCATTAATGGTGCAAGAAGGCTTGCACGAGTGAACAATTACTCCCCAAGTTGGTCATTCCTATTTGAATTTGGGCTGTCAATACACTCATATGAAAATTCCATCCAACGGCTCTCATTACTTCACACTCTCCACATGGCCCTACTAGTGATTTGATATGTACTTTGATGAGCTAAGGAGCTACGATACGCATCTCTCCACATTCCATGAGTATCACTCATCACGTCTTTCATTTTTACACTGGGTCCTCATCAAGTGATAGCTAGGATGCCAGCAATGGGATTTTAGCCCTTGATCTTGAGTGCACGAGGATCTTAGCTGAAGACTTGAATTCCATCGCTCTTCATGGGTTCAAGTTTTATTGAGTAATCCTAACTTGTGATAGACTAAGCTCATGTGATGGGGAGTAACTCCATCCATCGGCAGTTGCAGGTTCTCTATTGAATGACATGATGTAACTGGTGATAGTGCAAGGGCCAACGATGGGTTAAGGAATTAACCGCATCACTCATTACGGGTCACCCTCTAGCAGTAGCAAAGTAACATGTGATGGGTGATGGACCAAGTGCTAAAGGATACATATTATATCGCTTATCGTGGGATAAGAGAAGTGTTTCATAAGGTAACATGCGATGGGTGATAAACAATGAGTGGAAAACTTAAGTAACGCTAAAAAACACGTGCACAAAAGTTGTTCATAAAAGAGGGACCTGCTAGGCTCAACAATGACCAAGGTGTTGGGGCTGATTGAACAACGATGATAAAGACCATAGGAAGGCACTTAAGTGACTGGTAACCTGATTTAGCTGGTCAACGCGAGAACATAAGATGAATGATAACCAAGGGGGGTAGGGTATACAAAACTCTTAAACCCTAAACCCTAGTAGAAATAGGATAAAAGCAACTAGTAATGTGACCATGAAACCAATGGAACCATGAAAATTTTTAGGGTTCCACCACTAGCCACATGAAATTATCATGAATTCAACTTAAGACATTTACCCATTCATCTTCATAGTAGAAATTAGGGAAGTTGTTCCACACATCCATTTTCTACTCCATCAAGCTCTCATATTCTATTTTTAACTCAAAATAATCTCCATTCAACACCTTCTCCCAATATTCTTCCATCTTCAAATGATCATACTCTTCCATTTTTGTGTGGATATAGATCTACACATCCTCTCTATGCATTACACCATACTAAACCCTAGAGAATGCACCTTCAAGGTTCGTCTTCATAGATTTAAATGAGGGCTTCTTGAATTTAGGTCTTGGCCACTCAAGCAAATCAATTACTTAAGGATTAAACATTTTGAACTTTCATAGAAATAGGGTTTGCAAGAAATTGATAAATACCTTGTGAATCTTTACTAGTAGGGTTTCAATCAACACTTCAAAAATACTTCAAATTTCCTTTTCTCTACTCTCCACTTCAATTTCTCGATTTTGAATGAATTTAACATATGTGAAATTAAATATAATCCCTTTTCTAGTGATCTAATGTGCATTAACTACAACACATAAAGTTAGGTAAAAAAAGATAGCAAACCCACACTATATTGTCAAAGGAACCTTCAATCACTCCGTAAATTTCCGCACCAAGAGATTCCACACCGGATATGCCACCAATAGATCAAGCATAACAACCTACACATATGATGAAGACATCAAAATCTCATTCTTGGTGTGGGCTTTGAAATTTTTTTTGTTAAAAACTCCCGCTAAGCCAAAGCTCTTTATCTAGTTTCCAGAGGAAACATTTGCACCAGGACCTGAAAAAAACTCATTCTTCACCTCATTCTCTTCCTTTTTCTTCCAAATATTTTTCATTTCCTTCTTCATCTCCACCAGATCAATCTTCTTTACTAAATCAATCTTATGTGAAATAGAGGGTTTCACATTCTTCCTTATGAAAAAATTAGCTATGTGTCTTGGCTTATTACATTTGTGGCATATGACACCTTTTTTCTAAACAAACTTACTTCTTTCCATTTTAGATTTGCATTCAAAAGCATTATGCCCAAATCCATTGAATGATTGAAACATCGTACCATTATTGTGACCATTTATCATCTGACTTTTGTATTCACTAGCCTTATGACCAAATCTATTGCATGTATAGCATTGACGAAAAAAGATTGAACATTTTGATTCATTTTGCTTCTACACTCTACTGCTCTATGTCTAAATTTATTGCAAGAATAACAATAACCATTAAAATATGAATACCTTTATGCAACTAGTTTTCTGAAAGCCTTTTAAAATCTCTCTTCTGTCGTCGGACCTATCTAATAATGCTCTTCTTATCTACATTCTTCTTTTTAGCATTGTTTGAAGTTTGATTTACCTTTGAACTTTCTTCTCTTTCAAACCCTAATCCTTCTTTGTCTTTTGAAGCTTTTTGAGTTGCAAGTATATCGTCAAGTAGGGTGGAGCTCTTCTTGAATTTATCTTCTTGGGTCTTAGCTTTCTATAGATCTGATCTCAAAGTCACAATCTCTTGTTCAAGCTTTGAGCATTCTTTTGATTTGTCTTTCAATCTGGCATTTGGGAAGTATTCAACTCTTTTTCCTTCTTCAACTTGCACTTTCAGATTAGTGATTGTATCATTTGATTGTTTGAGCTGGTCGTTTGTTTCCTTGAATATTTATTTAGCTTTCTTGAGTTGATCTCTCAACTTCTTAATCCACTCACTTGCTTGCTTCATATCTTCTTTGAGATCTCTATTTTGACATTCTACTTTATCCAAATCATCAAGGCTGATTTGAGTTCTCCTTCCATATTGAATTTACAGTCTTCTTCAGTAAACCCTTCTGAGATGATTTCTTTTGGAGGAATAGGATATCTCCTATTTTCCATGTGTTCAACCTCTAAGATATACCTTATCGATTAATCCAATCGAAGGAACCAAGCTCTAATACCAATTTTTGAACACCCAGAATACTGAGAGAGGGGGTGAATCAATATTCACTGAAACTCATTAACTCCATCAAATTAATCATCCATTCAAAGCATCACATTAAACTTTTAGTAATGAAAGAAAAAAATAAAGCATGCATCACAAAACATAACACAAGAACACTCAATTTACGTGAAAAACCCTTGAAAGGGAAAAACCATGATGAGGATTAGCTCATAATATATTATAACAAGTTATAATGGAGTTACAAAATGGTGGACTCACTATCCAAGGACTCATTGTCCAAAAAGAAAGAATGGCTCACTATCAGTGGCTCACAACAAAGGACTCACTACCCAAAATAGAAAAAGATAGAAGAAATGGTGGCTCACTGCCAAAGATGAACTGTTAACAATGCATTTGCAACATGCTAAAAGTATAGTTCCAATTAAGCACATAAAATTGACTTAACACACTTCATACTTCACCACTATCACACTTCACACTTCACTCTACATTAGATCTCTCTCACACACACTTGAAATAATTCAATTAATACTTTGCACAATGAATTAACCTTATATATATACACACATCTCTCATAAACACTCAAATAATCAATTATGTTGTCTTAATTAGATGAAACATGCAACCACATAACCTGTCAACACAAAAATCCAACACACATGCTTTTTAGAATTAAAAAAACATATTCAACACAAAAATAGGTTGACGTGACCTATAATCACTCCCATAAATCTATTCCATACATAACTCTTCACAACCCCAAAACCCTTAGGTCGGCACCACATAACAAAACTGGTGAAGCAACAACTAAATGAACCAACTATTTACTAACAACTTGACACATAGACCTCCAAGTCGCTCACCACTTGGAGTGCATACAACTCTAACACTTTCCAATGCTTCCTTAAATTGGATAGCATAATATCATCCACGGTGGAATGTGGAGCATTCCAATCATGCACTCTAAACTAGTCACTCTGCCATTACTAAGCCCGATACTCTATGACTAATATCTTCAACTATGGAATACATACAACCTTGAAACCTTAGATATAAATACCTTCAACACATGCCATCAATACCTCAAAACTGCATGAAAATATTTTTCATAGCGGAGCAATGTGAACCACATAACTGTTCTTCTGATCATTGAACATTCACACTGGAACTTAGTTAACTCTCCAAAACACTTGGTCTTCTTCGGACCAACACTTTTTCATTTATATAATGGGTTTCCATCAATAAAAGCACCATACACCATCCATACATCATCATGCTCATGTTTCCAACATATTCCTAGTTATGTAATGAATTTGAGTTTTAACTTCATTTATTTTAGAAAGGATATATCTATGTTGGTTATATGAAATATAAATATTTTTTTTTTATATATGAGATTGAACAATTGGGTGTTGTTAAGGATTTTTAGTTGGGGTTTTAAAAGAGGCCTTACTTAGCACAACTCAAAACTTTGAGGTGTTGGTAGAAGGATATGATATGTGATATTATTCACAAGTTTTCTCTCTTAGGTATTGAAACATAGAAAAATAGGTTATTGAGGATCAAGATGGGGTTTGATGGACCTATTTCTCTCTATTTCATTAGGAAAATGAGATCTAAACAATGAAAGGAATATCAACCTTGAGGTGAGTCAAGTCAAAGTGTGAATCTACTGATTTCTTTTTCTTTTTTGCAAAGACAGGGATCCTGATTAAACAACACTTTGGGGAGAAAGATTAAAAATAGAAAACTAACTCCAAAATGCAATCTAAAACTTGGATATAATAGATTAAGCTCAATACTAATGGAACCAAAAATTGAAATTCAAATCAGAGAGAGGCAAGATGATGTGTATCAGAGAGAGGGTTTGTCTGCAAATTTTGGGAGCCTCTATAATAGATCTGAATCCTTCAATTTTCCTAGGTTTCAAGTTCAAAAAGATAGAAATAAATTTTGCAAGTGAGTTTCCATGAGATGACAACTTTTGTGAAATTTTTTGCAACTTTGACAAGTTCTCCCATTTTTCTCTTCAAGAGATCTTCAAGATATCTTCCACCTAAATCTATAATCACAAATCAAAAGGAAAAAATGTTTTATTATTGGTGAATTGGGGTTTCCTTGGTCAAACCTCATTTTGGTAATTAAACCTTGAAATGAAATGAAATAGCATGAAAGGAATGATGAATGAACAAGTCGATGTCACAAATCACCAAACCCGTGAATAAACCTTGGAATGTAGATTTGCAACTTGCATGAAATGGCTTCAATGGATGTGGATCTTGATCTTGAAAATTGATTTGAAAAAATGCCTTGAATTCTTGAATGGATCATGAAACCTACATCATCATATTAGCTCTAAAAAAATGCATGATGCAAGAATACTTTGACATGACAATTAGATCTTGATTGCTGCAATATTTCTTTACTATATCTTCTCTTGAATGTCTTGAATTGCTCTTGAAATTCTCTTGAATTTCTCTTGAATTGCTCTTGAACTCTTAGATTGCTTGGATCAAAATTGCTAGGTGAAACATAGTGAAATGACCTTGTATTTATAGGTATGTAACATTAATTTCCCAAAATTAAAATAACACAAGATGACATGTGAATATGGATTTGAATATATTAAAATACCACCAAAAAAATAATTTAAATTTAGGTCGTAGGTCTAAGTGAGGACCCATTCGCCCATGGGAAAATGGGTCCTAGGTCACTCACCTAGCACACACATTGCTCAATGAGAAGTGTATGTTTAGGCATTAATGAATGTTGAGTTTCCTCTTTAGAAAAAAATAATTAATTAGGCTTGGATTCGAATTAAAGGGGTCAATTAAGGAAAATTATCCTCAATTAATTAATGGAGCCCTAAATAAGTGTGAAAGTGTAAAGATACACTTTAAAACACTAAAAATAAGGCACAATTAAGTCCATTTTAATTAATAGGGCCCTAAACTTAATGTGAATATGTAAAATACATATTACAACACTAAATTAAGGCATAATTAAGTTCATTTTATTATTAATTCTTAATTAGGTGTGAAAATGTAAAAGAGATACATTTTTCTATACTAGATTTAGCCCCTACTTTAGTGAGAGGATGAAACCATGCGAAACTCACACTAAAGTAGACATTCAAGACACATGTATGCAACAATGACAAAGATACTCAATCATACAACATCAAAGACCTAAGGAAAGGGAAAACAAGGCAGATCAAGCCTCAACTATCCGATGCGATGTGGAACATGCCTCAGTTGTTTGTCCAAGAGAAGGGGGTGGATCAAGCTTCAACTGTCCAACGCGATGTGGAAAATGTCTCAGCTATTTTTCAAAAGATGTTCACAAGAACTTGATGTGACCCACTATGCAAACAATGCACACACTAACTCTGGGATAATGGGACCTTAGGTTTTCCACTAGGTGAGCCCCCAATGGGTGGAAAATAAGAGAATCTTATTAGGCTCCCATACCATATCAAAGATATCCCTTTGACAACTTCAATAAGGCACCACAAGTTGAGACTTTGGGCTTCATAAGGCCTAACAAGCTACGTTATGCTAAGCACTTATGAACAAGGGAAAAAATCCACTGGCAAGAAAAGTGTGTTATGCTTGGTGGCCTTGAAAGGGGTTGGGCTTCACAAGGTTAGCAAGCTATATTATTCCAAACACTTATAAATAAAAATGAAAATAAGGTTTGTTCAAAGGGAATTTTCTTAATTCATGTAAGGTCTCTTCTTAGGGAACATCGTGCCTAATGTCTCTAAGAGAGGACAAGTCTAGGGTAAAAGATTCTCTATCTTAGGGAATGCAATGCATAGCATCACCACTAAGAGGAAATTCATACACTAAGAGATATCATGCTCTCAAAGGACATCAAACCCAATGACACTACCAAGAAAAAGACACATCACAAGAAGAAAATCACACAATAAAATGTGAGTGTTGAAAATAATGCCAATATATGCCCCCACTTTAAAGAAATTGCTAGCACCATTGCTGTGAAATTTTTTCTTTAAAGTAGCCAATGAAGAAGACATGAGATCTTATTTAGAAAGCCCTATGCCAAGTCATATGTTCCTTAATGAAGCTATATCATGAAAAAGAAAGGAGGGGGGTTGCCCCAAAAATGAAACACATAAGGGATCCGCAGATTTGGGGTCAGTATATCTTTGCTACAATGTTGTTATAGAGCTCAGAAACATCATCATTCCCTAAATACTCACATAATAGGAAGAATGACACAAAGAGAAAAAAAAAAAAAGCTTTTGGGTTAACATGGAAGAGCCCTAAATTTCTCAACGGGTTGCATCATCCCCAAAGGGAAAACACAAGACAAGTGAAAAGATAAATGTTTATGACATATAAAAGAATGTAGGTATAAATAGAGGAATGCACATAAAGAGAGAGATACATCAAATAGAATAGTATGGGGGATCACATTACACACATGCAATCACACAAAGAACATGCAAAAGAAAATGAAGAAAAGACTAGTAAGGCACATGCAAGTCAACATATAATAGGTCATCCACATCCAAATCTTGATAAGTATATATACGAAAGGTAAACAACTAGCCAAAGGGACAACATCAAGTGTTGAAACTAGGACAAGGCTATCTAACCCCTTGCACCCACTAAGTGTAGGAAAAGGATGAGCTGAGATGATTGATGGGAATGAGCTCCTTAAAATAAATAAAAAGATTAGAAATGAATGTTAAACATGTAATAGTGAGAATTCTATGATCCTAAAACTATTACATGGCAAGAAGAAAAGTGCATTCTTTTAAGGGATTATCTCTATCATATAATTTTTTTCAAGGATCCTCCTCAAGGCACAACAATCATTAGTAAGGTTCCCAAGGGTTCTATGATATGTACAATTTAATTCATGTTCTTAGGCTTGTTACCCTTACTAGGAGGTGGCAATGTAATCTATCCTATATGAAGAAGGTGTTCCATATTTTGTTTAATTATGTTTTAGTATGTAGGAATGACAACTTTTTTAGTTTGTAAGATTTGTATTTCTTGCTTGTTCGAGGATCTTGTTGAGGTTGATTTGAAGAAGAAGGACCTAAAGTGATTCTATCATCCTTATGAGACAATAATTCATCAATATGGGGAGGACATTTGTATCCTTAGAAGATGTTGAGGGATAAAGATTTTGGCATCCTAATCCTTTAGTATCTTCACTTGGTATTTGTTCTAGAAACTTTTGAATTTCATGCTCATTAGTTATGTCACATCCTTGCTTAGTTAAGATTTTAAATCCTTGGCCATAAGTATCTTCTAGGTTGATGGGTGTGTTGGTCACTTTGTTAACATAAGATGGATAGGTATGCACTTGATTAGAGGAGCTAGGCTCACTCATTATTGGAGGTTTAGGCTTAGTTCGTGACTCAATTTCAGGATGTAAAAGAACAAACATCTCAAATGGTGGGATGGTAGGGGGTGTTGGTTGTTGCATGGATGGGTAAAGGGATGAATTTTTCTCAAGATTGTTAGGAAAATTGCTTATGAAAATTTTCATGCTATCATCATCTTCTCCAATGATGTCAACTTCACGAGGAAATTCATTAGGAGTTGATTGAGCATGATTAGATTCAATTGTATTAGGATAATTTCCATAAACACAAATTGAAACATCAACTAAATATGTTAAAAACTTCCATAGATTACCAATGCACATGTCCATTTTTTAAAATGCAAGGGGATTTTCAAAATTTCAGATTTAAAATGAGGTAATTTTCTGATTACACTATGCAAAAATCTGAAAATGATATCTTGTAAATGTAATTTTGAAATCACACAATGCACTAAATTTATCAAATGAAGCTAAATATGATCAATTCCACTTAACATAAATTCTACAAATTGAAATAGAAAACTAAAAATAACATTTAAGTAGAATGCAAAAACAGATGTTTTCATGCCCAAAATTTCAAGAAATGACCCTAATCAGGAACTAATTTTCCTAGGGGCTAATGGGTCCTAGGTTAGGGTTTTTAAAAAAATGTTTTTACAAATTTTTGAGTTGATTCTAGTGGTTTCTAGATTCTGATCTAAAACAGTGAGTTACAATATGAATTTTCTATGAAATTAAGGTTGAATACAAATGCAAATTATGACAAGATGACAAACTAGGAGACCTAATTTGATGTGTAATTTTGATTCAATTTTCAAATGCAAGTGAATGATGATGCAATGCTATGTAAATAATTTGTAAAAAGATTTTTTTTTTGTATTTTTTAAATTTTAAGAGATGCAAAAATGCAATCCTAAAACCCTAAATGAAATGCACACTAGTGCAAGTTAAGCAACCCTAAAGGAGATCCAGTTCGATGCAATGCAATGCAAATGAATGCAAAATCTAGATCTAGGGTGAAAATGGACTCCAAAATATAAAAATGCAATGATCAAACGTCAGGTTCACCAAAATGAAACGAAGAAAAATAAGTTTATGGGAGGGAAAAATGGGGTTTGATGGACCCATTTCTCTCTATTTAATTAGGAAAGTGAGATCCACACAATGAAAGGACTAATTTTCTTTTTTTGCAAGGATGAGGGTCCTAATTAAACAACACTTTGGGGAGAAAGATTCAAAATAGCAAACTAACTCCAAAATGCAATATGCAACTTGGATCTAATAGATTAAGCTCAATAATAATGGAACTAGAAATTGAAATGCATATTTGAGAGAGGTAAGATGATGTGTACCAATCACCAAAAGTGCTTTGCTAAAGCTGACCTAGGACTCATTCACTTGGGGGCGAATGGGTCCTGAGTTAGGGTTTTTCTGCAACTTTTAGGAGCCTCTGCAATAGATTTGAATCCTTCAATTTTCCTAGGTTTTAGGTTTGAAAAGCTGGAAATAAATTCTACAAGTGAGTTTTCATGAGATGACAACTTTTGTGACAAATTTTACAACTTTGACAAGTTCTCCAATTTTTCTCTTTAAGAGATCTTCCACCTAAATCTGCAAACACAGATTGAAAGAGGGAAAATTGTTATTTTGTTGGTGAATGGGGGTTTTCCTTGGCCAAACCCTGTTTTGGTAATTAAACCTTGAAATGAAATGAAATGGCATGAAAGGAGGGTGATCCCACAATACTAGTTTACAATTTTTGGCCAAACTGGACACTGAAGTGATTTTTTCTAACTAAATCTTCACTTTCAGGCTCCTATAGCGGCTAAACCGTGAGGAATTTGAAGATGATGCAAACTAGTGATTTGTGACATTTTGTCTGTAGATTCTAAATATTTTTTTTTTCAAAATTTTTGGAATTAGATTGCACTTCATTTTCCATCTCCTTTGAAAACTAGTTTTTATTAGTAAACACCATTTTAAGGAGTGATGCTCACCGTATACAACATAACTTTTTTTTATGAAGGATAAAATTCTAATTTTTTGAATTTACGTTTATAACTACAATATCTAACCCTTTTATTTGGTTTCATAGTGTTTTATTGAATATTTTTTCCTTAATCAAGTTTCAAAGTCAAACTGATTACAGTTCAAACATAGGCGGACCATATATGTAACATAAATTTTTTTGTATGTACATCAAAACTCTTTTTTTTTTACTGGATCAAGGACATCAATACCTAGCTTGCACATATTTTTTAGAATTTTATTTTGATAATCTTTTATTTTTCCACATGTGCAGAATAGAGAGCTTGATTTTTAGTGAAAAACCTATGTTTAATCAAACTTAAAAAACAAATACATAATAAGACCAAAAGATATTAAAATTATATTTGATGGATAGCTCATTCTGAGGACTACTAACATCTAGTTGGGTTTGTGAATTATCCTCCATTTTCATCCTCAACTAGAGCTTTAAAGGAAAAAAATTATGCATATTTTTGGTGCCAGAGGGGGAGAAGGGAGCAAAAGGGGGGTTTGAATGAACCTAGGTTCGAGTGAATCCCCTTTCTACAAAGTTTCTCTTTGTTTTTTTATTTTGGGAAATGTGAAATATGTGGGACCTAGCATTTAATAGGGTTCTCTTGAAGGGGGGTTCGAGTGAACCCTTGTTGGGTTCGTTCAGACCCTAAGTTCGTTCGAACCCCCCAAAAACCATTTTTTTTCATGGGGGCATGTTTTGCAATTTTGCTTCCTCAACAGAATTGTAAACCATTTTTGTGGGATCACCCAGGAATGACGAATGAACAAATATATGTCACGACTCACCAAACCCTTGAATAAACCTTGGAATTTGTAGATCTACAACTTGCATGAAATGACTTCAATCGATGTGTATCTTGATCTTGAAACTTGATTTGAAACAATTGTTGAAAAATGAGGTGTTTTCTTAGCTTAATACTCTATAAAACTTTAATATTGCTCATCTAAATAAGCTTTTCCTTTGTTACGTATTCTTTGTGGGTGATTATCTTGATTAATCCATTTTACTATTGTAGAATGTAGACAGAAGTTGATAGAAGAAGTAGACAGGATATTAGAAAGATTACACAAGATGTACTGTGGAGAAACCCTTTCGGGAAAAAAATCCACCTAGAATTATTCTATTATTCAATCTTCTTAAGTAGATTACAATAGATTCAATTCTTACTTGAGAATGCTTCTTCTGCCTTCACCAGAACTTCTTCACAACCTGCAATGAAATTGATAATAACTCTCTTCAACTTGCTTGACATAAATAGGCTTTAATTAGCTTTGTAAACTCAACTTGAGTTAGAATTACAATGCTCAAGCCCTATCCCTAAAAGGTACACCTATCTCATGCAAATAGGGTTATTCCATGAAGAACAATGTCAAATGGTCACCTTTATGCATTTGGGAATCCCAAACTGAAGTGGCAACTGAACCTTCATTTTGTAAATATCTTCAAGGCTTCATCCTCAAAGTAGGCACCCAAAAGTAATCCTACTTAACTGAGGCTTCAAAAATATCTCAACATGCAAAGGAGGTAATTCCAAGAAGACAACTTGGGCGCCCAAGTTGGCTCCAAGTCATTTCTTGTTAATTGAAATATTTACTCAACACCATTCATGCAAGAATGGTCATCCCCTATTAACTATAGGTAGTCCTTGTTATCTGTCATACAACTCAAGTCATTAGACATGCATTCCAAGTTAACTGAAGTCAACTAGAATTCAACTAAAACTAACTGAAGATAACTAAACCATAACTAAACTAAACTGAACTGAATTAAACTAAACTGATTTTGAATTGAAATAAACTAAATTGAACTAATTGAACTGAACTGAACTAAACTTCATGCATGCAAACATCAAACCCTAACTCCTAGGATCTTTACATGCATTTAGAAGTGGGTGGGTGCATGAAGTTGGGTTACACTTTTGTGGCCAACTTCAAAAAAAGATTGAAAATGACATAACGCGAGCGCGTTATAACGCATTCGCATTATTGCATTTTAAAAGAAAAAAAAGTGAAAGCTATTCATTTTCTCTTTTCTATTTTTATGTTGTTCCCATGGCCAAAAACCCTCAATTTTGTGCTCGCGTTCTAGGAGGAGGCATTCTACAAAATTCATCAACAATAGTTGATTTTGTTTGCAAAGATGGTGCCACGATGATGAAGAGGTGCAGGAGGTAAGTATTGTTTGCTATTTGTTTTGAATTTCTTAGTTTCAAGTTGATTTTGTTTGTTTTAGGTTAGATTTGATTTTTTTTTTTTAATTTGTAGGAGATGCAAATAATCCTGCAAATCCTAAAAATCCTCAACAAGAACATGCAAATCCTCCTCAACAAAATCAACCTCCCCCACCAATCACTCAACACCCTCTTGGCACTCAACAAAATTTGAGGTGTGAAATTGAAAACAACAAAAAACAAATTGAGGATCTTCTTAGTAGGTTGAGTGATCCAAATGCTTCAACCACAAAAAGAATGACACTAGCAAATTCAATGAAATTGATGTTAAAAAATGTAGATTCAATAACCCAACAGATAACGGGATGGCAAGATAGGAGGCATGCAACTAGGGCATATTATGGAGATAAACTATCATATAAACAAGTAAAAGATTTAAAAATTACTAAAGGTAATTTATGCTCTCTATTCACTCACCCTAGAACAAATCAAAATCTTAGCCTCAATGCAAAGAGGTTTCCTATTCATTGTTGCCACCACCAAGAGATTAGGAACCATTTTTATGATAGGTGGTACTTGGTCTTTGATTACCCACCATGCAACAATTATGAAGTCCTCCAATATTTTCTTAGGAAACTATATAGTGAGTTCGTATTGAACCAAATCCCAAATTATTTTGATATGAGGGAGTTCTAGGGGAGAGGTGGGGGGTCGGCTCAGGATAGGCCCGATGCATAGCCAGATCCTGCGCGGCAAGGGAGATGACCTCTCACTAGGATGCCTCATGAGCACATTGTTATGCTTGTCGTTGCGAAGGAGAGTGCCGACGTAGAGACATTGTAGGCGATCAACACTTTGACCCAGAGTGTCATCCATCATACTAGCCCTATTGTACAATGACATCCAGGGGAGTCTTTGGGTGGTGGCCTTCAAACCCATGTGTGTCAATCTTGTAGGGCGATTTGTTCATATGACCCCACCGACACTCAGGAGGTTGCTACACAGGATTTGTATGCTACTACGCAAGATTCGTATGCTGCTATGGGGATGGAGAGGATGGCTTACATTTTGTATCGTGCATATGGCATTGATAGTTGGGTAAAAGTCAACATGTTCATTGAATTTAATTTATTAAATTTTGATTCTGAAATGCATGATTAACTAATTTAGTTTTATTATTTTAATAAAATTGTAGGGTCACAGTGTTGAGACTGGATACACCTATCCTCCACCTACTTATTTATGCAATACACCTATCAGTGGGGTATGTAACTAGTAAACAATTATAAATTTATTACATTTTAATAACATTGTTTTACGAATGGTATTTAATACATGTGATTTTGGATGTTGAACAAGCTAATATTGGCGGTTTCAAGCAAACACCTCCTAGAGCCAGTGGATTCACTCAAACATACATAAAGGTAATAGAATAAAGAGAACTTAACTAATGAATTCTACTTAATAGATTTGTGTAGTTTATATTCATATTGTTGGTTACGTTGCATTACACATCATTCAAACTCAAAGCATTACTTCAATTTCCATAACTAATAACTAGATGTTGATAGATGGAAAAATTTCAACTGTACAATGTAGTTGTTTAAAAAGTCGACATAAGCAACACGATGTAATTACTTCACAGGGAGGAATGTGCTTGCAAAGGTGCACCAGCACTACAAACTATGGATGCTTGGAAAAAATCTATGAAACCGTAATAGTAAGCAATAGCATAGACAAGGCAGTTAGTGATGTAGAGCATCATATCAAAACACTCAATCATCAGGGTACATCTGATGCAGAGCATCCAAGAAACACCATTAACATCATTTCTTTAAGGGATTTCAATCCCAAATAGAATCAGGAGAAGATCAAATATAATTTCATCAGAAATCTACTTTTCATTCAACCAAAATCCATTCAAATTCTCTTAGCCATTCCATAGGCCATCATTCATCATTCCACTAATCAGTATTTCAATTGACTCATTCAGAGCAAAAACCATATTAAATAAAACTTTGACTTAATCAATTAGATTCACATCATTCTCAACAACCATAAAAACAACATAAACCTGATTATTGACACTTGAACAATTCATCCTTTCATTTATTCACCAAGGCAAAAAATCAACTAAACCATACCTCACTATTATCAGTCCATTATCAAGCACTGTACTCACCATATTTTGACTACAGTAGTCTATTTACAAGTTACAAACTCCTGCTACAATAGGATCTTGATTATCATCTTGTGGTTAATCACCAATTTGCTCAAAGGGCTTCATAATACTCACCCATCCAACCATCAAAGTCACCAAACCTGTCTTATACACCTTAACAAAATTTAGTAACATCAATCATATCATTAGTTTGATAGTAACCAAGCACTCAATATCATCCTTTCCACTGTTTAAACAAACGTCTTTGTTTTGATCAGACAATATCATATTCCTCTAGTAGGTATGTCAACCATTGAATCGGGCAGTTACATTCCTATCTCAAAGCTTATTAAAAAACTCAATGCACATTTAGAAACACTTTCGAGCACATCACAACATATCAAATTTCTTATATGTTTGACATAAAGAAAATCATCAGATTTTAGACTGTCCTCTGAAGAAAGGCTAGTAGATTAGGCTTGTTTTACAAAGGAGACCACTTCAAAACCATTCCAAATCACTCAAAACCTCAAAAAAGTCTTCAAGTGTGTCTTATAACTCAAGATTTCACCATTTATAGGGATTGAAAACCATGAAAATGTTCTGATCCAATAAACCCTCATTTATAGGGTGTAGAAGCACAAATCAAGGAGGGTTTTGTGACAAATACTCTTGCAAACCTCTATTTCTCTGGCCACCACCTGGAACATGATTTTTTTATGTCTTCCAAGACCTTCTACATTGTTTCCAAGCCTATGCAAGCTTTATTTATTCATGACCCATGACTATAGCATCACTTTGTGTAGGAAAATCCTCTATTTTCCAGTGTAGCAGCAACTCCACCATGGTATTCTTGTTTTTCCCTACACTTACAATCATCAAAACATGCAAAAATCCTAACATTAACCTACTCCACCAATTTACTTGACCTACATTGGTGGAGTAGTGAAGAAAAACCCTATTGGACTCTCAAACTTGCTTCTAAAAGGACTCTATCGGGCACTAAAAACTGCCTCTTATTCTTTTGTTTCCTAAAACTAACCAAGTAAAACTCTTGAAATTGGAAAATAACTCCTCTTTACATGTATTCACACTATGATTTAACTTTGGGTGTTCCTAAATTACCAACACAAGAAAACAAAACAATCTAGAGTAATGCTGCAAACTCAGAAACATGGAATTTTTATTTCAAAATCTAATTACAAGAACACAAAATTCTTCTTTTTCTCTCTTGAATAAGCAACTAAAATTTCTCTCTTTTCATCAAAAATCACATTGTTTCATTTGCAAACCACAAGGCAATAAAAATCCAACTCATTTCAATACTTCTTATCATCCTCAAGCTTCAAACACCTTATTTATTAGCAAAAATGACTAATCCGTGCACAAGAAACCTAATTAGAGTCACTAAACAATCCACTCTTTCATCATTCACAAAGGAACCCTTCCACTCAATTTTCTTTACCTAGGAAAAATAACCAAAAACCAATCTTAAATGTTACAACCTATATCCATCAGATCCTAACACACCTTTGTCATCATCAATTTATATGAATTCAAAGCAAGAACATGATAAAGAGCTCTGAATCTTTCAATTCCTTAAACAACTCACCAAATTTTCACTTTTACCAACTAGTTCCTCAAGACCAAGATACTACAATCAACCATTTACACCTCAAGCATTTCATCTGACTTCCAAGACATTACTCACATCATGTTTATTGACTAAGCTTATTCTATGCACAAATCAAGCCCTACAAAGGAGGGTTTATTGCATAAGGTACTTAAAAACCTTAAATATTCCTACCACCACCACAAACACCATGGAAATAGCCTGCATAAGCTTTAGAAATGATGTAGAGTGGAAGGGAAGGAAAACTCACAATCACAAATGGCAAAGTCACTTTAATGAATGCTTCTCTCAAATACTCTCATGAGTCCTAAACTCCACTATTCTTTAAGAGACCAACCCCACACACATAGGGTTCACAACTCAGACCACTCATAAAGCTTGAAAGAATTTGGATCATGACTCATTAAGTCAAAACAAGGTTTAACAACCCTCTAGCATTTAGGTTTCAACAAACACCCATCACTATGGTGACTTAGACCTCACTCTCTCTTAAGGCTTGCAACCCTTGCTTGGTAGGATAGTAAGAATAAAAAACACAAGGAAGACTATTAAGACACCAAACCTATGGATTCAAACCCCTAAGATGGACCCCTACAAGGTTCCAAAACCCTTCCTCTTGACTGTCAAAACATCACTCACAATGGCCCTTTCTACCGCTGCTCCAAAAGGCCTAATTCATAGACCTACACCTAGGTCTTGAATATCTAGGCTCTCCCCTTAACCCAAAATCCAAAATTAAAACTCCTACAGGTTCTTCACACCTGTTTCCACCATTCCTGAGTGCCTCTTAAACAAATTCTTCAAAATCAAGAAAAAACTCTTTTTTTTTTGCTTGTCAATTATGCTTGCCACATAGAGATGTCAAGCCAAAATTCATGCACAACTTCCAACAATGAGGCTTTCGTTCTCCAAAAAATTGAGGAGATGATAGTACAGCCTTATATCTTCCATCCCACTGAGATTTAGCAATTTTACAACGTGGGAATGGAAGAAATATACATTTTTCACCCAAAATGTTGATTTTAAGGGTTTTCAGACCACCCAATAGAGAAATTGGAATATCTCCCTTGATACTCAATGAAATATCACCACTCCAATGCCAAAGGAAATCTTGTTCAATTACCTATCCAACCATTATGGGCTTGGAGTATGAAAGTGAACATACAGTCTGTACCAATTACGAGATCAACAAATTCTTTAGAAAAACACAGGAAAAACAACAAACTTCTTATTGAAACTTCTTCAAAACATCAACATCAACCTTTCCTCAACCAAGAGAGGCATATTTGAAGTATTACAAACTCCCTCAAACTTCTTGCAACTATCTTTTGAAAACAGAGACGTTGGAAAACAACTAATCTCATGCTTTGACTTCTAATTTCCTAGTTAAGGCAATGTGAGCAACTTCTACCAACTCGACCACAAAGAGCCTTCCAAAATATGTCAAATGCATTTAAAACCTTTTCAAAAAGTAAGGTGACTCCCCTCAGGTGTCTACATACAGTGAGGAATCCTTTTTCCTTATTTTTCCAAGATGCACTAGACTTACAAAGGAGGATGGAGACCTTGTTGTACAAAGAAGTTGGTCACCAAGACCAAAAACTCAACCAAAAACCTAGAAGACCTACTACAAAGCATTGAAATGGTCCATAAGACCTTATTCCATCCATAAATCAAGAAAAAAAAATGAAAAATTATTCTAGGTCCCTTAGACCCATGGGTGCTCCTGCACCATACTCCCAAGCAAGAAAAAGATCTCAAGTCCTCTTTGATATCAGGTCTTCTACAATAGTTCCATGCTATTTAATATCATTTTATGACATCCATGTTGCATCCTCTTTAGGTAGACCTTTCCATTTGACCAGGTATTCCTTGTAAACCTTCCTTGTAGTCTTCTTTGTCTCCTTGGTGTCTAGGATGCATTCAAGAGTCATAGGTTGGCTGGGGGGTAGTTCCTTCACCCAATATTCATCCTCCATTGCTGTTGTACCTGCTCCATCACCTACATTCACAGAAGCTTTGAAAGGATACAATTTAGAAATGCTGAAGATAGGAGAGATTGCCACCCCAGGAGGTAGCTCTATTTCATAAGCATTTTGGCCAAACTTGTAGACCACTTTGCAAGGTCCTATCTTCTTCATCATGAGTTTGGTATACTTTCCTTTTGGAAGTCTCTCCTTCTGCAAGTGTTCCATCACCAAGTATCCAACCTTGAATTGGACATTCCTCTTCTTTAAATCTTCCTTTTCCTTATACTTCTCAACATTCTTTTGAAGGGTTTCCTTCACTTGTTGATGAATATCCCTGATTGTAATAGCAAAGTCCTCACCTTGAGCACTTCTCTTAACAACTCCTTGTAGATATCTTAGTTCATAGACCCCTCTAGGGTGCATGCCATAGACTACTTCAAAAGGGCTTCTACCAATGCTCCTATTCATGGAGTCATTATATGCAAATTCATCCTGAGGTAAAATCAGATCCCAAGCTTGTCCATGCTCCTTGGTAAGGCATCTTAAGAGGTTTCCCAATGATCTATTCACCACTTTAGTTTTTCCATCCATTTGTGGATGGTATAATGAACTAAAGGACATATTTTTTCCTTGAGTTTCTTCCACAAGGTCCTCCAAAAGTGACCAATGAATTTAGAATCCATGTCAGAAACAATGCTTAAAGGCAGTCCATGTATCCTAACAACCTCCTTAAAGAAGAGACCGTGCCATCTTACTAAATCTATCAACTACCACAAAGATACTATCAAAACCTCTTTGGGTTCTAGGCAACCCCAAGACAAAGTCCATACTTACACACTCCCAAGGCCTATTGGGAATGGGCAATGGCTGATAGAGTCCTGCATTTGATGAAGTTCCCTTTGCCCTTTGACATATTGTGCATCCTTCCACATACCTTCTCACATCCACCTACAACTTTGGCCAATAGTAAAATATCCTAACTTGTTCCAAGGTCTTGTCAAGGCCAAAGTGACCTCCAAGACTCCCACTGTGTTTCTCCTTTATGATATTCTCCCTCATTGAGCATTTATGCACACATAATTGGCTTCCTTTGAAGAGAAAACCATTATGCAATAAAAATTCATAGAATTCACCATGAAAAGAATTCAAATGTTGCTCACAAACATTGTATACCTCCTTGAAATCTGAATCTTCATGATACATATCCTTCAATGTTTCAACCCCCATGCTTTGGAGTTGGATCTCTTGCACTACAAGTTCCCTTCTACTGAGAGCATCTACCACCTTATTTTCTTGGCCCTTCTTATGCTTTATTGTGAAAGTATAGGCTTGCAAAGACTCTACCCACTTCATGTGCCTATGACTGAGTTTGTCGTGTGCATTCAAATAACTCAAGGCATGATTATCAATATAAACAACAAATTCTTTAGGTAACAAGTAGTGCCTCCACTTTTTGAGGGCTTGGACCATAGCATACAATCCCAAATCATAGGAAGAATACTTCCTGTTTGCTTCATTCATCCTCTCACTGTAAAATATAACCGGTCTGCCTTCTTGGCTCAAAACAACCCCTATTGCTTGATTGCTAGCATCACACTCAATGGTAAAAAAATTATCAATATCAAGGAGCACAAGTATAGGCTTTTGTGCTACTCTCATTTTTAGATATTCAAACCCTTTATCAGCCTCATTGGTCCAAGAAAACTTACCTTTGTTACCTCCTTTGATGGTGTCCAAGATTGGTGCACAAATTTGGCTAAAGTTCTTGATGAACTTTCTATAAAAGCTTGCAAGTCCATGGAAGCTTGTCACATCTCCCATGGATTTTGGTGTTGGACAAGTAAGAATAGCATCCACCTTTGAAGGATCCATCTTCAAACTTCCCTTGGAGATGACAAAACCAAGGTAGACTAGTTCTTCCTTCATGAATTCACATTTTTCCATGTTGATCAGCAACTTCTCCTCTTGTAACCTCCTTAGTACCATGTCAAGGTACTTCAAATGTTCTTCTTTAGACCTGCTAAACACAAGGATGTCATCTAGATAAACTACAACAAAATTTCCAATGAAAGGTCTCAATACCTCATTCATAAGGCGCATAAATGTACTAGGGGCATTTGATAACCCAAAGGGCATCACCAACCACTCATAAAGCCCTTCATTAGTCTTAAAAGTTGTCTTCCATTCATCCCCCTCTCTGATCCTTATCTGATGGTACCCGCTCTTTAGATCAATCTTGGAAAAGTAAGATGCTCCTGATAGAAAATACATGAGATCCTCCATTCTTGGCATCGGGAACCTATATTTGATTGTGATCCTATTAATGACTCTTGAATTAGTGCAAAGCCTTTAATTCCCATCCTTCCTTGGTGCTAGGACAATAGGAACAACACATGAGCTCAAACTCTTCCTCACTAGCCCTTTATACATCAACTCTTGCACTTGTCTTGCAATCTCCTCATTTTGAGCAGGTGTCATCTTGTATGCAGCCTTATTGGGCAATGTAGCCCCTAGAATCAGATCAATATGGTGGCTTGTATCCCTAATGGGAGGTTGGGAACTAGGTAATTCATTCACTGTTATGTCCTTGTACCTTTCCAAAAACTCTTGGACTTCCTTTGGTGCATCTTCCTTCTTCTTTGTGGGAAGATCTGCTTCACTTTTTGGCTTCATAATTAGGAAGAATCCTCTTCCTCCTCCTTCCTTCAAGGTCTTCATGAACTCCTTCTCACCCACCATAAAAAAACTAGGCCCTTCATGCTTTGCCTTGTCTTCTTCTAGGAGAGGTGAAAGGTTTTAAGTCTTCCCATCCTTCACAATGGAGTATGTGTTCTTCTCCCTATCATGCTTAGTCTTCTTATCAAACTGTCAAGGCCTACCAGAAATATATAGTTTAATACTTGTACTCAAAATTTTGTTCATTAGATCTCATACATTATAAGTCATGATGTGGATCACTATTGTAACTTTTTTGTGATTGAATAATTTGTTGTTTTATTTTCAGATGTTGGTTGTGGAAACACCTCCAAATGTTACAAGGGCAATGGATATCGGTGTTTCATCTACTATACAATCCTCCATGGCTCTAATAGAGGAGGTATGAGGAAAATTATTAAATTTCAATTTACATTTGTTGTTATAGATGTTAGTTCTAGTGAAAAATCAAACCATTATTGATTCGCAGTTTAATTCATATTTGGATGGTTTATATAGGGCTTGAGCACGCCTGAGCATCGACATGCAAATATTTCCATCGTGGAGAGTGATCATGAGATGGTTGTACGTGATTATTTTGTTAAATATATCATTTCTTATGATGTAATTTCTATATATTAATGTCTTTACTTCTTATTGTAACAGTTAAAAATTCACTAGGAGCTAAACTGTAGGAGGAGCAGTAGGAGCACTCCTCGAGCATAGCAGAAATGAGTGACAGAATTATCACCATTAGATCGCCAAACAAAGGGAAACAATTTATTTCCAGAGCATGGAGAGAAATGAATTTTGATTTCGGAGCCCTTTGTTGTGTGCCTAGACATGGTAATTTTGTACATATCTTGTATTGGATATATTTGACATTGTATGCCTATATGGCATTCTCGTAAGCCTATATGGCTATTTTGTAACTATATTTTATCATTATATCGACATATATTGATGTATGTGTACATGGATATTTGGTTAATACAAATCTTTTTTATCGATGGTGTCCATATTTGCTCTTTTTGACAATGTCAAAAGCATGGCTGCATACAAATTAGGCAAAAGACTTTTCCTTTTAGATTAGCAATGCATGGAAGTTTCAAAAAGTATCCTTGATATTACAAAAAGCTATGTGTTTATACCATAGCATAAAAAATATTTTGGGGAAAAAATCGGCAAACCAAAAGTATAATATTTTTTGAAAAAATCAGGAAAAAGTCTAGAAAAAATAAGAAAAAAATCAGATTTAAAAAAAAGGTAATAAAACGTAGAAGAGATAACAACTTTAAAAAAAAAATTAAAGGCATTTCCATAACATGGAGATATAGAGAGCAAATAAAATAAAGAGTTTAACTAATAAATTGTAAAAAAAGATTTTTGTAGTTTATATTCATATCGTTGATTACATTGCATTGCACATATTTCAAACTCAAAGCATTGCTTCACATTGCATAACTAATAACTAGATGCTGATAGATGACAAAATTTCAATTACAATATAGTTTTTACAAAGTCAACCTAAGCAGTTATGCAATTACTTCACATTGCATAACTAATAACTAGGAACAACTCCCAATTGCATTTGCTTGTCATGGCATTCTATGAGACCACATTTCTTTGAGGCATTTTTTCAAACAATTCATTGCCTTGTCTATACTACCATATTTTTGATACATGTCTACCAAAGCATTTTGTCAAATAGTTCACTACCTTTTCTATCACCATGAGACCTCATTTCTTTGAGGAATTTTTTCAAAGAGTTCACTGCCTTGTCTATGCTAACACATTTTTCATACATGTCTATCAAATCATTTTATCAAATAGTTCATTGCCTTGCTGCTATGGCTAAAAGCCTAAAATGTGCTTTCAAAACAAGCTATGGATTGTCATGGCATTCCATCACTATGAGACCACATTTCTTTGAGGCATTTTTAAATAGTTCAATCGCCTTGTCTATAAAGTACCACATTTTTCATACATACAAGCTACTCAAAGAATTTT
>VDFB02179234.1:58807773-58827775 GCA_007258455.2 Sequoia sempervirens
CACATTTTTTTTGCGTGTTAGTAAACACTTTTTTTTGTTTCACAATTTTGTTGTTTTAAGTCGGCATTCAAGTTTATGGTGGTTTGTTGTTTATATGATGATATGTGATATCTAATCCTAATTCATGCTTCTAGGTTGCATATATATATATATATATATTTTGTTTTTACATATTTTTGTACCAATGAACCCAAAATGAACTGAACCCCCCTCCAAAATTTTTGGCCAAACCGGCGAACAAACCCCCGAACCTGAACCTCAAAACCTATTCCAACACTCTTCATTTTTCCTGCACAAACTTAATTGACCACCAAATTATGTTGCCCCTTGACTTTACCCACGTTTACTCCCTCAAACCTCTCTTTTTCATTCAAAACCCCTATTTTCCCAACTAGGGCATGTCATGCCATAACATACTTTTGGCCTCCCCTATCCTTGCAGACCTTTTGAACACATCAAACTCCACATTCTCACCCTATTTCGAATCTATTCTAACTTATTTTCAAGCAATTTCTTCTTTTCACCTCTTCTAGCCTTGCTTTTAAGGGGCCTCAATTTTGAATTTTCAACAGGGGGAGCATTAGTAATCTCTTCCAATTCCCTTACTAATTCTATTTTCTTTTTCCTACTTACATCAGGCCCATATCACCGAGACACAGCCTGAACAATAGGTGGAATGGCCTATTTCAACATACTACACTCAAACCCTTAAGAGATCGATCCGGTTGAACGTAGCTCAGAGTGATCCACATGTTTGGGTGAGAAAGAGGACCATGCCTAGCATGAACATGCCTATTCAGATGCGTTGGAATAGTTTGTTTGGTCACACAAGTTATAAAACAAAAGTTGCACCACTTTGCAACTTTCCACTACTTCCATTTTACACTTTTTCCATCAATTAAAATCTGGACACCACGGGAAAACCACTTCGAGATAACGAAAACTGAGAGAGGTTATTGTAGAGGGGCCCAACGCAATCTCATGCTAAAGTTTGCAGCCATTTTTCCCTTTGGACCCTTAAGGGATCGATCTGGTTGAACATGGCTCAGAGCGATTCTGCGTGTTTGGAATAAGAAAAACAACAAAAATGAAAACAAGCCATAATAGAATGAAAGAAAATGTACAAAGACTTCACATACCTAAAAAACCAAAGTTTCAAATGTAGGAGTTCTAACCAATTATGTAGCCTTTTCTTCTTCTTTCCTCAAATTCCTCAAAAATTTGACTTTTTCAAAAGCGTGTTCCCCTCCAAACTTCAATTCTATATCAATTATCACTATAATTCAAACTTGAATTCATGTTATATGCCTTTCAATGTAAAAACTCTGCTATTTCATGCAAAGGTGGTGGAATCTAAAATTCATGCATGCACACTTCACTCAATCACCAAAAAGCAACTTTTTGTTGGAGCACGTGCAAAACCAGGAGAATATGTAGAATGTGGGCCGACATCATAGGTATATTGTGTTTTTAACCATTTTTAGTGCAATAGAAAATGTGCTCATGTTATAACGTGAGCACATTATTTCTTCCTAAACGACCATCTCTCTATTTATTAATAATGTGCTCGCGTTATGATAAAGTTAGTTTTTTCTTAAGATTTAGAGGGTAGATCCACTCCAACCCACTCCCACACTCTTTCACCCTCCAGCACCCTATCTCCCCGCACTAGCCACTCTCTCCCATCCCCTCTCCTGGAGTGCTCTCGACTCTTTCCATTCTCTCCAACTCTCTCCTCTCTACCAAATATTGAATATTGCATCGCGCCATCCGCCCTGTCATCACATCACGCGTAATGGATATCGCCCATCGCCCATCTCCCCGCTCGTCCATATCGCCTCAGGTCATCACGCCCATCATTGTCCATATCGCATTTCGCTATCACGGATTATCGGTTATCCTCGCCGCAATCATCGCCCATCGCATCATCATCTTGATCGCAGATCCTGCCCATCGGGAATGGATGTTATCACGCCCATCACCAGATCGCCCATCATCATCATAAATGTCATAATAATGCATCGCCGAATCATCGGGCCATCACGCTTCATCACCTCCACCTCCCTCCTCCACCCTTCCATTTCCCTCCATCTTTGATTCCTCCACTCTCCT
The DNA here is from genome assembly GCA_007258455.2 of Sequoia sempervirens. NCBI lineage: Eukaryota > Viridiplantae > Streptophyta > Pinopsida > Cupressales > Cupressaceae > Sequoia > Sequoia sempervirens. The sequence continues at coordinate 58,809,886 of VDFB02179234.1, forward strand.
CCACCCTCATCCACCCCCTCCTCTCCACCCTTCCACCCTCCACTCCACTCCACCCTCCACTCTTCCATTTCCTCCATCCTCCACCCTCACCACCCTCCTTCCACCCTCCCCCTCCACCCCACTCCATTCCTCCACCCTCTTCATCCTCCCACCCTCTCCCATGCTCTCCCCACTCTTCCACCCTCCATTCCCCCCTCCACCACCCTCCACCCTCCACCCTTCCACTCCACCCTCCACCCTCCACCCTCCCTCCTCCATTTCCTCCATCCCACTTTCATCCACCCTCATCACCATCTTCCATCCCACCTCCTCCACCACTCCAGCTCCACCCTCCATTCTTCTTCCTATCCTCCATTCCACTCTCCACTCCACCAGATCCTTCCACCCTCCTCCGTTCCACCCTCCACTCTCCACCCTCCACTCTTTCCACCCTCCACCCCCTCCTCCTACCCTCCACCCTCCATTTCCTCCATCCCTCCACCCCTCCACCCTCCACTCCATATTCTCCTCCACCACTCCACCATCCACCCTCCTTCCACCCTCCACCATCCTCTCCACCCTCCACCCTCCTCCATATTCCCTCCCCCACTCCCCTCCTCCTCCACCCTCCCACTCCATTGTCTCCTCCATCTCCCACTCCTCCCTCCACGCCTGGGTCCACCCTCCATCCAGCTCTCCACCCTCCGGCTCCTGTCCACCCTCCATAGTCCTCCATTCCGTCCATGCGGACTCGCCATCGCATCCCTCCCTCCCGATGCCTCATCATATCAGATTATCATCTTAATGTCGCCCATCCGTATCCCTGTCATCTCTTGAATTTGTTCATCGCCATGTCATTGCATCACATCGGTTTGATCCCCACCCTAATTGCCATCCACTCCACCATCCATCCACCCTTCCACCCTCCATTCCACTCTTCCACCCTCCTCCACCCTCCATTTCTCCACCCTCCCCTCCACCTCCACTCCAGACCTTCCGTTCCACCTCCACTCCATGCTCCACCCTCTCCATCTCCACCCTCCTCCCATCCATTCCACCCTCCTGATAATGCATCATCGTTATCGATTTATCGTAAAATGTCATCCATATCGCCCATCTGTCACGTATCATATCGTCATACATCACTTGTCGATAATAATAAAGCATCATCGATGCATCAATGTCGAATATCGCTTATCGTGATAATCGCGTAAGGATCATCGAATAAGCATGTTTCGCCCATCGCCAGCGTTGCATCGGTGTCGTGATTTGCATATATCGACCATTTCCATCACGCCACTCGGGTTAAAAGCCACCAAATCTCCACGCCACTCCTGTCGCCACCCTCCATCATCGAGCCTATCCACTGCCATCATCGTTATGAAATGTCATGCATCGTGCCAGAATATGGCGGCCATCGCCATCGCAGAATATCGCCATCGCCATCATCATCATCGATATCACCCAACATCGTTCATCTCCGCATCTCCGCCATCAAACATTCACGCCTGTAATCATCTTATCACATCATCGCCGGTATCATCTTATGGTTGTCTGTGAATGGCTCCCGCCATCACGCCCTCGTTAATATCCCACATCATCGCCATCGAATATCATCATCGATCCGCCTCATCGTCTGTGAATATCGATATATGTCTTCCCGCCCATCAGCTCGGTTATCGTCATCGCCATCGGAATGGATGCATCAAAAATATCGCCATCACGCCATCATAGATCGCCATCGTTGTCGTATCGCCATCGTGGTTTAATATCGCCCATGATAAAATATCAAAATAATGGATATCGATCAGTTCATGTCACGGATTCATCGCGCCGCACGTAAATTCAATCATGTTAAAATATGTAAATCATCCGTATCGCCATCAAAAGCATCACGTTGCATCATCATCGCCGTATAATGTTCGCCCATCAAAATATGCGTAAAAATGCATTGCGCCATCGTTGATATCGCGCCATCTAAATACGCCATCGTTTATCATCACTTATCAATAATGCGTCTCGCGTCATCATCTCGCGATCGGGCGTATGGTGCATCGCCCATCGAATAATGTTTCCGCCATCATCAGGATTAAAATCATTGCGGTAAAGTCGGTTCAATGGATAATCTGATATGTCATCGATCGCCATCGCGCTTTCAATCATGCATGTTCGCGGATAATGCATCAGATGAATAATATCACTTTATCTTGCATCGATGTGCCCATCAATCGTTATCATCTGTCACGCATGTTTCCATCTGGATATTTCGCCCATCATCGTAAAATAATCGCGATCGAATATATGCATCGCCATCACGGATAATGGATATCATCGGCATCACGTTGTGTCATCACGCCATCACGGTATCGCCATCACGCCCATCGCGATATCATGCGTATCGCGTCATCGATCACGCCATCATCGCTCGAATATCACATCGGTATCATCGCCATCATCATCATCATCGCCCCGTATCAATCTCCGCTCGTCATGTCATATCCCGATATATTACATCGGTTCATCGCCATCAATAAAATATCGATAAAGCATCTTACGTACCACTTATCATGCGCAATTGCATCGGGGTAAATATCACGATAATGTCATCGATGTTATGTCGCAATCATGCATCACTTGCATGCATTACATGTCATCATGTCGCCAAAATAAAAATATCTTTGCATGCCGGATCTCGCTCGTAAATAATATGTCGCCATGTTTTCATCATCGATATCGATGCCATCAGTTTAATGTCGCTGATCATCATCATTTAATGTCATCATAGCATCGCCGCGCTTAATAAAATAAAATAATGGCGCTGGTCATAAATGTCGTAATAAATAATAAATAATCGGTGCATCATCATCGCTGTTTAAATCATCACGTAATATCATGGGTCAATAAATAATGTCATCGTAACCGCCCATCAATAAATAAATCATCGATATTGCATAAATAATGTCATCATCATGTCGCTCGTGTTTAAAATCGTCAAATGTCGTAAATATAAATGGATACTTAAATCGCCGCGAAATGTTCACGGATTATCATAAATCATCCAGATCATGTAGCGCCTCAATATGGCATCATAAATATCGATACGCCATCATGTTATCGCGGTCATCATGTTCCATATCCATCATTCCGCCTGATCATATCAATCATGCAAAATGTCGCGTATCGTGCGATCATCATAAATATCACGTAATGTCATCTTAGCCCATAGCGTCATCGCGATATCGCATCGTGGTCTCAGGTCGTGCGGTAAATACATACATATAGGCATACATACAGCGCATACAAACATATACATACATGACACACCAACATACATATACATACAAGCGTATGAACAAAAATTTCAATAAATTGGCATTTAATTAAAGGAAGACATAACGTGAGCACGTTATGTGTTGCTAGACATGTTCCCCAGAGAAGCAAAAAATGTCAAAACTAACACATAACGCAAGTGCGTTATAACGCGGTCGCATTTTATTTTTCTTTGGGAATCCTTGAGCCTTAGATTTGGTATTTTCCTTGGAATACCAACCCAAAGGCTTGGAGGGAATTCCCAATGACCAGAGACGTGTTTTTTGCAAATTCTACAATTTTTCACATAATCGGGTTTGTGCTCACTATCAGGATTGCATCTGGTTCAATATCGACAAAATCAAACACATGGGTAATGTTAAGAGCTCTCTCAGCTTTCCAACGATGTAATTTTTTTCACTTTCTGACAATGTTAGGCCTTTCATCCATAATTTCTTTTGTTTGTATGTCTATTTTTTGTCAAAAAGCAATGTTTGGTGTTTTTCGTTATAAATTAACCGTTCATCAAAATTTTGAATAAATTACATTTTTAGAAACTAGACTCCATTCTACAAATTTTTAAAAATAAAAATTTAAAAAAATCTATTACTTTCAAAAATTTGTAGGGGGAGCACGACCAAAATTATGCTTTTTAGGAAGTGCCCACTTAGAAAATTAGTAAAAAAAAAATATTCATTAAAAAATTATCAAAAAAATTATGCATCAACTAGATACTATTAGCTAACTTCTGATTGTAGTGATTTTAAAAATATTACAAAAAATTTCACCATGCTAGGGTCGTACAAGAGTTGCTATGTTATGTTTTTCTGACAAAAACAAAAGCAATTTCTATACATCCCTCTTTTGAACCCCTTAATATCAACCATTTTCAAAATAAATTAGTAGTTTTGAAAGTAGACTTGGAGCACTTCGATCCTTTTTTTGTTCCATCTCAAAATTTTAAGTGTAGCTATCCTCAATTTCACGTCCAAGGTCAATATTTCCTAATTTCAAGAAAAAAAAAGTGGCCACTTAAGCCCCCTTTTTGGGAACCATCTTGGCACACTTACCCAAGTGTTATCTCTTACTCTAAATAGTTAACTGAACTCAAGGTGAGTGTCACCTTACCATGTGGGTGCCCGATGTACCCCTATTATTCAGGAACTCACAATGGACGCCCTCACATGCTTCTAACATTTAGAATTAATTACAAATGCCAATTAACATGATTATTTCATCAAATATTAATCCCATCCTAATCTTAGTGTTGTTGAACACATTCCAAGAAGTTAGGAGATACATGAAATAAATAATGTTTAGCATTGCAATTAAATGGCATCCTATTTCCAACAACAATGCCTTGAATGCTTGAATGGATCATGAAACCTACATCATCATATTATCTCCAAAAATAATCATGATGTAAGAAGGCTTTGACATGACAATTGGATCTTGATTGTTGCAATAATTCTTCACTAAATATGCTCTTGAAAGCCTTGAATTTCTCTTGAAATTCTCTTGAATTTATCTTGAAATTTTCTTGAATTTCTCTTGAATTCTTAGATTGCTTGGATCAAAATTGCTAGGTGAAACATAGTGAAATGACCTTGTATTTATTGGTATGTAACATTAATTTTCTTGAATTTCAAAAAACACAAGCGACATGTTAATATGGATTTGAATATGTTAAAATACCACCAAAAACATAATTTTAATTTAGGTCCTATGTCTAAGTGAGGACCCATTCACCCATGGGTGAATGGGTCCTAGGTCACTCACCTAGGACACACATTGCTCAATGAGAAGTGTTATGTTTAGGCATTAATGAATGCCGGGTTTCATCTTGGAAAAAATTAATTAAGGGATCCCTAAATAAGTGTGAAAAAATAAAGATACACTTTACAACACTACAAATAAGGCACAATAAAGCCCATTTTAACTAATAGGCCCCTAAACTTAATGTAAATATGTAAAATACATATTACAACACTAAATTAATGCATAATTAAGTTCATTTTATTATTAATTCTTAATTAGGTGTGAAAATGTAAAAGGGCTACATTTTTCTACACTACATGTATTATGTTTCTGTTTTGAGGTTCATGTTCACTTGAAATTGGAGTTGAGGTTTACATGGATCCATTGTGATCATTATGTTTGTGGTTCTTGGATACAAGGCAAGTGATTAGGTTCTGGAACCTATAAATTTGATGAATTTATAATGCTTTGTTGTTGTCACTTTGTGCCACTCCTTTTGATTTAACTGATTTGAGAATCTTAATGGTGTATCATGCTCAAAGTGCTTCTGGTAGTTGTGTTCTTCCTCACTAGGTTGCAATGAAGAACCCATTTACAAAAAATCCAAAAAAGGATAAGTTATAAACTTTTTAGACTTTCAAGATTTTGATTGTTGGCATGTTTTCTTACCATCTCTATCACTATTGGGTTCTTTCTTCCTTCCCTTCCAAATCCATCACTTGCATAAGTATAAGTGTTTTGAGTTTAAATCATTATCCTTAACTCTTAGCCCTTATCGCTTTTGATTTATTCTTTCCTTTCTTCCTCCAATCACCGAAGTTTTGATGAAATCCTTTAAGACATGTATTAAATTTTTGGTCTTTGTGGATCCTCCATCTTCCTTACCTCTTACCATAATTCCATCATAAACCTTAATCATTCCTTCAAATCCTTAATTCCCGATGTCATAATCTTCATTCTTTTGGGAAACGACCTTTCTTCTAATCCTTTATCATAATTTTATGAAGAGTATTAAGTCATTCATCTAATCTCCAATAAGATATTTTGATGGTTTTGAAAACCTTGTTGGGATCTGAAGGTGGTTTTCAAACCTCAAGTAAAAAATATACAAATGCAAATGATCAAAGTTTTTGTCAAAAGTTTGAAAGGTTTTGAAAAAAATTTCAGGCTTCGATGTGGTTGTCGAAACCTTGTCATGTCTTGACAAAGGTTTTGAATCCGAGCTTATGGGTCAATGCATAAAAAATTCAATTTTTTCTTAGAACTTCAAAATTTGTTGAGAACCTTGTTAGAATTCAACGTGGTTTTGAGATCCTTATTAGACTCCAACATAGTTTTTGAAACCTTTTTTGGCCCCATCAAAGGTTTTGAAACTAGGTATATTGACCAACACTTGAGAAATATACACTTTGAGACTTTGAAACATAAGAGATTTGTTAGAATTTTGAAAGGTTGTGAAAACCTTGTTAGATTTTGACAAAGTTTTTGAAACCAATTTTAGATCCTAACAAGGTTTTCAAAACCAATGATATCATCGATCTTCGGTGACGGGTCTTTCTTCTATCTTCGTCTTATTTTTATGATAAGGAATAAACCTTCCTTTCGATCCCTATTCCCTGATGTCATATTTTTGGTCTTCAACAATCGGGTCCTCTTATAATTATATTCTATCTTAGTTTTGCAATAAGGAATAAGTCTTCTTCTTGACCCTAAGTGACATCTTCCTTTCTCTATGATCTTCCATATTTTCATCCAAACTTTTGGCTTTTTCCTTCTTCCTTCCTTTCTTCCGAAAAGCATTAGGCCTAATGCTCGACATACGACAAAAGCTATCTTTCAAGGATCATGGTTTTGACATTCTTCATATCATCTTCTTCATTATGTGGTATATGGTGGGCTTGATGCCCAATGCCCAACATGGGTTTTTTCTCTTTGGGGTTTCTGGATCCTGAATGATCTTTTTCCAGCATTTTTGACAAGCAATTCCTTGCATGCCTGATGCCAAACATCTGATGAAGGTTTCCTCTCAGGGTTACAAACTATTTAATGTATAGTTCAATGGTTAATTTAGGCCTAAAGCTTTGGAAATATCCCTAGGAGGCATGTTTTCAGGCTGTAAATGCCATTAATTCCCATTGAATCTCACACATCTAATCTTAGTTTTGGAAATGTAGAAAAAAGGAAGCCTTAATTTCAATATCCAAAACCTAGGTCAATTCCACCTTTTCTAGGATTTCATTAAGGATGCAAATCCACAAGGAAATTGGATTGACTTTCAACCAAAAAGGTGAGTCAATCAAACTTGGATCTATTCCTTTTGAGTATTTGAAATGTATAGGAATTGAATTTCCCAAAATAACCCTATCAAATTGTGTGCCCTAGACTACAAATATAAGATTCTGATAACAAGAAAAATGTAAGAACAATTTTGATTGTAAAACTAAGAAAAATAGAGATTTGTACACCTGTCCTACAAATTTGGGATTGAAAATGGGGGACACTCATGCCCAGGGACGTGTGAGTGTCCTGGTGGGATTTTTTGAACTTTTAAAATTTTATCTTGTAGTGCTCTTTTTTCTCTCTAATTTCCTGCCATGTAACTTCTATCTTTGGATTTGTACCTACAATAAATCTACAAAAGAGATGTTGGGGGGTGGCTATATAGGATCTTTCCTCAGTCAAGCCCCTATTTTTATAATTAAACCTCCATAAATAGCCAAAGACCTAATAAAAATAGTGTGTGAGACCTAACCTTAAGTGTTTCTAAGGTTTTTATGAGCTAAAATGCAAATAATCCCTACTCAAGTGTGTTAGAGAGAGATTCCTATATGATAATGAAAAGATCTAACTAAGAGAGAAGTAAGAACACTATTAGAAAATTTGAAACACAATGATACCTTGCTTGAGGCTACAAATAAATGAATCTTGAAGATGAGAACACTAGGAAACAAGTCATTAGGTTGAAGGAAATGGCCAAATACATCTCCCTAACCTAGAATCCATAATTCTCTTCTATTAGCATCAACCTTCAATCATGCTATAAGACTTGATCATATCTACAATATGCTTGAAAATATATGCAAATTATGATGTACTTAAAAATATGGTTGAAGAGCATAGGTACAAATATGTCTAACAATCTTCTCCTAATCTACTTTAATCTATTGTTTTCTTCTTTGTATCATTAAAATTTAAGAAAAAAACTAATTTTCTCGCCATTAACTACCTACCCTAAAAAATATTCTAATGTACTGTTTGCAAAAAGAGAAAAAGAATGGTGTATTTGTGCTCACCAAGAAGGACTAGATATTGGAATTCACGATAGTAAGAAGGGTTCCCTAAATAAGAAGGAGAAAGAATGTTCGACACAACATAAGAGGTTAGTGTTGTGAATGAATGAATGTTTCCTCCACTTGTTGGGTACAATACCAAAGTTTCATAGGGGGTTCTAAAATCACCATCCACCTTTAGTGCTGCCAACTTCACTGCAAAGTTTTAACACCCAGGTTGGTTTTAGGAGAACACCATTAATCTGATGATTGAAATGCTCTAATCAAAATTTATTGTAGAAAAAATAAATTTAGTGATCAACAAATTAGCTTACAGTCAAGTGGGTAAGGATGTTGTAATGAAAATGTGGGTTGAGGGTCAAGCCAATCATAAGCTTTGATATGCATTGCACTTGCATTGTACTCAAGAATCATACATCAAATACCACTTTTTATGGTCAAGTGAATCTTCTATATTCAATTTACTTTCATCAACTTCTATAATCATAATCATTTTAGGAGAGGGAGAGCAACAGGGTCTATTTGAGTTGCCCAGGGATATAAAGAAATACATATTTGCAAAGCTTCCATTACAATCAATCTCTCACTCTCTCCTTGTTTGCAAAGAATGGAATTCTATTTTTTCCTCATGTAGTTTTGTGTCCATAATGGGAATTCTATTTTGTCCTCGCACAATTTTTGTGTCTGATACTTCCTGCCAGGGATCCCTCCTTCTAGTTGGCATGTTCATTGTTCTCTATTCGGGTTTAGGGGCCCTTTCCCCTACTTCAGTTATAAAAAAAATAGATACACTTACATGAGAGTTTGACACAAAAATTCTTGACAATAGAAAATGAAGTGCAAGAAAATTGATCAGTTTCCAACAATGTTATTCAAAATTATTGTAAAAAAAAAATAAGCAGACAAGAAAGTTTGCATTGGTCAATCTACATATATTTGCAAACTAAATAACAAAATAATAGTGGAAAGGCTAAAAAGATTCCTGCAATCAACATTTGAGGAAATCATTTAAAAATTGTTAAAATGTACTATTTTTTTGTATAAAAATAATATTTTAATATATGTTGTAGATAGATGGAATTTTGAAAGTGGCCAACGCATTGTCAAATTTGTTCCATGCATTTTATGCAAAATGCAATTACAAGTTTGAAATTTATGGAATACTAGAAGAACAAGTTTCTTATTATGTTAGATGCAATGAAGAAGTGACTTATATCTACTCCCCTTATCTAAAAACCATTCTAATAGTTGAAAAAAAATAGACAATAGATTGTGTTGCTAATAACTCCATTGTTCAATTGTTACTGCCTAATCTACACAACACTACATATGAAGACTACATTGAAGAAAAATTAGTAACTGTCATCTTCATGCTACATGATTTCTCTACAAGAGGCCACTTCACATTGTACCACAACAATGTATTCATCCATGCCAACTGTGTTCAACAATAATCAACACATCCTATGAAAAAGTAAGTATAATATTTTCCAAACATTTCTTACTATATGCATATTTCTATTCATTGCTATATTTTATATAATACAATAATGATTTTCTGACAACTATCTCAATAAAATCTTTGTAGGCATCAAATGAGATATAGAAGGGAACAATGTTGTACTTCTGCTATCTGAACAACCACTATCTTATGTGCTAAAACATGTTTGATGAAGATTTATTAGTTGTTTTCAAAAATCTATCATGACACCAACTATAAACTTCAGTTGTATAATTGTTTATGATAATATGTTTTAGTTGCTACTTACACACCATGATCCCTATCATACATTGCTAAGTCTATGAATATATATTTTTATTGAAAAATTTGTCATGACATCAACTATAAACTTTAGTTGTTTAATTGTTTATGATAATATGTTTTAGTTGCTACTTACACAATTATTTGTATAAAATTTGAAGTTATATGATCCCTATCATACATTTCCAAGTCTATGCATATATATTTTTATTCAAAATATTTGAAAAAAATAAAATTTTAAATATAACACAGTCACATTACAACCCTAGCTGCTTTTGTTAACTAAGTATTTAGAAAAAACCAAACAAAACCCATAATCTATAGGAACTTGATGCAAATGCGTCTCTTTTTCATGATGGTTTGCACATATGATACTTTATCAAATGTATATAATAGACATCCTTAATGAAAGTTCAATTATTCATGCACTCAATACTTTATGCATGATGATTTGTGCTCTTGATACTTTTTCAAGTGCAAAGACTGAACATCAAAAGGGTAGTTTGTTGAGTGCAAAGGTTTGACACCATAGGTATTTTACACAATGTAAATATTTGACACTATAAAAGATGAAACTAGGTTAGAATTTTAATGAATTTGGTAAAATGGATATCTCTTAGTTCTCAACACTAAGTCAAAAGAGCCTTATGCATGGAAATTCGTTAATCCAATATTTTTTTGAATGTAGAAACTTGATACCATAATATTATTTTGTTGAATGCAGATACTTGACATCATCAATAATGAGGTTAAGGTCAAATCACAACCAAATTTAGTTGTAAATTAATTTATTGAGTGCAAAAACCACCACTCAATCAAATTTAATGGGATAGATAGATACTTCTTAATTATTTACAATAAATAAAAAATCACTTGTCCCTCCAAAATATTAATTAAATTGTGTAGAAAAGCATTCTATAATCATAATAGGGCCAAGTCTCATGTCATGACCATGTAGATAAATCCCAAAATACAACTAGTCATTTAATACTTTGTTGGGTGCAAAAATTTGATACCATAAGGGTATTTTGTTGAATCCAAATACTTGACATCATAAGTAATGAGGTTAGGGTGAAGTCCCAACCAAATTTAGTTGCATGAATATTGATCAAACACTATAAATTTAATTTATTGAGTGAAAAGAACCACCACCCAACCAAATTTGATACAATAGGTAGACACTCCTCAATTCTTTAAAACAAATAAAAAATTCACCTCCCCCACAAAGTAATAATTTATAATTATGCTAAGAAGCATTCTACAATAGCACTGAATCTCATGTCATGATCATGTATATAAATCCAAAAACATAGGTGAAATATATTTTAAAATTTAAAACTAAAACTCAATAATAAAAATAAACTTATAATATACATGAATTAAATTTTATCAATTAGAAAAAAAGTTATTATTTATATTTTGAATATAAAGACATATAGTTTTTAAAATATTTATTAATTTTCAAATATAAAATTATTAAAAGACAACAAATTAGTATATAATATTAATTATAATTTCAAACTAATAGTAGAAATTCAAATAAAAATAAAGTAAAAGAATTCTTAATTGAAAACAAAAAATTTATGTGTTCATATATAAAAAATAAAATAATTTTTAAATGGTCTAGATGGTAAAATTAATAGGAAGGATCCTCATAAATGGCTTCTCTAAATTCAAACCAGACTAAAAAATCGAATAAAATGATTCAAAATTGATTAACAATAATATTTTACACTATTTTCTAATAAAATAATTCTTAAGTAAACCAAATGATTCAAAATTGACATTTCTCAACTTTTTTAATAAATACATTTAAAGATATTATACTTATTGACAATTGAATTGAAAATTGAAACCTTTTGTGTGTGTGTTTTCATTTGAGCCACTTTAGTGGGTGTGATGCTTTGGTGTTGGTCCCCCATAAAAAAGAAAACCATAGCTGTTTTATGATTCGACAAACTTTTCATTATACATAAATCTTGAATTGGTCGTGGAGGCACATGGGCATCTGTGAAATAATATGTTGCATCTGATGGATCAGTTCCCTGTCATCTAGAGATATAATATTGGAGAAATAGCGTACGAAAGAGATCCATTCCAAACAGGCTGGCAAGAATCGACAGCCTCCCCTGCACGAGTTATACCACGACTTGTTTTTGCCAAATTTTCAACAATAGCTATTAAATGCCTTTGAAACACTGTGCCCATTTTTGTCCCACTTTTCAAATATCTCCCGATTCAAATGGTGGTGATAAGGATTAGCATTAAATAATAATAAGCAAATACTTTGAAGTTTCACAGTCTCAAGTCAAGTCCATTAAACAATCAGCTCAAAGCCCACAGTAAATCTATCGGCCCCTGGTTTTTTCGAGTCTTGTCTAACGATAGGAATAACATCAACATCAACACGGAGCAAAGCAAATGGCTTTTTATCTCCTCCTACATCTCTCCTCCTCTGCATCCATTCAGTTTGGCCCATTTCTTCTGTACATAGATAGATATATAGTTAGTAAAATAGACAAAAGCTGATAGCGATGAGTTCGAGCGCTGTGCAGAATCTATACCAACTCTGCAAAGAGACGTTCTCGCCTCCAGGGATGGTGCCTCCGCCGCCAGCTGTTGCCAGATTGACTTCTTTTCTAGGTATTCTCTCTCCCCTTTTCTTTTGAAAGCACAGGAAGCATTGTAATTTGCAAAGCACGAAATGGGTCCCTGGATTTTAGACATTAGAGCAGCTTACAGAAGTACCGGTGAACATACCGTACTACAGATTTTAGTGTTGTCTGCCATAACCACTGGTTGTATCAGATTTACAAACTATATTATTACGCACCCAAATCAAAGAGATTAGTGTAAAACGTTGTACGTCAAAACGGGCCAACGTGGTATCTGGTTTGTGGGAAAGCATTAATTGAAGCCTTTTGAATTTGAAGCCTGATTCACATCCACCTCTTTCAAGCTCGAAAACTACTACTAGAACTCGTAAAAGTGATACAGCTGGATCACGAGTGCATACAAATTTCAATCTTTGACATTGTTTCAGACCTTTCTGGTATTCATTTTTTCCAACTTTGGCCATGTCTTAAAAATTCTTCCAAACCGCCTTCTCCTAAATTTTTGATGGATTTACACCTCTCATACGTAAAGAATTGTGTCTAATTTAAAGTAAATGATAAACACATATTCTTTTGAATCTGTTTTGTATATATCAACATTCATACAACGGGGTAATTGTTGGTTTGACTTAAACAACACACTCTAAGTTTTGAAATTCATACGATCGGATAATTGTTGGTTTGGTTTAAACAACATACTCTAAACTTTGAAATCCATATGATGGAATAATTATTGGTTTGGCTTAAACAACACACTATAAGCTTTGAATTGTTTAGGCGACTCACATGAAATCGCACTAATAGATGTACTTTAATGAAGAAAGTGATGTAATTTCAGATAAATCATCTAAACAAATCAAAACTTTGAATGTGTTCTTTAAGTCTGACCGATAATTATTGTGTCTAATTCATCAGAACGCTTATAGAGTGGTACTAGACTAGGAGATGATTTAGTTAGAAGTTATCTAAATCTTAGTTTGGATATGATGTACAGAAGAATTGGGTGAAGTAGTTTTGGTAATTAGAATACAACAGTAGAAATGTGTTGACAAACTTGAGACAATTGTGAGTGGTACAGAGACAGTAAGAGCCGTGGATGTTGGGCTTGAGGAGAGAACGGTAATGGCGATAGAGCAACACAGCAACTTGTCATATTTGGGACCCAACAGGAGGCGAAGAAATCACAGACGTTCTCGAATTGTAGCTTCTCCTCGAACAACATGGACTCCGCCTGTCACATACATTCAAGTTCATGAATCTCCCTCTTTCTCGGTAAATAATCAAGACTAATATCACAGAATCAGGACAAACTAATGAGTAAAAATGGAAAAACTAATATGACTATGGCTGCAGATAGGAATATTTTGCCTGCCAACTTCAGCTGTTATTCCACTACATGATCATGCTCACATGACAGTGTTCAGCAAGCTTTTATACGGCTCCATGCATATCAAAGCTTATGATTGGCTTGATCCTCAGCCCACAGTTTCATTCCAACATCCTTACCCACTCGACTGTAAGATAACTTGTTGATAACTGAATTTCTTTTTTCTGCAATATATTTTGAGTAGAGCATTCCAACCATCAGATGAATGGTGTTCTCCTAAAAAACCAACCTTGGTGTTAAAACTTTGCAGTGAAGTTAGCAGCTCTAAAGGTGGATGGTGATTTCAGAGCCCCCTGTGAAACTTCGGTATTGTACCCAACAAGTGGAGGCAACATTCATTCATTCACAGCACTAACCTCTTGTGCTGTGCTGGATATATTGTCTCCTCCTTATTCAGGGAACCCTTCTTACTATCGTGAATGCCCATATCCAGTCCTTCCTGGTGAGCACAACTACATCATTCTTTCTTTTTCTGCAAACAGTATATTAGACAACTTTTTAGGGCAGTTAGTTCTGAGGAAGCCATGATTGCCATTTTGGGTTGACACTTGACAGGCAATGAAGATAGAGCGGGAGAAGTACGTGTGTGGTTAGAAGAGATAGAGAAACCAGACAACTTTTTCATGAGACAATATCCCTACACAGGTCCAGTCATTGATGTTACTTGACATCTCAATCAGTTTAGATTTCTCATCTTTTGTAGATTCTGACTAGACGACAGTGTAAAGTAACTGGGTTAAAATCTTTGAGCTTGATACACATAATGCCATTCTTAGGATCCGTTCAAAATAGGTCTGCTCAAGTTTTTTCGGATCTAAGAGAGTGGCCATGTTAAAATTTCAATAAAAAGAGATTTACAGGTGTTTTTTTCTCTTCAAAAGTTTGAATATCTTCTTATCCTTTTATTTTTTCATCATGAGAAAAACTCACTCAGAAACACACTGACTCATCTACATAAACATATCTACTGTATTTTACATTCAAATGAGATGAAAACAACAAGAATATGTACTTCTAATCAAATAAAATATTTTAATGAGCAACAGAGAAGTATCTGGACACTTTTTGTGAGGTTTTAAAACTGTTATTTTTGAGTGGAGGGGAGCGGAGGTCTCAACCCACTATGATGAATTGTCTTCTCCACCCATAGGACCACATACAGTTTTAATAATATTGTTCCTTACAAAAAACAATGGGCTAAAAGTCAAGGAATGCGTTAAGCCCCATATCATAAAAATAATGAGCAACAAATTATTAATTTATTTTTAATATATAGTGCCAATGGTTATATTAATTTTTGAAAAAGAAAGACTGGTTATTGACCAATAATTTGACATTACATTTAGCTGAAATTATGTTGAGATTGGAGAATTTTGAATAGATTTGTTTTATATAATTTATAGATCATCCAAAGATCTTTTAAATAGGTAAAATATATGTACAGATATGTCCCTACATGATAGCTACACCTTTTTACAACAGATGTTTAGGGAGTGTGATTAAATAGAGCTTATATTTCCAACACTACCCCATAATTATAAACTTTATTTCATCATATAGAACAACTAAATGATAGGGCTTGCATATAACAAATAAGCTTATTAACTACCCATGGACGAATGAACATTTAGCACAAATACCTTCTTGAAAGTATACAAACCCATCTCTACGCAAAGGTTTGGTGAAAACATCTATAAGCTCTTCATGGGTTGGTGTTTAAAATAGCTCAATTTTCTTATCAAGGGCATGCTCACGAATGAAGTGATGATGTACTTCAATGTGCTTTGTGCAAGTATGAGACATTGGATTCTTGGACATCTTCAACACACTTTAATTATCATAATACATAATTTTGTGATTAGGTTGTGTGTGGCAAAAATCTTTATGAAGTTATCCAAGCCATATTTCTTCCTATGTTGGTACAACAACTATCTTGTACTCAACATTAGTCGATGTTAATGCAACATTAAGTTGCTTCTTACAAATCCATGAACCAATATTGGTTCCAAGATTGAAGTAGTACCTAAGGGTTGATTTTCTTAGAGTTTATGCAACCTACCCAATCTGAATCTAAAAAACCAATAAATTTCATATCTTTATTCTTTGAGTAGTCTAATCCACATTTTTGTGTTCCTTGAAGATATTTCAAAACTCACTTTATAGCTAAGGGTAACTACATGGAAATGAGAGAAAAAAAATAGCCAACTTTGATATTTTTGATAACATGGTTATATTTTGCAAAAGCCAATGAAGAATATAATGCGAACATGTTATGTTTTGCATTAATTTTTCAAAATCAATGCAAAACTTAATGTGTATGTGTTTATATTTCTTTGAATTCAATTTTTTTTATAATCTCACCCATTGAGGCTTGAATTTCAGGTCTAAGAGTTGGACATCTCTTTTCTCTCCTAATTTCATGCTTTCAACATAAAAAATGAATTCAAGCTTCAACCTCGTCAACTTCACATTTTCTGCAATGAAATTTATGAAACCACCACCAATGTGACAAGCTGTTTCTTTGCTTTCTACCATATTTTTTTAAAATATTTTGAATAAGGAGATTATTATTATTATTTATTTGAAGAGTGCCTTCACATTCCACTAGTATATCTGTATTGATTTTTCTTTACAACTTTTGACTCAATTATTTAAATTTAAACAAAAAAATATAGGATTGTTGTATGTTTTATTTCATACACATTCAAAAATAATTATATTTTAGATTAATTTTGTGCAAGTTATGTGATATGCATGTTTAATGATGTAATTTTGTAGGAGAAATCTATTTTCAAAATCATAAAAAAATATACAAGTTGTAGTACTCACTCTTAGCTATATTTATACTAGATGATTTTTAAAAATATCTAATAGGACAAAAAAAATTGGGTGTGCACACTAGACACTATATTATATTTTACTTATAAAAATAGAAACACTTTTGTATGTGATCAACATTTAACCCCCTTAACCTTAATCATTTAAAAAAATATGTAGTAGTTTAGAAATTAGATTTAGAGTATTACAAAAGAAATAATATTATATCTTCAAATTTTTAGTGTACACATCTCAAATTACTCATCCAAGTTCAAGTTCAGTTTATTTATAAAAAAAATCACTTTTGACCCCCCTTTATGTCCTTCATTTCTATATATGTAATGTTAACTAATGAAGTTGTTTTGAGTGAGTCCTGAAATGAGGAAAAAATCTAACTACATGAGATATGTCTAAATGAGTAGTAGTCAAGCATATGAATTTTTCTATCAAAAGCATATACAATGTTTCATTAATTTCTCTACCATTTGGATATTCAATCAACTTAGTTCTAGTCTCCATTAGTTTTGTTGGAGCTTTTTATTATTGTATTTTGAACAAGATGAGGGTTTATTTTTTGTATTCCATTTGAGAAAGGAATTCTTTTTCAAGTGTTTTCTTGACTTTATTTCTAAGAAAGTAATGAATTAATCCAATATCAAACATTTTAAAATTGGTCATCATATATTATCTCACTTTATCTATAAGTGATCTTGATCATTGATCATTCCCAATAATGAGAAAAGCATCAACACAAAATACAATTCAATAATAACTTGTGTTATAAAAAATTTAATACATAATTCGATTAATATTAAATTTTCTAAAACCCCTTTGAAGAAAGTACTTTTCAAATTTTGAATAGCAGGCTCAAGGGCCGCTTATTTTATATCATATAGTGTCCCTTTTAGGTAGCACATCATATGCTCTTTTCCTTTTTCAATAGAACCAATATTTGTGTCACATATAACTCTAT
>VDFB02179234.1:58827875-58936543 GCA_007258455.2 Sequoia sempervirens
TTTTTAGAAACTAGACTCCATTCTAAAATTTTTTAAAAAATCTAACTTTCAAAAATTTGTAGGGGGAGCACGGCTAAAATTTTTCTTTTTAGGAAGTGCCCAATTAGAAAATTAGTAAAAAATCAAATATTCATTAAAAAATTATCAGAAAAATTATGCATCAACTAGATACTATTAACTAACTTTTGAATGTAGCGATTTTAAAAATACTACAAAAAAATTCACTGTGCTCTAGGGTCGTACAAGAGTTGCTATGTTATGTTTTTCTGACAAAAATAAAAGCAATTTTTGTACATCCCTCTTTTGAACCCCTTAATCTCAACCATTTTCAAAATAAATTAGTAGTTTTGAAAGTAGACTCGGAGCACTTCGATCCTTGTTTTTGTTCCATCTCAAAATTTTGAGTATAGCTATCCTCAATTTCACATCCAAGGTCAGTATTTCCTGATTTTAGAAAAAAAGTGGCCACTTAAGCCCCCTTTTTGGGAACCATCTTGGTGCACTTACCCAAGTCTTATCTCTTACTCTAAATAGTTAACTAAACTCAAGGTGAGTGTCACCTTACAATGTGGGTGCCCCATGTTCCCCTATTATTCAAGAACTCACAATGGACACCCTCACATACTCCTAACATTTATAATTAATTACAAATGCCAATTAACATGATTATTTCATCAAATATTAATCTCATCCTAATCTTAGTGTTGTTGAACACATTCCAAGAACTTAGGAGATACATGAAATAAATAATGTTTAGGATTGCAATTAAATGGCATCCTATTTCCAACAACAATGCCTTGAATGCTTGAATGGATCATGAAACCTACATCATCATATTATCTCCAAAAACAATCATGATGTAAGAAGGATTTGACATGACAATTGGATCTTGATTGTTGCAATAATTATTCACTAAATATTCTTTTGAATGCCTTGAATTGCTCTTGAATTTCTCTTGAATTTCTCTTGAAATTCTCTTGAACTCTTAGATTGCTTGAATCAAAATTACTAGGTGAAACATAGTGAAATGACCTTGTATTTATAGGTATGTAACATTAATATCTTGAAATTCAAATAACACAAGCGACATGTGAATATGGATTTGAATATGTTAAAATACCACCAAAAACATAATTTGAATTTAGGTCCTATGTCTAAGTGAGGACCCATTCGCCCATGGGTGAATGGGTCCTAGGTCACTCACATAGGACACACATTGCTCAATGAGAAGTGTTATGTTTAGGCATTAATGAATGTCGGGTTTCATCTTGGAAAAAATTAATTAATTAAGCTTGGATTTGAATTAAAGGGGCCAATTAAAGAAAATTAACCTCAATTAATTAAGGGATCCCTAAATAAGTGTGAACATATAAAGATACACTTTACAACACTAAAAATAAGGCACAATTAAGCCCATTTTAACTAATAGGGCCCTAAACTTAATGTAAATATATAAAATACATATTACAACACTAAATTAATGCATAATTAAGCTCATTTTATTATTAATTATTAACTAGGTGTGAAAATGTAAAAGGGATACATTTTTCTACACTACAGGTATTATGTTTTTGCTTTGAGGTTCATGTTCACTTGAAATTGGAGTTGAGGTTTACATGGATCCATTGTGATCATTATGTTTGTGGTTCTTGGATACAAGGCAAGTGATGAGGTCTTGGAACCTATAAATTTGATGAATTTATAATGCTTTGTTGTTGTCACTTTGTGCCACTCCTTTTGATTTAACTAATCTGAGAAATCTTAATGGTGTATCATGCTCAAAGTGCTTCTGGTAGTTGTGTTCTTCCTCGCCAGGTTGCAATGAAAGACCCATTTACAAAAAATCCAAAAAAGGATAAGTTATAAACTTTTTAGACTTTCAAGATTTTGATTGTCAGCATGTTTTCTTACCATCTCTATCACTATTGGGTTCTTTCTTCCTTCCCTTCCAAATCCATCACTTGCATAAGTATAAGTGTTTTGAGTTTAAATCATTATCCTTAACTCTTAGCCCTTATCACTTTCGATTTATTCTTTCCTTTCTTCCTCTGATCACTGAAGTTTTGATGAAATCCTTTAAGACATGTATTAAATTTTTGGTCTTCGTGGATCCTCCATCTTCCTTACCTCTTACCATAATTCCATCATAAACCTTAATCATTCCTTCAAATCCTTAATTCCCAATGTCATAATCTTCATTCTTTTGGGAAATGAGCTTTCTTCTAATCCTTTATCATAATTTTATGAAGAGTATTAAGTCATTCATCTGATCTCCAATCAGATATTTTGATGGATTTGAAACCCTTGTTGGGATTTGAAGGTGGTTTTGAAACCTTGTAAAAAATACACAAATGCAAATGATCAAAGTTTTTGTCAAAAGTTTGAAAGGTTTTGAAAAAAAATTCAGGCTTCGATGTGGTTGTCGAAACCTTGTTGAGTCTTGACAAAGGTTTTGAATCTGGGCTTATGGGTCAATGCATAAAAAAATCAAATTTTTCTTAGAACTTCAAAATTTGTTGAGAACCTTGTTAGAAATCAATGTGGTTTTGAGATCCTTATTAGACTCCAACGTAGTTTTTGAAACCTTTTTAGGCCCCATCAAAGGTTTTGAAACCAGGTATATTGACCAACACTTGAGAAATATACACTTTGAGACTTTGAAACATAAGAGATTTGTTAGAATTTTGAATGGTTGTGAAAAACTTGTTAGATTTTAACAGAGTTTTTGAAACCAATTTTAGATCCTAACAAGGTTTTCAAAACCAATGATATCATCGATCTTTGGTGATCAGGTCTTTCTTCTATCTTTGTCTTATTTTTATGATAAGGAATAAACCTTCCTTTCGATCCCTCTTCCGTGATGTCATATTTTTGGTCTTCAACAATCGAGTCCTCTTATAATTATATTCTATCTTAGTTTTGCAATAAGGCATAAGTCTTCTTCTTGACCCTAAGTGACATCTTCCTTTCTCTGTGATCTTCCATATTTTCGTCCAAACTTTTGGCTTTTTCCTTCTTCCTTCCTTTCTTCCAAAAAGCATTAGGCTTGATGCTCGAAATATGACAAAAGCTATCTTTCAGGGATCATGGTTTTGAAATTCTTCATATCATCTTCTTCATTATGTGGTATATGGTGGGCTTGATGCCCAATGCCCAACATGGGTTTTTTCTCTTTGGCGTTTCTAGATCTTGAATGCTCTTTTTCCAGCATTTTTGACAAGCAATTCCTTGCACATGCCTAATGCCAAACATTTGATGAAGGTTTCCTTTCAGGGTTACAAACTATTTAATGTATAATCCAATGGTTAGTTTAGATCTAAAGCTTTGGAAATATCCCTAGGAGGCATGTTTTCAGGCTATAAATGCCATTGATTCCCATTGAATCTCACACATCTAATCTTAGTTTTGGAAATGTAGAAAAAAGGAAGCCTTAAGTTCAATATCCAAAACCTAGGTCAATTCCACCTTTTCTAGGATTTCATTAAGGATGCAAATCCACAAGGAAATTGGATTGGATTTCAACCAAAAAGGTGAGTCAATCAAACTTGGATCTAATCCTTTTGAGTATTGGAAATGTATTGGAATTGAATTTCCCAAAATAACCCTATCAAATTGTGTTCCCTAGACTACAAATACAAGATTCAGATATCAAGAAATTGTAAGAATAATTTTGATTGTAAAACTAAGAAAAATAGATATTTGTACAACTGTCCTACAAATTTGGGATTGAAAATGGGGGACACTCATGCCCAAGGATGTGTGTCCTAGTGGGATTTTTCTGAACTTTAAAAATTTATATTGTAGTGCTCTTTTTTCTCTCTAATTTCCTGCCATGTAACTTCTATCTTTGGATCTGTACCTACGATAAATCTACAAAAGAGATGTTGGGGGGTGGCTATATAGGATCTTGCCTCAATTAAGCCCCTATTTTGGTAATTAAACCTCCATAAATAGCCAAATACCTAATAAAAATAGTGTGTGAGACCTAACCTTAAGTGTTTCTAAGGTTTTTATGAGCTAAAATGCAAATAAGCCCTACTCAATTGTGTTAGAGAGAGATTCCTATATGATAATGAAAAGATCTAACTAAGAGAGAAGTAAGAACACTCTTAGAAAATTTGAAACACAATGATACCTTGCTTGAGGCTACAAATAAGATGAATCTTGAAGATGAGCACACTAGGAAACAAGTCATTAGGTTGAAGGAAATGGCCAAATGCATCTCCCTAACCTAGAATCCATAATTCTCTTCTATTAGCATCAACCTTCAATCATGCTATAAGACTTGATCATATCTGCAATATGCTTGAAAATATATGCAAATTATGATGTACTTGAAAATATGGTTGAAGAGCATAGGTACAAATATGTCTAGCAATCTTCTCCTAATCTACTTTAATCTATTGTTTTCTTCTTTGTATCATTAAAATTTAAGAAAAAAACTAATTTTCTCGCCATTAACTACCTACCCTAAAAAATATTCTAATGTACTATTTGCAAAAAGAGAAAAAGAATGGTATAGTTGTGCTCACCAAGAAGGACTAGATATTGGCATTCACAATAGTAAGAAGGGTTCCCTAAATAAGGAGGAGAAAGAACATTCGGCAAAACACAAGAGGTTAGTGTTGTGAATGAATGAATGTTTCCTCCACTTGTTGGGTACAATACCAAAGTTTCATAGGGGGCTCTAAAATCACCATCCACCTTTAGTGTTGCCAACTTCACTGCAAAGTTTTAACACCTAGGTTGGTTTTAGGAGAACACCATTCATCTGATGATTGAAATGCTCTAATCAAAATTTATTGTCGAAAAAAGAAATTTAGTGATCAACAAATTAGCTTACAGTCAAGTGGGTAAGGATGTTGTAATGAAACTATGGGTTGAGGGTCAAGCCAATCATAAGCTTTGATATGCATTGTACTCAAGAACCATACATGAAATATCACTTTTTATGGTCAAGTGAATCTTCTATATTCAATTTACTTTCATCAATTTCTATAATCATAATCATTTTAGGAGAGGGAGAGCAATAGGGTCTATCTAAGTTGCCCAGGGATATAAAGAAATACATATTTGCAAAGCTTCCATTACAATCAATCTCTCACTCTCTCCTTGTTTGCAAAGAATGGAATTCTATTTTTTCCTCATGTAGTTTTGTGTCCATAATGGGAATTCTATTTTGTCCTCACACAATTTTTGTGTCTGATACTTCCTGCCAGGGATCCCTCCTTCTAGTTGGCATGTTCATTGTTCTCTGTTTGGGTTCAGGGACCCTTTCCCCTACTTTGGTTATAAAAAAAATAGATACACTTACATGAGAGTTTGACACAAAAATTCTCGACAATAGAAAATGAAGTGTGAGAAAATTGATCAGTTTCCAACAATGTTATTCGAAATTATTGTAAAAAAAAAGAAGCAGACAAGAAATTTTGCATTGGTCAATCTACATATATTTGCAAACTAAATAACAAAAGAATAGTGGAAAGGCTAAAAAGATTCCTGAAATCAACATTTGAGGTAATCATTTGAATTTTTTTAAAATGTTCTATTTTTTGCATAAAAATAATATTTTAATATATGTTATAGATAGATGGAATTTTGAAAGTGGCCAATGCGTTGTCAAATTTGTTCCATGCATTTTATGCAAAATGCAATTAAAAGTTTGAAAGTTATGGAATACTAGAAGAACAAGTTTCTTATTATGTTAGATGCAATGAGGAAGTGACTTATATCTACTCCCCTTATCTAAAAACCATTCTAATAGCTAAAAATAGATTGTGCTGCTAATAACTCCATTGTTCAATTGTTACTTCCTAATCTACACAACACTACATATGAAGACTACATTGAAGAAAAATTAGTTGTCATCTTCATGCTACACGATTTCTCTACAAGAGGCCACTTCACATTGAACCACAACAATGTATTCATCCATGCCAATTGTGTTCAACAATAATCAACACATCCTATGAAAAAGTAATTATAATATTTTCCAAACATTTCTTACTATATATGCATATTTCTATTCATTGCTATGTTTTATATATAATACAATAATTATTTTTTGACAACTATCTCAATAAAATATTTACAGGCATCAAATGAGATACAAAAGAGAATGATGTTGTACTTTTGCTATCTGAACAACCACTATCTTATGTGCTAAAACATGTTTGATAAAGATTTATTAGTTGTTTTCAAAAATCTATCATGACACCAACTATAAACTTCAGTTGTATAATTGTTTATGATAATATGTTTTAGTTGCTACTTACACACCATGATCCCTATCATGCATTGCTAAGTCTATGCATATATATTTTTATTGAAAAATTTGTCATGACATCAACTATAAACTTTAGTTGTTTAATTGTTTATGATAATATGTTTTAGTTGCTACTTACACAATTATTTGTATAAACTTTGAAGTTATATGATTCCTATCATACATTTCCAAGTCTATGCATATATATTTTTATTCAAAATATTTGAAAAAAATAAAATTTTAATTATGTTTTTTATTTTTTTATATAATAACACAATCACATTACAACCCTAGCTGCTTTTGTTAACTAAGTATTTAAAACAACCAAACAAAACGCATAATCTATAGGAACTTGATGCAAATGCGTCTATTTTTCATGATGGTTTGCACATATGATACTTTATCAAATGTAAATAATAGACATCCTTAATGAAAGTTCAATTATTCATGCACTCAATACTTTATGCATGATGATTTGTGCTCTTGATACTTTGTCAAGTGCAAAGATTGAACATCAGAAGGGTAGTTTATTGAGTGCACAGGTTTGACACCATAGGTATTTTACACAATGTAAATATTTGACACTATAAAAGATGAAACTAGGTTAGAATTTTAATGAATTTGGTAAAATGGATATCTCTTAGTTCTCAACACTAAGTCAAAAGAGCCTTATGCATGACAATTCAATCATCTAATATTTTTTTGAATGCAAAAACTTGATACCATAATATTATTTTGTTGAATGCAGATACTTGACATCATCAATAATGAGGTTAAGGTCAAATCACAACCAAATTTAGTTGTAAATTAATTTATTGAGTGCAAAAACCACCACTCAATCAAATTTGATGGAATAGATAGACACTTCTTAATTATTTACAATAAATAAAAAATCACTTGTCCCTCCAAAATAATAATTAAATTGTGTAGAAAAGCATTCTATAATCATAATAGAGCCAAATCTCATGTCATGATCATGTAGATAAATCCCAAAATACAACTAGTCATTTAATACTTTGTTGAGTGCAAAAATTTTGATACCATAAGGGTATTTTGTTGAATGCAAATACTTGACATCATAAGTAATGAGGTTAGGGTGAAGTCCCAACCAAATTTAGTTGCATGAATATTGATCAAACACTATAAATTTAATTTATTGAGTGTAAAGAACCACCACCTAACCAAATTTGATACAATAGGTAGACACTTCTCAATTCTTTAAAACAAATAAAAAAATCACCTCCCCCACAAAGTAATAATTTATAATTATGCTAAGAAGCATTCTACAATAGCACTGAATCTCATGTCATGATCATGTATATAAATCCAAAAACAAAGTTGACATATATTTTAAAATTTAAAACTAAAACTCAATAATAAAAATAAAATTTTAATATACATTAATTAAATTTTATCAATCAGAAAAAGTTATTATTTATATTTTGAACATAAAACATCTAGTTTTTAAAGTATTTATTAATTTTCAAATATAAAATTATTAAAAGACAACAAATTAGGATATAATATTAATTAGAATTTCAAACTAATAGTAGAAATTCAAATAAAAATAAAGTAAAAGAATTCTTAATTGAAAACAAAAAATTTATGTGTTCATATATAAAAAATAAAATAATTTTTAAATGGTCTAGATGGTAAAGTTAATAGGAAGGATCCTCATAAATGATCTCTCTAAATTCAAACCAAACTAAAATATCAAATAAAATGATTCAAAATTGATTAATAATAATATTTTACACTATTTTCTAATAAAATAATTCTTAAGTAAATCAAATGATTCAAAAATGACATTTCTCAACGTTTTTAATTTTAAATCTATACTTATTGACAATTGAATTGACAATTGAAACCTTTGTGTGTGTGTTTTCATTTTAGCCACTTTAGTGGGTATGATGCTTTGGTATTGGTCCCCCATAAAAAAGAAAACCAGAGTTGTTTTATGATTCGACAAACTTTTCATTATACATAAATCTTGAATTGGTCGTGGAGGCACATGGGCATCTGTGAAATAATATGTTGCATCTGATGGATCAGTTCCCTGTCATCTAGAGATATAATATTGGAGAAATAGCGTACGACAGAGATCCATTCCAAACAGGCTGGCAATAATCGACAGCCTCCCCTGCACGAGTTATACCACGCTTGTTTTTGCCAAATTTTCAACAATAGCTATTAAATGCCTTTGAAATACTGTGCCCATTTTTGTCCCACTTTTCAAATATCTCCCGATACAAATGGTGGTGATGAGGATTAGCATTAAATAATAATAAGTAAATACTTTGAAGTCTCAGAGACTCAAGTCAAGTCCATTAAACAATCAGCTCAAAGCCCACGGTAAATCTATCGGCCCCTGGTTTTTTCGAGTCTCGTCTAACGATAGGAATAACATCAACATCAACACGGAGCAAAGCAAATGGCTTTTTATCTCCTCCTACATCTCTGCTCCTCTGCATCCATTCAGTTTGGCCCATTTCTTCTGTACATAGATAGATATATAGTTAGTATTATAGACAAAAGCTGATAGCGATGAGTTCGAGCGCTGTGCAGAATCTATACCAACTCTGCAAAGAGACGTTCTCGCCTCCAGGGATGGTGCCTCCGCCGCCAGCTGTTGCCAGATTGACTTCTTTTCTAGGTATTCTCTCTCCCCTTTTCTTTTGAAAGCACAGGAAGCATTGTAATTTGCAAAGCACGAAATGGGTCCCTGGATTTTAGACATTAGAGCAGCTTACAGAAGTACCGGTGAACATACCGTACTACAGATTTTAGTGTTGTCTGCCATAACCACTGGTTGTATCAGATTTACAAACTATATTATTACGCACCCAAATCAAAGAGATTAGTGTAAAACGTTGTACGTCAAAACGGGCCAACGTGGTATCTGGTTTGTGGGAAAGCATTAATTGAAGCCTTTTGAATTTGAAGCCTGATTCACATCCACCTCTTTCAAACTCGAAAACTACTACTAGAACTCGTAAAAGTGATACAGCTGGATCATGAGTGCATACAAATTTCCAACTTTGACATTGTTTCAGACCTTTCTGGTATTCAGTTTTTCCAACTTTGGCCATGTCTTAAAAATTCTTCCAAACCGCCTTCTCCTAAATTTTTGATGGATTTATACCTCTCATACGTAAAGAATTGTGTCTAATTTAAAGAAAATGATAAACACATATTCTTTTGAATCTGTTTTGTATATATCAACATTCATACAACGGGGTAATTGTTGGTTTGACTTAAACAACACATTCTAAGTTTTGAAATTCATACGATCGGATAATTGTTGGTTTGGTTTAAACAACATACTCTAAGCTTTGAAATCCATATGATGGAATAATTGTTGGTTTGGCTTAAACAACACACTCTAAGCTTTGAAATCCATACAATCAGATAATTGTTGGTTTGGCTTAAACAACACACTATAAGCTTTGAATTGTTTAGGTGACTCATATGAAATCGCACTAATAGATGTACTTTAATGAAGAAAGTGATGTAAATTCAGACGAATCATCTAAACAAATCAAAACTTTGAATGTGTTCTTTAAGCCTGACGGATAATTATTGTGTCTAATTCATCAGAACGTTTATAGAGTGGTACTAGACTAGGAGATGATTTAGTTAGAAGTTATCTAAATCTTAGTTTGGATATGATGTACAGAAGAATTAGGTGAACTAGTTTTGGTAATTAGAATACAACAGTAGAAATAAGTTGACAAACTTGAGACAATTGTGAGTGGTACAGAGACAGTAAGAGCCGTGGATGTTGGGCTTGAGGAGAGAACGGTAATGGCGATAGAGCAGCACAGCAACTTGTCATATTTGGAACCCAACAGGAGGCGAAGAAATCACAGACGTTCTCGAATTGTAGCTTCTCCTCGAACAACATGGACTCCGCCTGTCACATACATTCAAGTTCATGAATCTCCCTCTTTCTCGGTAAATAATCAAGACTAATATCACAGAATCAGGACAAACTAATGGGAATAAATGGCAAAACTAATATGACTATGGCTGCAGATAGGAATATTTTGCTTGCCAACTTCAGCTGTTATTCCACTACATGATCATGCTCACATGACAGTGTTCAGCAAGCTTTTATACGGCTCCATGCATATCAAAGCTTATGATTGGCTTGATCCTCAGCCCACAGTTTCATTCCAACATCCTTACCCACTCGACTGTAAGATAACTTGTTGATAACTGAATTTCTTTTTTCTGCAATATATTTTGAGTAGAGCATTCCAACCATCAGATGAATGGTGTTCTCCTAAAAAATCAACCTGGGTGTTAAAACTTTGCAGTGAAGTTAGCAGCTCTAAAGGTGGATGGTGATTTCAGAGCCCCCTGTGAAACTTCGGTATTGTACCCAACAAGTGGAGGCAACATTCATTCATTCACAGCACTAACCTCTTGTGCTGTGCTGGATATACTGTCTCCTCCTTATTCAGGGAACCCTTCTTACTATCGTGAATGCCCATATCCAGTCCTTCCTGGTGAGCACAACTACACCATTCTTTCTTTTTCTGCAAACAGTATATTAGACAACTTTTTAGGGCAGTTAGTTCTGGGGAAGCCATGATTGCCATTTTGGGTTGACACTTGACAGGCAATGAAGATAGAGCGGGAGAAGTACGTGTGTGGTTAGAAGAGATAGAGAAACCAGACAACTTTTTCATGAGACAATATCCCTACACAGGTCCAGTCATTGATGTTACTTAACATCTCAATCAGTTTAGATTTCTCATCTTTTGTAGATTCTGACTAGACGACAGTGTAAAGTAACTGGGTTAAAATCTTTGAGCTTGATACACATAATGCCATTCTTAGGATCCGTTCAAAATAGGTCTGCTCAAGTTTTTTCGGATCTAAGAGAGTGGCCATGTTAAAATTTCAATAAAAAGAGATTTACAGGTGTTTTTTTCTCTTCAAAAGTTTGAATATCTTCTTATCCTTTTATTTTTTCATCATGAGAAAAACTCACTCAGAAACACACTGACTCATCTACATAAACATATCTACTGTATTTTACATTCAAATGAGATGAAAACAACAAGAATATGTACTTCTAATCAAATAAAATATTTTAATGAGCAACAGAGAAGTATCTGGACACTTTTTGTGAGGTTTTAAAACTGTTATTTTTTAGTGGAGGGGAGCGGAGGTCTCAACCCACTATGATGAATTGTCTTCTCCACCCATAGGACCGCATACAGTTTTAATAATATTGTTCCTTACAAAAAACAATGGGCTAAAAGTCAAGGAATGCGTTAAGCCCCATATCATAAAAATAATGAGCAACAAATTATTAATTTATTTTTAATATATAGTGCCAATGGTTATATTAATTTTTGAAAAAGAAAGACTGGTTATTGACCAATAATTTGACATTACATTTAGCTGAAATTATGTTGAGATTGGAGAATTTTGAATAGATTTGTTTTATATAATTTATAGATCATCCAAAGATCTTTTAAATAGGTAAAATATACATACAGATATGTCCCTACATGATAGCTACACCTTTTTATAACAGATGCTTAGGGAGTGTGATTAAATAGAGCTTATATTTCCAACACTACCCCACAATTATAAACTTTATTTCATCATATAGAGCAACTAAATGATAGGGCTTGCATATAACAAATAAGCTTATTAACTACCCATGGACAAATGGGCATTTAGCACAAATACCTTCTTGAAAGTACACAAACCCATCTCTACACAAAGGTTTGGTGAAAACATCTATAAGCTCCTCATTGGTTGGTGTTTAAAATAGCTCAATTTTCTTATCAAGGGCATGCTCACGAATGAAGTGATGATGTACTTCAATGTGCTTTGTGCAAGTATGGGACATTGGACTCTTGGACGTCTTCAACACACTTTAATTATCATAATACATAATTTTGTGATTAGGTTGTGTGTGGTAAAAATCTTTATGAAGTTATCCAAGCCATATTTCTTCCTATGTTGTTACAACAATTATCTTGTACTCAACATCAGTCGATGTTAATGCAACATTAAGTTGCTTCTTACAAATCCATGAACCAATATTGGTTTCAAGATTGAAGTAGTACCTAAGGGTTGATTTTCTTAGAGTTTATGCAACCTACCCAATCTGAATCTAAAAAACCCACAAATTTCATATCTTTATTCTTTGAGTAGTCTAATCCACATTTTTGTGTTCCTTGAAGATATTTCAAAGCTCACTTTATAGCTAAGGGTAAGTGCATGGAAATGAGAGAAAAAAATAGCCAACTTTGATATTTTTGATAACATGGTTATATTTTGCAAAAGCCAATGAAGAATATAATGTGAACATGTTATGTTTTGCATTAATTTTTCAAAATCAATGCAAAACTTAATGTGTATGTGTTTATATTTCTTTGAATTCAATTTTTTTATAATCTCACCCATTTAGGCTTGAATTTCAGGTCTAAGAGTTGGACATCTCTTTTGTCTCCTAATTTCATGCTTTCTACATAAAAATGAATTCAAACTTCAATCTCATCAACTTCACATTTTTTGCAATGAAATTTATGAAACGACCACCAATATGACAAGCTGTTTCTTCGCTTTCTACCATATTTTTTAAAAATATTTTGAATAAGGAGATAATTATTATTATTATTATTTATTTGAAGAGTGTCTTCACATTCCACTAGTACATGTGTATTGATTTTTCTTTACAACTTTTGACTCAATTATTTAAATTTGAACAAAAAAATATAGGATTGTTGTATGTTTTATTTCATACACATCCAAAAATAATTATATTTTAAATTAATTTTGTGCAAGTTATGTGATATGCATGCTTAATGATGTAATTTTTTAGGAGAAATCTATTTTCAAAATCATAAAAAAATATACAACTTGTAGTACTCACTCTTAGCTATATTTATACTGGATGATTTTTAAAAATGTCTAATAGAACAAAAAAATTGGGTGTGCACACTAGACACTATATTATATTTTACTTATAAAAATAGGAACGCTTTTGTATGTGATCAAAATTTAACCCCCTTAACCTTAATCATTTAAAAAAATATGTAGTAGTTTAGAAATTAGATTTAGAGTATTACAAAAGAAATAATATTATATCTTCAAATTTTTAGTGTACACATCTCAAATTACTCATCCAAGTTCAAGTTCAGTTGATTTAAAAAAAAAAATCAGTTTTGACCCCCCTTTTATGTCCTCCATTTCTATATATGTAATGTTAACTAATGACGTTGTTTTGAGTGAGTCCTGAAATGAGGAAAAAATCTAACTACATGAGATATGTCTAAATGAGTAGTAGTCAAGTATATCGATTTTCCTATCAAAAGCATATACAATGTTTCATTAATTTCTCTACCATTTGGATCTTCAATCAACTTAGTGCTAGTCTTCATTAGTTTTGTTGGAGCTTTTTATTATTGTATTCCATTTGAGAAAGGAATTCTTTTTTGTTAGAGTAAATTACATTTACCTTAGGCTTAAGTTTTAACTTAGGCATAATTATGCATTGGTTATTCGGGTGTTTTTTTTCCCATAGGGTAGTTTTTCACCCATCTGTGTTTTTCACAGCTTTATAAGCCTGTACATTATGTAAATTATTCATCTCATTTTCATTGTCTTTTCTGATGAAATAGCATGTGCTTCTCTCCTATTTGTGAAGGTATTTTCTGCAAATGGATTTCTTGGGTTGATTGCTCTAACATTTTTCAAGTGTTTGCTAGACTTTATGTCTAAGAAAGTAATGAATTAATCCAATATCAAACATTTTAAAATTAGTCATCATATATTATCTCACTTTATCTATAAGCGATCTTGATCATTCCCAATAATGAGAAAACCATCAACACAAAACACAATTCAATAATAACTTGTGTTTTAAAAAGTTTAATACATAATTTGATTAATATTAAATTTTCTAAAACCCCTTTGAAGAAAGTACTTTTCAAATTTTGAATAGCAGGTTCAAGGGCTTATTTTATATCATATAGTGTCCTTTTTAGGTAGCATACCATATGCTCTTTTCCTTTTCAACAGAACCAATATTTGTGTCACATATAACTCTATGAAATTTTCATTCAAGAATGATCTTTTGACATCCATTTTGTGAATTTTTCAATTATGTTAGGAAGCAATTGTTATTAATGTTATGATCATGAATATCTTTTCAAGTAGAGAAAAGGTTTCCTCATAATCAAAATCTTTAATTTTATATAGCCTTTAGTTACCAATTTTGTCTTGTTTGTCAATTAAGCCATCATATTTAAACTTGAATTTGAATATATATTTATAATAAATGGCTTCTTTACCAATATATGTAAAGGTACCAACTCCCATGTATGCTTTCAATGAATTGAATCCATCTCTTGAGTCAAAAAACTTTTCCATTTTTCTTCTTTAATTGCTTCTTCAAAATAGCTTGGCTCAAGAGTACTTAGAACTATTGTCATCAATGCATATTTAACTTCATTATCTGACAAATTGATGAGTTTATTCCTTTCGCATTATTATCTCCTTCAAGGAACATTTTATTATGGACTGGATAATGAGATTGAGCTTGGACCATTGATTCCTTCTCTTTCTCATAGATTGACTCATCTTGCTCATTTTGATCTCCTTAAAGGAGCATTACATTATTTTCAAAAATAATTTCATCTTTCTCTTCTTTTAAATCAATATGGTAAATACCTTAAATCTGTCACTCTTTCTCAAAAATGGCATCTCTAAAGATGTGAAGTTTATTTACCTTGGGATCATATGATTGATAGGATTAATAGAGTCATCATATCCAACAAGGATATATTTTGTACTCTTATAATCAATTTTTCTTCTCTTCTATCTTGAATTTATTGTATAAATAATGCTCCAAAATTTTCTTAAATGCCTAATCATTTCTTTCTTCTTGACTAAGTCTCTTTTTGAAAGATGATTTCCTAGCTTTTAGTCAAACTTCAATTAATCATTTAAGCCCGTGAATGAATTTCTTCTCTTTATAATTTATCTTTAAGATTACAAGCCTTGATAATTACTTTATCTTTTTGTTGAAGTGTTATATTCATTCTTTCAACTAATCCATTTTATTTTGGAGCATATGGAACTAAGTAGCTTCTTGATTCATTCTTGTTTGTAAAAGTTGAGAAATTCATCTAAGGTATAATCTCCCCATTATTTGATCTTATAATTTTCTTTTTTATCACATGTATTCTCAAGTTGGTGTATAAATTCATCAAAAACATAAAATTATTTTAAGAAATATTTAGAAAGTATACTCATACATTTCAAATAAGTTCATTAATGAATTTCATGAAAGTTGAACTTAAAAACTAATTACTTTCCTCTTTTATGGAAAGGTGTGATCCAATTTTCCATTTCATGAATGCCATAAGTTAAAACTATTTTAACTTGCATTCAAAGAAAAATATAGAAAAATAGGGGTTATAATTTACTCATTACCAATTTTGCAACAACGATACTCTAAGTTACAAGCAAGTGCTAGCTATCTTTATTTATTATCTTGAAAAACTAGGTACTTGAAAATTTTGCGATAGTTAATAAATACACTTGTGAGGATTTCAAAAAATAAATTGAAGCCTGCAAGGATCATATCAAAAATTCTATCACAAAAGGGCCATTTAATCATGCACCCAATCTATAAGACAATAATTTCTTGTTATTGAATGATGTAGATACTAATACATAACTCTTTTGATAGGTGTTAAGAAGACATGAGTGTTTGGATTAAAACCAATACCCATGGAAGCTATATCAAGATGTGTAATGTCAAAAAATTATAACTTGTAAATTTAATCTATAATTTGTGTTCAATTTGGCATCCATTCCCTTTTGTGTTTTTGTAGGCTCATTTTAGCCCTTGCATTAGCCTTTTTCCTTCCCATAATGCTCGGGCCTTGTTTCTTGTGGTCAATTCTTGATGTCACTTTTGTGTCAACTCTATATTTTCTAGTATCCTATCATTTTGGGCCAAAATTTTTTAGACATTAGCACATTTGCATAGACATTTATGCAATCACATTAACATAAAATGACAATTTCTCATTTGGTAGCCATTTTTTTTTATCATTTTTGTTCTTCTAGTCTCTTGTCATATTTTGAGCCTAAATTTTCTCAACACTAACACATCACATGGATGTCTATGAGATCACACTATTGTCCCATGAAAATTTTCATTTGGTGGCCATTTATAATCATTTTTCCACTTGTTTCCATCCCAGGTCAATGAAAATAGCTTGAGATGATTCCAAACAATTCATCAGCCCTTTCTTCCTACCTTTCTTTCCTTCTTTTTTGGAATCTAATCTTTCACTTTGGATCTCTCATGCATTATATATTGTAGTCTACAACTTGTTACAACTCTCTCAAGATATCTATAACAATATATTTTAAGCTCCCTTTTCCTCTTGGCTTCTTGAAGCCTCTATAGGTGATATTATTCTTGTTTATTATGCCCCAAAACATCTTGGGATGATCACATCCTATAATATTTCATTTTAGTCACTATTTTTATTTTTAGATTCACTTAGCACACTATTTGTATTTCTTTCTATCTATCTTGGTTCTTGTGTAGGTAGAAATACCAAAGTAGGGATTTGATTGAGGAAATCCCTAAATAGCCCCAAACATTTTTCCTTTTTTTGATCTAGTCCCCAACCTTCTATATTTTTTAATTATTTTGTTCAACATATGAAGTTTAATGTGTCTATGGATACTAATTACCATTTGGTAGCTCACACATATAACACTAGGAAAAAAAATAGGTGCATCATATCCCTATTACCTTTTATCTACCAAATCCTATTCTTCCACCACGTTCTCATTCTTAAATCGAGAGTTCTATAGAGTATGATATTTTTAAAAGGATTTAGTCTACAAAAGCTAAGATAGATATCTTTGGTCCACTTGATACAAATTTCACCTTCTTATTATAGTTTTCATCAACATGCCTCATAAAAGATGCTTATATAATCTTCTATTAAGCTTATGGATATGGATGTTATTCTTGAATTCTTTTATTCTAATTATACTAATATCACTTTCCAAAAATATAAAATTATCTCCCTCAAAGATCATAATCAACATGATCCCATTTTATTAAGTGTTGTTTTTAATAACATTGGTATCAAACACACCCTCATCAATCCTAGATCAAGTCTAGAATTTTGTGATGTTTATTTATTGCATCACATCAATGTAGATAGTTGTTCTCTATCTCCTACAACTTTATCTATTTGTGGCTTTGATAACATTGGTTGTCAAGCTCTTACTATAGTTGCATTACCTAACAAGTTCAAACCCATTATTTTACCCACTTTGGTATATCTAATGCTAGGTGCTTTATCATATAACCTTCTTCTTGGTAGACTATGGGTCCATACAATAGGTGTGGTGTTTTCTACCTTACATTAGTCCATAAAATTTGTACATAGTAATGAATAATATACAATACAATTTGATCTTAATCAATTTCAAAATTATCAACAAACTAAATTGAATCATGTGAATCTTGATGTTTATTCTCTTTATATATTTGTACCTTCTTCTACACCAAACTCTCAAACACCATTATCACCCTCTCTTGATGATGATGTTCTATCTTTGAAAAATCCATATCTTGGTGTTGAATCCCTTAAATTTCACCCCCATGGGCATGATGAATATAAGGTTAACCCTTCTAGCTTTGGAATTCATTTATTTAATGAGGATCCACATTCTCATGGTAGAATTTATCCTTCTTCTATGAGTTAAGCTACTAATTTTTCTCCAAAATATAATTATACTTCTCATGTTTTTCAAGGCTAGTAATGTTGAATTTCCTTCTTTCTTTACTTAGGAGAAATGTTACAATATTGTTATTTTTTCTTAGCATGGATACAAAGTAAATGGTGTTGGGTGCATGGAACAAGGTGTTAAAGTTCCTTTTGAATTGAGATTGAATTTTATACAATGGGTTTAAGTTATCACCCTTCTCCTCTATCTACATTATCCCCTCCATTGTTTGATTTTTTTATAATTTCTTCTTTTCCTAAATTGTATCTTTCTCCACAAGAGAATTATTTTCTTCCTAATCCTTCTGCTCTATCTAAAAAATAACACAACTTGTTGATGCTTCTCGAATCCCACTTGATCACTCTTTCTCCTCCCACGTGTAAGAAATTTCCTCAACAAATTCAAAACAAACTTCTTTTTTGTGCATTTCATCAAGCACTTGGTCATTCCACTAGTAAATTTCAAGCCTTGCAAGATAAAATAAAACACCTTAATATAGGTTCCATCACTCTTCCATCTATTGATGACCCTAGTATCTCTTCTTAAAATGATATGTTGTTAGGAATTATTAGTGCATGACATATAATTATGTAATAGACAATACATTAACATGTTAATGTTAATTTACTGGATGTTAGTTTTTATTTAGTTATTTATGTGTTAGTTGGTAGTTAGTGGTTTGGGTAGTTAGTAAGTTGAATGGATTTATAAAGCTATATAATGTAGTAATTTGTGTATTTGATCTTGGTGGACTTTGTTTTCTCCATTTTAAATATGTTATCAAAGTAGGTTTCTTGTGAGACCTATCTATTTTACTTTCATTCACTTCTCTATCCTTCAAAATGGTTCATAAAATGACTAATTAGTGTAGACCATGTGTAATAGCCATTATTTTCCATCCACCATTTTTGTATTTTTTCAATAAAGGTGCAATGTAAACCACATGCAAATATATCAACATTCATCATTCATTTGCATTTGGTTTCTCTCCTCTATCCATATTGTTTACTTTTTTCACCATTTTCACTCCATTTTTTCATATCCATATTAAAATTGAAAAAAAATTATACATTCAAGGATGCAAAAATATAAGGTGTTGCAAAAAAGTTCAAGAGATTAAGGTGGTTGAGAAGAAGTTTTTCATGTTTCAGTTATGAGGATTTATTTATTTCAAGATTAGTATGGATTTATTATTATATACTCTTTGATGGATAGTCAAGTTGTCCAGAGGAATCATGTTCTCATTAGGCACCATTCTATTGTTGATATATATTTTTTATTTAAAATGAATATTTAACATAGTCTCACTTTAACAATGATATCTCTCTCATTTATTAATGAAATTTAAAAATTCAAAATATTTTAGAATTTTGTTGAATAAGAGCACAAAAAATAGAAATGATTAATGAATACTATCAATATTTAATTTGTAATTTGATGCAGAAGACAAATGAATTTGAATGGTTACAACTAATTTGATTTATCTTTTTGATTTTATATAAATATTTGGGATCCATAATGGTGTAAATATTTTTCATTTGCACATTGTAATTAGATGCATTATTAGTAGAAAGCAACATCCAAAGGAATTGTTTTATTGAAGGGGACACATACGAGACAAGCCAATTCTCAATATTGCAACACCAAAATAAATTCCCTATGTCAGTACTAAAGAGGTGTGTTAGGAATTATTAGTGTATGACATAGAATAATGTAATAAATAATAAATTAGCATCTTCATGTTAATTTATTATATGCCAATTTTTAGTTAGTTATTAGTTATGTGTTAGTTGATATTTAATGGTTTGGATAGTTAGTAAGTCGAATGACCTTATGAAGCCATAGAGTGTAATCATTCATGTGTTGAAAATGAATGGTTGAATTAGTGTATTTAAGCTTGGTGCTCTTTTTTTCTCCATTTTCAATATATGTGACAATGATATCCCCTTCTATCTAGTTCATTTTTCTTCTTATATTATGGCATTGAGATTTCCTCTATCATAATACAACCAAACTTCTACATCATTATATGGATTTTTTTCTTTATTATGGCATGATATCACCTTTATCATCATATTGCAATTACCTCTATCTTTCTTATAAAAGGGCATAGAATGGATTTCACATCTAGTTTTCTCTCTTGTATTCTCTCATTATGTCTTTACACCTCCCTTTTCTATTGTCTTTCTACCTACTATGTAGCACTTGTAGCTTTATTTGTTTTCTTGCTGCCATTCATGGTGGTATAATCTCACATACAATCATACTTCCTATTTGGTAACAACACAATACTCTCTAATATTGTTGCCCTCACCTATATTTTTTGGGACATGTGCAACTTGTTTTGGAGGCACACATCCTTCCTAAGGATCCCCTCTCTCATTTCTTCCCCTTTTCTTTTCCTTAAAATATTTGCATATCGTACATGTTAGTATTTTAAAGGGAGATATATATTCTAGTCAATTCAAGATTATAACAACCCAATGTAAATAAAAAATACTTTGACTCTTTATAAGTTCAATTACACATAGCTTTTCAACAAGAATAAACAAAGTTTAAAAAAATTCATATCCTATAGCTAACTTATAATGTTAAATCCTTTTCCTAACTCAAAATAAGTATGATAAAATGTTTAAAATATATCATACATTATTCCTTGCTTAATCGATTATGGATGATAGAAAGAAATTCAAAGCTAATAATAGTATTTAAGTTTTTAAAAGTCATCAAAATATCTTCAGCTTGTATATAAAGAATGATCATTCTATTTTAAATTACTTTAAAAATTGAAAAAATACATGTTATGTAACTAAAATTACCACTTATCTCCATGTTATATTAATTATAAACTCATTACCACACTAAATAATTAAGCACTCTATCTCTGTTCCTCATGTATTTCAAACCCTACTCAATTAAATCCTTAGGGTTCAAAATTATCTATCCCACCCTTAATCCCAATGACTGCTGTGTTTCGTTGTGGGAAAAGGCCATCAAGAATGCCTATGTTTCTAAGGAAGAAGCACTACAGCACTACAAAGCTTTTTGCAATGGAATTCACCACAGCCGCCTCTTTGTCGATCACGTATCCTTTTATTGACATGAGAGAAGGAAGAACAATGTTATATACCTTACAAAGATCTCTAGGTAGATCTCGTGGCTTGTATTAATATTTGAATGATTTTAGAGGTCTTGGTGTGTTGAGGAGGGCGATAGCAAAGATCTATTACACAGAGATTAGCTATAGGGTAGCTTGAGGTGCTCAGTGCAGTGCCTCTTCTTTCCTTGTAAAACTTCAGTTTTAAGTCATTCGTTCCTTCATCATCATCTCCATCAACGTGGGGACTTCCTTTGTGTTGTTTGCATCCAATCCTGAGTTGAGGACAACGTTTATCTCCATCCCTCCTCTCCTACTCATAATAGGGAACCCACACTCATTGCATGCTACAAATATAGTTCCATCTGGATTACAGTCGATAACATCTCTACAAATTTGGTATTCTGGAGCAGCTGAATTGCTTTATAATGTTGTTTCTTTCTAATATAGGAATCTGCAACAAGTCTTGCATTCGCCTTTATATCACCCTCGCAGAAGCAGAATAAAAAATATTAGTTTTTAGGGGTGGGGGACATTGGCTAAAGCATCCTGTTGTAGGCAATAGGTCACGAGGTCTAGTCCTCCCCCAAACCTGTGGTACTGGAGAGCGTGTCGCACCACCACCACCGGCCACATGAAAAAGGTTTACCAGACGCACTGCAGTTTATAGGGGACAGGACCAATTCCTGCAGTCTAAAAAAAAGAAAGAACACTAGTTTTATTAAATTTATTTTTCTATTGATTTGATCATGTGTAGAGCATGTTTGTGCATGTTGTTGTTCACATGTAGCCTTAAAATTGATGTTGTAATGGTAATGGCAACAACTCTTCTACCAATTGTAGGTTTTTTTATCACAAGTTCAGGACTGCCCAAGGTAAATGAATGGTTATGACAATCGGGGATGGAACTTTGAGAGCATCGACGATGGAGGGGATTGCAAAATAAGGTGCGCCCAGCGCAGTGGTACCTGCCTAGACTCGAGCTAGAGCTTCATCATCCACTTTACAACCTATGGCAACTAGGGTAGACTTGTATTTCTTACTGAGGCAAAATTTGCTAACCATGGATCTTCTCACAAACTTCTCAAGATCACCATGCATTGAAGCATCTGTGCCAAACTTTTCTTTATGCTCTGGAACACAAAGTCTTCGTGCGAAGTAACTACAGCAAGAATACTAATCTTATTATTGGCAGGGAGGGAAATATAGTGGCACAAGCCTTATTGAAGAGGCGTTGCTTTTTATAAAAGCTAAAACAATGTTAATAGATATAACAATTATAAAGACTTTCATGATGAAGTTAATACTAGAGGGGCACAACTCTTGAATCATGTCTCCATATAATTAAGAGACACAGCATTATATTAAGTATGTCATATGTTTTCATTGTGATAATAGATTGTCTTTTCTCATCTTTTGTATGTCTAGTGAGATCTATTGGACATTATTCTATAGATAGGTTTTTTTCTCGTCTACTTGATTGTTTAAAATACTGATTTGGCTGTTTTGTTTTTAATAGATTTGTTGGTATTCTATTCAATTCCGAAATAGTTTAAATAGATATAATGTATTTACATTTTTTTAATGTTTATGTTTCATGTTATTTTTCAAATTGGACATCAATTTGTATCTTTTTCTTGTAAATAAACTTTGATTTTAGGGATAATGAGTACGATTTTAAATTCTGAACTAATAATATTGAGAGTAATAGAGAGGTATAAGATCTCTAGAGGATTTGAATAACTTTTAAATGAGGTAAAAATTCATTCCAAGTTCTTTTGAATGAATCCTTTCCTTTCACACATCTTCAATCCTTTACAATTAATTCAAAAAAATATGATGATGTAGGCAATTTAATTATTAAATCATCAAAATAAAAATAAGAGCAATAATAATTTGAATTCACATATAACTTGAATGATTAATTAGCACAACCTAATTCGCTCTACTACCATTTTAAAAACACGATCTTAGATTACTAATCATTACAAATAAATATAAAATAAATAAAATGAGAATTACAAGATCACATAGATTAAGCACATTACACAATATATACATGTATGTATGTATATGGGGAAATCCTTTCAAGTGAAAAACTTCATAAAGCATCATATCATTATAAAGAAATTACAAAATGGTCTATTAAAACATAGACCGAACATGGGGAACACTTCTCCTTACTTCCACATGACCAACAATATCTCATGTGCATAGTGATATAATTAGCTATAAATCTCCAAATTCACACACCCTCTCAATGAGAGGGAACCTCCTTAAATATAGGAGAAGGGGTGGAAAAATACTTGAAGGGGTATTAGTCACACCTATTCAAAACTATCATTTATAAATAATTAATAATCAAAAAGTTATTAAAATATAATTATTTTAAATGAGATATGCTTATTAAAGCATATAATATATAAGGTTTTATAACCTTATAATAGAACAATGTATAAATGGTATAAGTGTATGACCCATAATAACAAATTATGTTGTAATGATAACTCAATAAAATAAATCCAAAAATAGAAATAATGGTTCTTTGTCAAGTTGTACCTTATTGTATCAACTCCCATATACAAAGTTCATAAATTGCATTATTAGATAAAATTAATCAATATAATTATTATATATAATATATTTATATGTAATTTATATGGTACAATTACTCAATATCAACTCCAAGTCTAATTTCCCTCACCAAAACATCAACAAAAACAATATGTAATACATCCTTGGTTAACCTAGATTTTTTTGTGGGGACGATTTATTTCTCTATAAAATTTCCCTATAAAAATATAGGATTCAAACTAACCACTTGGACATACATATGTTTCATGACGTAATTTTATCTCCCATGACAATATAGTCACCTAGAACTTAGGGTCAAATATAAGCATAGTGGTATAAGCATAGGCAAAAGATAGTAGGTTCTACCCTTCAAAATTAAAAATAACTATAAGCATAGTATTCCAAGGTTAGAAAAGGGCCCAAAACATGTGGTCATAAGGTATCATCATCCAAACTCTCATAATTAGAAAGTCAAAAAGATTTGACATGTAAAAGAGCATCAAAAGTACCATCATAATCACCATGCAATAACTACTCACTAAGAATCATAATGTAATCATGTGATGTATGGGAAGGCAATGAGGTATAATATGAGTTTTATGAGAAGAAAATGAACTACTTTCAATATGTATACGATCATCATGTTAGGTTTCATTATGTGAAAGAATATCATGAATATGCATAGGAATAATATTGGATGTAAAAATGTGATAATTGTAAAACACATCATGATGTATAAAAGAAAGTAATTTAGTTAAATCACAAGAATCTATGGATATACCCTAATATCATGACATATATGATAAGTAACATCAAAAGGAATAGTCATTTCATGAATAGGTAGGGAAGTTGTAAGCTAGTCATATAAAGTTTTATTTCTAAGTGTTTATTAGAATATAAGGTTATAATATTAGTATTCATCATAAAATATGTGTCACTTGTTGAATCACATGATATAAAGATATGTAAAGTTAAAAATTCAATATAATTAAGCACATTACTATAACATCCTATAGTTTATCACTAGTTAAGGTAAATATTTAGGGGAAAGCCCATAAGGACCTTATAAGAACTAAAATTATTTAACTATGTTATGAAATTATATTAAGCATGATTGATTTTAAATATTTTTCTTGATTATATTAATAGATAAATATTATTTAATACTAACATTTTATTTATTTACTTTTTGCTTCTTAGATTATTCCATATAATTTTTATAAACATGATATCTTCATTTATATTTTGAAAGGTGCCTTAGGGTAAAAGCACAAACTTGTGTCACACTTTCAGCCAACTAAATAGTTCTGAATGAAATAGTTTTGCCCTAAATAGTTTCAAGAAAAATAGTTTCACCCAAAACCACGTGGCTTGCATGTGGCACATATAGTTTTGGGTGAAACCCTTTCACTAAAAAAACTAAAACAAAAAATATCCCTATGAAGATTTGAAATATGATTCAATTTACATGTATTTTTTTGAGCAAAATAGTTTTTTTCAAAAGAGTTTCAAGTGAAACAATTTCTAGCGAAAAAAGTTTTGGTCAAAAGGATTTCATGTGAAACCCTTTCGATTGAAATTGTGTATGTGGTTGCCTATGAGCCAACTTAATCCCTCTTTTGGGGAAAATTAAAAAAAACTTCAACATCAACTTTGAATTTCTCTAGCTAGGGGTAATTTTTACATCAACTCTGAGCAAAATATGAGAAGGAACCAGACCAAAGAAAGAACCTATTTCGCACTCAACGTAAGTGTGAAGGTAAAGTTTGTAATGCTATTATTGATAGCTCAAGTCTAATACAAATAATCTTGGTTCAAAGGAAATGGTAACTAAGTTACAATTGGAAAGGAGAAGGCATCCAAATCCATATCAGATTGCATGGTTGCAAAAGGACCAAAGGGATTTGGTCAATGAGCAATGTTTGATAAAGTTTGAGATTGGTAACTACAAGGATGAGGTTTTGTGTGATATCATACCTATGGATTTTTGTCACATGTTGGTAGGCAGACCATAGTAGTTTGACCGACGAGTGTTTCATGATGGGCATGCTAACACCTATTCTTTAACCAAGGATGGTGTTTGTCATAAGTTAAAGTCCCTGAAGGATGCAGAAGAAAATGTATGCAATAATGCAAGAATGTGTTTGGTTGATGGAAGAAAATTTATAGAAGGTATGAGACATGAGCATATGTTTTTTTTATTAATCCCTAGAGTTGAAAAAGAAGGTGATAGTGATGTACCTTTAGAAGTTTCAAATTTGTTGAATGAGTTTCAAGGTATTGTTTCTAATAGTGTACCTGAAGGTTTGCCTCTAGTAAGGAAGATCAACCATCAGATGGACCTAATTCCTGGAGGTGGTTTTCCAAATAAGGCAACCCATTGAATGACTTCAAAAGAAAATGAAGAGTTGAATAGAAAAGTGCAAGAGTTGTTGTGAAAAGGATTGATCAAGGAGAGTTTGAGTCCATGAGTAGTACCTACAGTATTAGCACCTAAAAAGGATGGGGAATTGCAGATGTGTACATATTCTAGAGCCATCAACAAGATCACTATCAAGTATAGGTTTCCCTTTCCAAGGATGGATGATATCATGGATTGTTTGAGTGGGGCTGAGTAATTCACGAAGATAGATCTAAAGAGTGGTTACCACCATATCTGAATTAGAGAAGGAGATGAATGGAAGAAAACCTTCAAAAGCAAAGAAGGTTTGTACGAGTGGTTAGTCATTCCTTTTGGGCTAACCAATGCACCAAGCACATTTATGACTCATGAACGAGTTATTGAAAGAATTTATGGGTAAATTTGTTATTATTTATTTGGATGACATTTTAATTTTCAGCAAGACATTGGAGGAGCACTTGATGCATATTAGAAATTTTTTTGAG
Source organism: Sequoia sempervirens (assembly GCA_007258455.2). Taxonomy (NCBI): domain Eukaryota; kingdom Viridiplantae; phylum Streptophyta; class Pinopsida; order Cupressales; family Cupressaceae; genus Sequoia; species Sequoia sempervirens. The sequence continues at coordinate 58,854,494 of VDFB02179234.1, forward strand.
AAGCTGAAAGAGGAGAAGTTGTTAATCAATTTGAAGAAGTGCAATTTTGTGAAGAGAGAATTGGTGTACCTGGGATTTTTTTATCTCAATAGAGGGTCTTAAGATGGATCCAAAGAAGGTGAAAGCTATCATTGAATGGCCTACACCAAAGAGTGCTATAGAGGTGAGACCTTTTCATGGCTTAGCAAGTTTTTATAGGCAGTTTATCAAAGGTTTCAGTAGTATTTGTGCACCCCTGACAAAAATAATGAGAGGTGAGAAAAGAGTTTAAGTGGAGTATAGGAGCAACAAAGAGTTTTGAGATGTTGAAGAAAGTTACAGAGCAACCTATTTTAGCAGTTCCAGATTTCAACAAGGTATTTTAGGTAGATTGTGATGCCAGTGGTAGCGCCATTGGAGCTGTTTTGAGTCAAGAAGGTAAACATATTTCCTACTTTAGTGAGAAGTTGAATGATGCAAAGAAAAGATATTCTATTTATGATTGGGAGTTCTACACTATAGTTCAGGCTTTAAAGAAATGGAAACTTTCCAAAGGAGTTTGTTTTATTTACTGGTCATCAAGCTTTACAATATTTAAACAATCAAGGAAAGTTGAATCAAAGGAGTTTGAAATGGGTTGAATTTTTACAAATTTACAAATTTATTTTGAAGCATGGGAGTGGAATATTGAACAGAGTTGTAGACACCTTGACCAAGAGGAATTTGTTTTAACATAAATGCATATAAAATTTGTTGGGTTCCATGAACTCAAGAACCTGTATCCTAAAGATCCTGATTTTGTAGAGGCTTGGAGAGATTTTATGGAGCCTATTGCTCTAGATATGACGAGATGGTTTAATTTTACAATCCAAGATGATATGTTGTTTTGAAGGAATCAATTGTGCATGTTCTAAGTTCCATGAGAGAGAACTTGATCAAGGAGAAACACAGTGGCGGATTAGTTGGACACTTCGGTCGAGATAACACCATTGTTATTGTTGGTGAACATTACTATTGGTTGCAGTTGCAAAAGGACATGAAGAAGTTTGTGCAGAGTTGCAGAGTATACCAGATGGAAAAATGAACAAGTCAAAATACAGGGTTATATAAGCCATTAGCTATACTAGAGAAGCCATGGGTTGACATCAGCATGGATTTTGTTCTTGGTTTGTCGAGGACACATCGAGGTCATGACTCTATATTTGTGTTGGTAGACATATTTTTGAAGATGTCACACTTCATCCCATGTCATAAGACTAGTGATGTTGTTCATGTTGTAGAGTTATTTTTTAGAGAGGTGGTAAGACTAGACATGGTCTATCCAAGAGCATAGTTTCAAACTGAGATACCAAGTTCGTTGGGTATTTCTAGAGGACGTTGTGGAAGAAGTTGAAGACTTATTTGAATTTTAGTTCATCACATCATCCATAGATAGATGGAAAAACGAAGATGGTGAATAGGATTTTAGGTAACTTGTTGAGATGCTTAGTAGGTGACAAGCCAAAGGGATGGGATCTAATTTTACCATAGGAAAAATTTCCTTACAACAATTCTATCAACCAAAGTACTAGTAAATCACCATTCTAGATTGTGTATGGAAGTAGTCTTAGAACTGCTTTTGAATTGAGGAATATGGATAAGGGAGAGAAGTGTAGTGATGAAGCTAAGGATTTTGCTAAACACCTAAAGAATTTACATGAATAGGTTAAGAAACATATCAATAAGATGAATTCATAGTATAAGGCTAAGGAAAATCAAAAAAGAAGGTATAAGGAGTTTCAGGTAGGTGATGAAGTCATGGTCCATTTGTAGAAGGAGAGGTTTCCAGTTGGAACATACAACAAGTTAAAGATGAAGAAGTTTGGACCATGTAAGATCCTGAAGAAGAATGATTCAAGAAATGCTTACGAGATGGAGTTGTCGAGTGAGCTTCATGTTTCACCTATGTTTAACATTTCTAATTTGATAGAATACTATGAAGGAGATAAGGAGCATGATTTGAAAGAGGTACAATGGATGACTCCAACACCTACTTTAGGAAAAGAAGAGATTGAAGAAATTTTGGATAGTCATGTGGGAAGAAGCACAAGGAACGAATAGTATGCAGAGTATTTGCTAAATTGGAGAGGAAGGCCTGTTGAAGATTGAACATGATTGTCTGAGTTAGAGGTTAGCCATCTTGGCTTTCCTCTAACTCCTGAGAAGTAACAGGGCCACTTTTCAAATTACCTTAGGTGTCTAATGCTAGAGCATCCAGGGCATACGAGCAATTTTCCATCAATTTATGTTGTTTACTTTCAATAAGGGCTAATCAACTTAAGTTTTCCAAGTATGAATAGTCGGGCATTAAGCTACAGTGTTAAGGAACACCTTGACTTTAGCTAATGTTCTATGTTTAGTGGACTGGCTTATCGACGTGACCTAAAGATCTCATAGAGACCTTACTTCATGTCTCTCCAACATACTGATGGTGAAAGCAACAACAATAAATGGTCGTGAAGAATTCACATCGAAGGGAGGTTCATATTTTGGCAGTATGACAATCAAAGTCCCTTTGATATTCTGACAAACTACATTGAGGAGACTCTAGGTTATTAGGAGTCATTTGGGAGTCCCTCTAATAAAGCGATGAAACCGCATCAAGGTGATGACAAGATTTTGACATGACAAGATTGCAAGTCCCTTCGATATTTTGATATCGAGGAGACATACATGTTTTAGCAGGAAGTCATGAGGAGTCTATTCGACATCCTGATAGGGGCTCCATCGATGGGACCTTGTCATATCAAGGTGAGAGGATTTGAAGTCTTCACAACACTCTAATGGTGGGAAGGTGGATGAAAACGCAAGTAGATCGATAGAAATAGATGAACAGGTAATGTGGTGACATGTGGCATGATATTATTTGTTGATTGCACATTGGTGTTGTGAATCGACATGATTATTGGCCAAATGATTTCAAACATGAAACCGATGGTTGGATCATTGATAACTAGGTAACTTCTTGTGGGATCTTGTTGCTTATTGGACATCAATGAAGGTACTAAGGAAATGCAGGGGAAGATCAATGAAGATATAATATGATTTGAGAGGGAAAGTGGAGCAGCTAGAAGAGACCCAAAAGCTAGCGAGAAAGGGAGGCAAGGTTGAGAAGGAACGTCAATTACTTGATGGTGAAGGTAGAACTGAGAGTGAATGCTCTTATCTACAATTTTGGTAGATGACTATAATAAGATATCCCATTTAATAAGGTTGAATGTTATAGTTTTTGAGATAATAAAATAGCTCATTTTCTTCTTGCAATTTAGTTGTGTTGTTCTGTGTTGTGGCTGTGAGATCGTGTTTGTAAGGGGAGTACCCTTGATTAAGTGGTATCAAAGTAGGTTGTCTTGAGTCTATAAATAGAGCATTGAATGTGAGGCAGTTTGCAGTAGGACCTATGAGTGTAGGATGAGATAAAAATGCCTCCTAGACTTTCCTAGTATGGTAGAGGTAGAGGCAGAGGTGGTGGAGGAAGAGATCGACCTAGAGATGAAATTAGATCCCTCATAAGGAAATTAGAAACCATGTAGGAAGAGGTTCGTAGGAGAGAAGTGCATTGAGAAAGAGATGAAAGTGAAGATGAAACAAAAAAGGAAATGGAAGAGGAAAGATAGTATCAAATAGATCCTGGAGAAATGAGATTGTTGAGAGCAATATCCAGCCTTGGAAAGAAACCTAAAATGGAGGTTTCAACTTTTAGTGGAAGTCTGAAACCTGAAGAGTTGATAGATTAGATGAACGACATGGAGGAATTTTTTGAGTTTGAGGAGATTGAAGACCCTCACAAAGTGAGGTTTGCAAAGAAAAAGTTAAAAGGTCATGCAAGTATATGGTGGAAAGAGATCCAACTTGAAAGAGGAAGACAAGGAAAGGATAAAATTTCTAAATGGGACATAATGGTGGAAAAATTGAAGAAGCAATTTATTCTAGTTGATTATAAGTTGGAGCTACTCAAGAATATGCAAACCTTGAGACAAGGAATGAGGAATGTGAAAGAATACATGGAAGAATTTCACAAGATCCTAATTTGAATAGGACATTCTGAGGTAAATAAGAGAAAATTTCTTTTTATATTAATTGGTTGAAGCCCAACATACAAGAAGAATTGGCACTAGTAAGAATAAGCACCATTGAGGATGCTTATCAATTTTCCTTAAAAGTTAAAGAATGTCTAGACAAAAGATTTGAAAGCAAAAAACTTAGAGGTGGAGGTTGTGGTGGAAGGGTTGGTAGATGGCCATATGGAGGTTGAAGTAGAGATCAAAGGAAGGGTGAAGGACTTAGTACCAATCAAGATCAGAAAAGAGATGACTCATATCATCCTCGTGATCACAATAGTGGAGACCAAAGAGGAAGAGGAATATATGGACAAGGACTAGGGAGAGGAGGTTTTTGTGGAACCTATTTTCAATGCAGAGAAGGACATAGAGCCTTTGAGTGTTCTCAACCTCAAGGAAGGACGAACAAAATACCAGAAGGTAATGCTCAAGTTGCCCATGTGGATGAAGATGCTCAATCCTCACATTCTAAAGATATTGAAAGGGGTGAGTCCCTTGTTGTTAGAAGAGCCTTGTTGAATGAGGAGAAGGAACCAGACCAAAGAAAGAACATGTTTCACACTTGATGTAAGTGTGAAGGTAAATTTTGTAATGTTATCATTGATGGAGGTAGTACAAAAAATCTCGTGTCAGAGGAAATGGTCACTAAGTTATAGTTAGAAAGGAGAAGGCATCCAAATCCATATCGGATTGCATGCTTGTAGAAGGACCAAAGGGCTTTGTTCAATGAGTAATGTTTGATAAAGTTTAAGATTGGTAACTACAAGGATGAGGTTTTGTGTGATATCATACCTATGTATGTTTTTCACATGTTGTTAAGTAGATCCTTGCATTTTGATCTGTGAGTTGTGCATGATGGCCATGCTAACACCTATTCTTTGACCAAGGATGGCATTAGTCATAAGTTAAAGCCCCTGAAGGATGCAGGAGAAAAAGTATGCAGTAATGTAAGAATTTGTTTGGTTGATGGAAGAAAAATCCTAGAAGGTATGAGACATGAGCATATGTGTTTTGCATTAATCCCTAGAGTTGACAAAGAAGGTGATAGTGATGTACCTATAGAAGTTTCAGATTTATTGAATGAGTTTCAAGGTATTATTTTTGATAACATACCTGAAGGTTTTCCTCCAATAAGGAAGATCATCCATTAGATGGACCTTGATGGGTCAGGTTATTAGTATCTTTTTGTTACATTTCATATACTTTTAAGACAATTAACCTATGTTTTTAAAGTATCTTTTAGACAATACTTTCATAATATGTTATCCTTTCATACATACCTTGCAACCTTGAACCCATTTTGTGGAAATGAAATATGGTGAAAATATTTGTAGCATTGCATGGTTTAAATATGAATATATATGTGTATGAATGGAATATTTTGATTTAATTATGGTGGTTAGTTTGTATATATATGTGTGTGTGTGTGTGTGTGTATGGATTAATCTCTCTGCAACTTAGCACATGGTAGCAAGGATAGAGTATTTGTAGCAAGTACTAAAGTAGAAAAATAGGGGATTAATGAAGTTCAAGCCATTCAAAGTGCAAGAAGCTATGGAGTTGAGCATGGTCATTATGGAAGGAATAAATGTTGGAAGATATCTGTTCTTGACTATTGGACGTTTGTCTATGTGTTTCACATGCAAGCTGTCCTTATTTGAATAGGTCTCTTTTTCCTTTTTCAATTAGATGAATAAGTCAATCATTATTCTACCTCCTCCTATCGAGGAATGGGATTTATAATTGTAGTTATTTAGTTAGTTGGTAGTTCAAATAAAACTCTCCCCATTTTGTATAAAGTCAGGGGACGAGTTCATAGTTCAATTAGTTGATTAATACAAGCTATTATCAGTTAGTAGTTTTTCTAGTTTTCCAATTATCCAAAGACATGTTTTTACAACAATATTATGGAATAAAATTTGCAAAAAGGATTATGTATGATATCTGGTGTTATGCAATGTGATGAGCCCAAAATATGCTCATCATTTGGATATCATGGTGTACTTTTAATACCTTTACTTCTATTGATTATGCTTGTTTAACTCTCTTGAAACCTTTTTATTGGGGGATATCCTGTAGCAATACACTTTCAAGTTCCTGTAGCTGATTATGTTGACATGTATGTATTTATTACCCTGTTGACTTCCCAAATGACTGGTATAGCGCATGTAGTTTTTGAATGATGAAATAGATTTAAATATGTGATTAATGGATGGATATTGTGTATGTTCCATGTGCCTTTTCTTGCGTATCTGTTACCTTGTGTTTCGCAGGTTGTTGAAGAAAGTATGATTGAGTCAAGCGCAGCCAATCTCGGCCTTGCAGTAAAGTCCATTTCCTGCACGACTTCGAGGAAGCTCTGTGAAGACTCTTTGACCGAAACCGTTGGGAAGGATTTTAAATGCCATTTAATCTAGAAAGAGTGGAGTGTTAGATTCTCTCTGGATCGAGTTGAACGGATAACTCATTTATGAAGTTTGTTCCTCGATTTTGGGATATATTTCATATCCACGTCTTTGTTAGTTAGTTAGTTAGTTAGTTGTTCTCATATTTTAAAAATAAGTGTTCCGCCTGTGCGGGTGAATAGAACATAATAGATCAGAGGAGATAGATAGATAGATAGATAGAGAAGCAGATTATGTAAGAGTAAAAGATATAATATGAATCAAGGTTTTTGTTAGTCTTTAGAAACAGAACAGTCAATGTAAATGATTTCACATTATGAATAAAAGTTGATGGAGTTCTGAGCAAAATCTTCTATGTCAATTAGTTGATGCTTGCTAAGGTGGCCCACTTAGTGAGTATCTGTAGGAGCGTAGTTGTTTATCTTTTGTTAATTCAAGTTAGATTACATTTTAGAAGTTTCAGCACAAGCTCAGTCTTATATTGTTCCTGCAGCATCAGGAATCCATCCCTGTGTTTGTTCCTGTAGCATAAGGCCAGTTTATAGTTTGTCCTTCAACTATAGCTATTACGATTTCCGCTTTGGTTAGTCTATGATTGAGTTAAGAGAACTTTACGTTATTGCATAGATAGAAATTTCTTTCCAAGTGTTTATTTTTCAGTAGATTATGACTGAAACTGGTTCTTAGTGCATATATTGTGCCGCTCCATTTAAAGTTTATGTTCCCTGGTTTGACAAGTAAATGAACGTCTATGAAGAGGTATTAGTCACCTACTGGAATGTCCAATTCCCAGGATAGGTTTTGCCATGATTTTCATATCCTTTTGTGGGTGTGGCCATTTTTGGTGTCGTTGTCGGGGATGGTGTCAATCTAAGAACCTGCTATAGTCATTATTAGTAGTAGTTTAGTCAGTTTTTCAAAATATTTCAAAATACCATTCATTTTCATTGCATGCATAGAAGGAGAGACGCTCAAGGAAGATTTCTCCCCAACCTACCATTCATTGCCAAGAAAACTGAACCAGCTTATAGCCTATTTGAGGACAAAGGAGACTTAGATATTGACCCAATTGTTGAAGGTCTGTGTGTTGATTTGCTATTTGGCCCATTTGACGAAGAACCTGAAGGAAATCCATTTGATCCTATACTTGGTCAGGCGAACATGGCACGTAATCCACCAAATCGACCTCCTGTTTTGAATTCCCCATTACTCCTCAACAAAATAATGACAACCTTAAGAATATTCCTTCTTCATTACTTCCCAAGTTCTATGGCTTAGTCACAGAAGATCCAGAGACCTTCTTGTTCGAGTTTGATATCCTCTGTCGTAGTTATGACTACACTTCAGATGCTCACAAACTAAAATTTTTCCCTACTACCTTGAAGGAGGGAGCTCTCAGATGGTTCATGAGTTTAATAGGAAGGGGTGTTGTCGATAGTTGTGTTGGTGTGTTTTTTATGCACTTTTCAACATAGGCAGTGCGTAGGTGTGCTACCTCTCTTGAAAGACAATCTTCCACAATCGAATTGCAGAACACTATCCCAAGGTCTCTCGGATGTCAGGTCATGACAGTGCTTAGATACCTCAGTAGTTTGATGTGATTTGCTGGAATCACAAGGCGGTCTTACAGAAAATACAAAGTGTGGACATAAAGTATGAAGTTGGATCTTTGAAAAGGAGCCCTTAGGATGAAGGCAGTTATATGTGGGCTGTAGGCTCAAACAACAATCTTGGACTCCATTTAGTTGTTGGATTTGGCTTTACAATGTGCAATGAACCTTGGTATTGTTCAATTTCTAAAAAAGGGGGGAAAAGAGCGAAGGGGAAGAAAAGTTCCTAAGTCTGAAGCTTGCAATGAATAGTGACAATGGAGTTCCTGCAATGGACAATTCCTTAAAACAATATCCCACTTAACCATGGATTTTACAGTATCATGGAAATTGTGCTATCTTCTAAGGGCTGCAAAGATTTCATCCTTCATCCACCACATACATGCATGAATTGAAGATAAATGTTTGGGGCAGCTTCGAATCAAGTCCAGGCTAACTTTGCACAGCTATCTACCTTCAGCAAACAACAAAAAGTAAGGACTAAGGGATCATCAACAAAGCAAGAATTTTCACAATCACCCAACAACATTCCTAACATCTATCCGAAATAAAGCAAACAGCTAACTAAACAACCATGAGATCTAAGCTAAACATGTAATATTGGAGAAATGAATCAAATAACATGAGGAAAATCAAGGAAATACACCAAGTCAATGATATTTCTTATAAATTTCTGTAGCATGCCTTTACAACAACTCAACTCTCACCTTTGCAAATGAGGGGAGTGCTCTATTTATAGTTTTCCAAGAGTTAAATGAATGGCCAAGATTCATTACAATTGTGTGGCCAAGATTTATTACAAAATAGGGTTTCACCTACCCTCAAATAGATTTACAATTTAAAAATATTTTGTCTCTTCCCTATTTCGTCATCTAGTGGATGGCACTATTGCTCTTTCGTCCTGTAGCTAATTGTTGTTTTCTTGGCTGTAGCTACTCTTCAGGGAGGTCCTCTTCCTTGGCTGGGCTGTCCTCTTGCTCCTCGGAGGCTGCGTGCTCTATGTGCTTGAGGATGACGGCCTGGAGCTTGTCTATCTCGAGGATATCGCATCTTAACGCCTGGTAGCTCCATTCTTTAGCATTCTCTTCCAGCCGCTTCCAATCCTCGTCATATTTCGAGCCTTGATCTCTGAACAGCTCTGATCGATTGAAGGCACAGATAGCAAAACTCAGGAACTCCGTTGTAATTTCTCCGCCTGTCCCGTCCTTCATCTTCTCCTCGAAGTATGGCTTGATCTTCTCGGCATCCATTTGCACTATAGGTATATCATAGCCCGTCATTAGCTTGAGGTACTCGGCGCACTCCGCCTCGATTTCTTTGATCCACTCGATATCGGGATCCACCCTGCTCAGGATTTTCTCTAACCTATCCTTCTGGTTCTCGAGGTCTCTGCGCCACACATCCACCAGCCAATGATCTTCTTTCTTCAGCTCTAGCTTCTTCTCCCACGTGGTTTCAGGCATTTGGAGGATGGGCCTTGACTTTTGGGAAGGCTGAGTTGTAGATGGCGGGGAAATTGGTACAAAGCCTCTTCGTGCTCTCCAGGGATTGGATCAGGTCCAAGAACTTATTGGCTGTCCGCACAGCCCTGCTGATTCCCATGTTTCTAACGTATGTGACCCATCAGAACCAATCTTCAGTCATTTTCTCTAAGTTCTTCCTTCTCTCCATCTTATCAATATGTTCCTTGGAGAGCAACTGCGGTGCAACTATGGAGGTGGTGGGCAGGTCGTCCACTGAGGACCATTGCTGTATGTAGTCGGTTAGGGCAGCAACCTATGCCTTGAGCTCGTCCTTGGTGACCTTGTCCTGCTTGATCAGGTGTACCACTGTGGCCACCGATTCCTCCAGGTGTCCAACCTTTTTCTCTCTAGTCGCTGTCCCAAGGTCGATGGTGGAGATATTGTAACTCACCCCTGCTTGGCCAACTGTAGGTGTTGCAATTTGTGCTGATTGAGAGCCAGAGGCATCCATCGTCACCTTGGATCGGACCTTGGGCTTCTTTTCTTTCTTTGTCATGCTTAGGGATCGAGCCAAGATGGCCTCCAATATCGCCCTCGGCTCCTTCAGAATAGGAGTCGCCTTCTCAACTTGTCTCTCCAACCAATCAGGTATAACAGATTTATCCTTGGGTGCATCTTGGCTGCCCTCACCCTTTTCAGTTAGAGGCGAGACTTCTGCCTCCTTTTCTTTTTGGGGCTCTTCCTTTTCCTTGGTAGCTTCCTCCTCGTCGGAGTTTTGAACAAATACGAGGTGCTTGACGGGCAACTTGGTGGACAATTGCTGGGTAGGGCTTTCTTCCCTCGCTGCCTCCTCTTTCTTTTCTTCAGTAGCCTCGATCTTAGGGCTCTTGACAGCATGGGTTTCAGCCTCGGTGAGATCCTTTATCTGCTGCCCCTCTGGTGGTTGCCCCTCTTTAATAGATGGTGACTTCTCTGCCTCTTCCCCAACGTCCTTCAACTACTGCGCCGACTCCTCCTCAAGGTCCTCATCAAATTTCTGGATGATCTCCTTGGCGCTCGAGCCATCCGCTTCATCTCTGCTCCCAGAAGAGCCTGTCTCCTCTTCCTCATAAACCACCCTATCGATGGTTTGGTGCTCGTACTCAGGGTGCTCGTAATATTCATCGGCCTCTTCCTCAATAGGCTTCGAGGCCTCCTACTCTTGCTCCTCCAACTCTTTCGAAATCTGCATTGTGGCCTCCATGGTCGGCGGCCCTATTGGCGGTTGTGAAGGTTGAGCAGTTGCGAGGGCTTTGGCGAGGGCTACTTGGAGAGTGGGGTCCATTAGGATCTGTGAGAGCTTAGGGGGAAGACTTTGCATATACCACGTAAGAGCCTCGGGCATAGTGGCGAGAGGAACATGCGATGCTATTGTTGCCAGAGGGAGGGATGTAATAGGTGACATGGCAGCAAAAGAGGAAGGGGGAGTGGTCATGCCGGAAGAGGAGTCAACGACGACCACTAACCCGGCCGGGGGCAAAGGGGCGAGATGGACAGAGATGTCCACCACCAGAGGAGATGACGCGACTACAGCCAAGGGGCGGGGGATGCACCAGGAGGGGCAGGGAGAAGCAAGGTAGGCTGAACCTCCATTGTAGCCACCGTCTGCCTGAGCCTTTTGGGAGATGAGCCTTTCATCCCTTTCTTTGCTTGCTCCTCGGGGTCCGCAGACTGTGCTGTCTCTATTCCTTTTCTCTTTTGAGACCTGGTGACGGGGGGAGACTTGGAAGTCTCACTAGCTGATGTGGTGGCGGAAACATCCTCTGCGGCACTGGCCTCGCTCTTGAGCGCCTTATATGTTAGGATCACTCCTTGTTGCTTCAGTTGCGCCACCTGCCCGTTGACCCACTCCTTAGTACGAATTATGATTGGCTGGGTGATAGTATCTAGGTCATCGACCTCTTGCTCATCCCAGTCTATGGAGGGGATTGCCAGGTTGGCAACTGCAGGGTACCTTGGGTGCATTATCATGGACTCGTCCTCCTCGAGCTGAACTGGTACCTGGAACGGTTGCACTCTTCTTAAGAACTGTACGGTCATGCGCATGTAGTGCCTCGCACGGACCTTCTTGTCATCTTTGCAATCTGCCCAGAAGTCTTCAATTTGGTATTTGTGGGCATATGTCGGCCCCAATGCCTTCCTCACATGGCCATGTGGATCCATCCGTGGGCGCGCGGTGTACCAGTCAAAGTGATATTCTTTAAGCTCCTTCTCGAAATTGCTAGCACATTGGGAAGTCTGTAGTCGATACAGGCCTTGACCGAGGGTCATGGGATAGGGGATCCCTGCTACGTGTTTGTTTCTGAAGATGGCCTGAATATGCTGGAGCTGCCGAGAAAGCTCCAGGAGGATGATCCTGTCATTAGGGTACCACGGTAATCTGTTTAGCCGTTCCGTGAATCCCTGGGCCCGAATGTAGGCGAACTTAGGGAACTGGATAAATAGGAAGGCATACTCCTTCAGGAGTGCCCTGGCACTATGGGAGACCCTCCTCTTGAAGTCTCTGGCGATTAACCTGATGATGTGACCAATGAAGGCGTCATTAACTTGGCAGTACTCCTTGAAGTTGCGATATTGGAGCTGAGGGTACTTGTCAAACGGCTTGAGCCCTTGCCTGTGCCCCTGGTCTGGCACCACAAATAATCCATTGTATTGTCTTTGACCTGCTAGGGAGTATACCAGGTAAGAGGTCATGTAAAACTTGGAGCTCTTCTTGACGTTGACAAACTGCTCATGGAAGCAATTGCTGATGATGCCTCCCCAGTTGAATGAGGTCTTGGTGTTAATGTCCTCATTCCCTTGCAGGATCTGCTTAATGTAATATGCCATCCACTCTTGGAAGTAGGCGGCTGCCGGGAGGCCCATGACCCTGCTCAGCATAGTTACCAGGTTATGATAGTCTTCATGAAAATCGCTGCAGAAGAGTTCGTGGGGAACCTTTGTAGCGCTGCCTCATTTCTCCTTAAGCTAAAGAAGATTGATTGATTTCTTGCACCCTAACGGATTGGCATCCCATGCCGCCTGGCACTGCTCTAACATGGAGACCTCCATATGTGGGAATTTGGGGATGTGAAATATTTTCGTGATTCCCTCGGGCGACATGTCGGCGAGGATGTTCCCCTCCTTGTCCACGATTGTTCTGGTGTCCGTTTGGTAGGCTTCTCGGCAAGCCATTACTAGTTCAGGTGCTATGAGAGGGAGGAAAACTGGCAGCCTTGGTGATTCCACTATGCCTTATTAGTTTGGCGTTCTTTGTTGTAGGGTTGACCTTGACCCTCTTAGTGAACTCATCTATGTCCACCTGACCAATGTTTGTATCTAAGATCTCCTTCCAATCTGTTGAGACCTTCGACTAGAGCGGCTCACCCTGGAACTAAAACTTCATCTGATCTTTATCTTCTTTTCCCCGGGCGGCCCTTCCGGATTTCTTGCCCTTATCCTTTTCGATGGAGGCCCCTGAAGTTCCTGTAGCCGATTCCATATATCCTGCAAGCAAGAGCAAAGTTAGCGCAACAAAACATCAAAAGCGTTCATGTTAGTCCACATTTCAATGATAACACCTAAATAATCATTTCAAATATATCATAAATTTTATCCTTAGATGGAATCGATCTTCATTTCAAGGCGTTTGGACAATCCGGGTCCGGAGGGCCGGACTTCCCTGGCAGGAATGTTGTTTAGAAGGGAGAATGCGACCGAAAGTTCCCGGAGACCCCCCTGGCCAAATTTCAATGTTTCGAGAGGCTCATGATGGGGAACAACGCAATTTAAGATGTGGGTCGAAGTCAGATTTTGATTTTAGGATTGCTTGGATGGGTTTGAGGGTCCTCAGAAGTTTCAGCCTGGAAAGCCACGAGGAAATGGCAGTTGGCAACGGCGGACAGCGGGCGGAAATCCGGAGGGGGAAGTCTGAAAACTGGGGTCTGGGAGGCCAAAGGACGACCGTCACGAGGTTTGAAATTTAGGCCCGGCGGCATTTTGAGTGGCGGGGCCCGATGACCGGGAGGACGCGAGATGACGGCCGCCGGGAGATTTTCGCGTTATCGGGCGACGGTGGTGGAGAGCAGTTCAGGCTCCGGATCACGGGAAGCTGGCAGGAATCCGTCGTCGAGGACGACCTAACTGCCGCGGAGTTCCGGGAAAGGAACTCCGGTCAATCGGAACTCTGAAACTCACGGTGGGCGGTCAAAACAAACCACCGGTGGAAAAAGCCAAGGCGGGGCCCGAGGAGCGGGAGGCCGCCAAAGGCTCGCCGCCATGGACAGCGGTCCCAGGACGGAAGTCCAGAAGAGCACTTCTGGGGACCGGGGCCTGAAGGGGCAGGCGCCGCCCCAAAAATTTACAACGGATTTCATGCGGAGGGCGACGGGGCGGACCCCGAAGGGCAGGCAGATGCCCGGCGGACGCCGGAGGGGACGGCGAAGGCGAAGGGGAAGCCCGAACAGAGAACTCTAGTCGCCCGGGCCCAAAGGGGCCCAGGGCCGTTCAGGGCCAAAATGCCAAAGGGAATCCTCGAGGCCCCGAAAGGCAAAAGAAAACCCAAAAGCGAAGGCATGATCGATCTATGATGAAGCATTGGAACAACATCGACCATGCAAAAGATCAAAAAAAGAGGGTCACGCAAAATGAGGCTGCCCCAAAAGACCCGACGAGGTGAAAGAAAAGAGGGTCCCCATTCCAAACGAGGCGTGTGTGCTAAGAGCACAACAAATGGCGACTCTGTTGGAGAACGCTCCGGAGCGTTCTAGGGATAAATATTCATTCAGGACCCAGAATCTCTAGTTTCGCAGACCAGGAGCGGCTTCCAAATATGAATCCGGGAGAACGAGATCCTTAATTGGGTCAGCTTACAGGGCATCTCAGAAGCATATGTAAAGTGAGTTCATTCCTTTTTTTGGAATAGTAAATAGGGTTACTAATTCAACCGAGTGAGCTGCATAAATTGCCTAACACCAAAAGCAACCCGGACATTGCCTCGCTGCTAGTCAGGCGTCCATAGCCCCGACGGAGTTGTCGCTACAATCTCATGGATATTTCTCTACTGCCAGTCGGGCGTCTATAGCCTCAGTAGAGTTACCCGAACACCCATACGGTCATTTATTTCCTTTTTTCAGAATTCCTTTTTTTCTCTTTTTTTTTTTTTGCTTTAATATCTTATTTCTCTTTTACCATTTAGTTCGACCGGGTAAGCATCGAAGCCTACAATGGGTTTGAGACTGTAGTGATCACTGGAGTAGACTTAAGATTTTTCACTCACTAGGGTGTCATAACAACCATAGTACGGTCCTTCAGAATTTATTATTATGTAATTTGTGCGAGATCTGAGATGCGGGTAAGAAGATCCGGCGAAGGGTCAAGTTCTGAGCAGGGTTCAGACAAGGAAATCATTCGCGGACAGCTTCGCAAAGACCGATAGTCTAGAGTGAATGTTTAGCCAAAGAACACAAAGAACGGATAGCAAAATGAACCGCTTGTTAAGCAAGCACGGCCATCGCAAAGGAGCAGGAAACATCCTTTGAAACAAAACTGTTGGGAGGGGAAAACAAAAAGCGACGCAAACAAAATACAAACAAGCAAGAAAGCAACTACTCTAACCTATGTACAGGTATTTACAACGAAGAGGTTGAAGGAGCTCAAGCCTGGAAGTAATGCTTCAGGTGTTGCCCGTTGACATGCAATGGGACATTCTCACCAGTTAAGGTCTTTAGGCGAAAGGCATTATCTCCCAAAATCTCAGCTATCTGAAAGGGGCCAAGCCAAAGCTTGTCGAATTTGTTGTGTCCCCCTTTCTTCTCATGGGCCTTGTCCCAATATAGGACCAGATTTGTAATTCTAAAGGCCTTGATCTTGGCTCGGAAATCGAACCATCTCTTCACTAAGCCTTGATATTTGGCAAAAAAATTTATTGCGCGGTTTCGGACTTCCTCTAAATGTAGCTCAGCTAATTGAACTTCCTTACGATCTCCTCCTTCATAAAAATCGTTGATGAACTGGAGGGTAGCAATCTTCAGATGGATGGGGAATATAGGTTCCAGGGCATAGACAAGGTGGAACGGAGAATCACCAAAGGCAGCCTTGTGGCGAGTGCGATCAGCCCAAAGGGAGAAACGGAGTTGGGTATGCCAGTCCTTGGGATTCCTATCTAGCAACTTCTTGATCACAGTAATCAGATTTTTATTCGTGGATTCAGCAAGGCCGTTGCCTTGAAGGTAGTAATTGGACGATAATTTGAGGGCAATCCCATATTCAAATGCCAAACTAGCAAACTTTAATGAAGCAAATGCAGGTCCATTATCACATACTAAAGCATACGAACAACCGAAACGATTTAAAATGAAACTTTCCAAGAAATCAGTAACTACTTCAGTGGTGCATTGCTTACATACTATTGCTTCCGTCCATCTAGTACAATAATCAATAGTGGTAAGAATGTACCTGTGTCCCGCAGATGATGGAGGGCTTACCGGACCGATGAAGTCGAGACCCCATTGTGCAAAAGGCCTTACCTCCAGCACTGGCTGCAGTGGGACAGCAGCATTCCTCTCCCTGGTGGCAGCGGTCTGGCATGTATGACGTGAATGAACATAGCCATGGGCATCCTTGAAGACAATTGGCCAATAATACCCTGCTCTCATTATTTGATGCGTTGTAGAAGAACCAGAACCGTGGCCCATGCCAAATTTATTATGAAATTCTTTCAAGATGCATTCTGCTTCTTCCTTGCCAAGGCATCTCAGATATACGCCTTCATGGTTCTTCTTGTAGAGAATGGAACCCTGTAACATGTAGCCATTACTTTTCAATCTAAGAGCCTGCTTTTGGACTCCTTGTAGGTGCGGCAGACATTTATGATTCAGCAGATAGTAAACGACATCTTGGTACCATTCCCCTGGGGAAACATCTTCAAGCTAGTACTGTTGTACCGTGAGTTCAGGTCCAGCCTCTACTGTTGTTTTGGCAATTGTACGGGTGAGTGCCTGCCCTCTCACCAATTTCATTGGTTGGATTTCCATATCATACTCTTGTAGCAGCATGACCCACTTAGCCCTTCGTTTCGCCCAATTCATTTTGCATGAGCAACGTCTTTACTGTTGGGTCAGGGACAATGGCGAACACCTTGTTGCGTAAAATATAGTGCCTAAATTTCTTCACCCCCTGACGAGAGTGTACGCCTGCTTTTCAATGTTGTGGTAACGCAATTCAACATCTTTGAGGGGGGCACTCATGAAGGTGATCGGATGCTCGTTTCCTTCATCGTCCTTCTGGGTCAACATGCTAGCATAAGAATGTTCTGAAGCAAATGAGTAAATGTAAAATGGCTTCAGATAATTCAAGCTAACTAACACAGGGGCCTCAGCAATAGCCTGGTTGATTTTCTCGAAGGATTGCTTGGAATCTGGCGTCCATTCGACTTTGGCGTCTTGTTTGAGCATGGCATTGAGAGGTTTGACAATTTCTGCGAAGCCTATGATGAATTTTTGGACAAAATTGATCTTTTCGAAGAAAGATTTTAATTCCTTCTTGCTGTCCGGGGGCTGGATTTTAAGTAAGGACTCGATGTGCTCAAGATCAATGGAGATTCCTTATTCTAAAATGATATGTCCGAGCAGCCTGCCTTTAGTCACTCCGAAAATGCACTTCTTGGGGTTGAAAGAAACCCTGAATTCTCTGCATCTCTGAAATACCTTGCATAAGTCAGAGATGTGATCACCCCGCCTTTTAGAAAATACGGTCAAATCATCCATGTAGATGATTATGCACTTGCCAATTAGGTCCTTGAAGGCGATATCCATGGTGCGTTGGAAGGTGGCGCCAGTGTTGATGAGCCCAAACAACATTCTTCTGTACGCAAACGTCCCCCATTTAGTGGTGAATGTCGTCTTGTGATGATCCTCATATTGCACCATTACCTAGTTATACCCAGAGTATCTATCGAGGAAGGACATCATCTGGGAGCCGTTGACGATTTGCAGCATCTCATCCAGCGAAGGTACTGGATAGTTGTCTTTCTCTGAGGCGCGATTTAGGTTGCAGAAATCTATGCACAATCTAATCTCTCCGTTCTTTTTTATGACCGGGACCAAGTTGGCCACCCATGTGGAATGCCTGATGGGAAAAATGATTCTAGCTGAGAGCAATTTTTGCACCTCCTTGTAAACGATGAGCTCTAGCAAGGCATTGATGGGGCACTGTCGTTGGCGGAAGGGCCTCACTTCAGTCTTGAGAGGGATGGTGTGCGTGATGATAGAGGTGTCGTACATTTTTAAATCTTGGTAGCTCTATGCCACCACATGATGGTATCTTCATAACGCATCCGTGATTCCCTTCTTTTCTTCAGGCGTGCACACCTTTCCGATAAAAACATTCTTGGTATCCTCGACTGTCCCAAGGTTGTGAGCATTGCACTAGTTGCTTATAGCCTCCTTTTTTGTTCGCTGATCTTGATCCCTAATTTGATCCAAATCAAATACGCGCTTCAGCTGAACCATACCTCTGGGGATTGTGTTGGTTTTAAGGTTGATGACCCCCTCTATGTCCAATTCAGCCTGCTGCAAATTAGTTTCATTGATTATTTGAGCTGCAAAGACGTCGAAACTCGTGATGAACTGGAGGATATGCTTGTCATCATTGAAGACCTGCAGGTGAGTAACATTATCTGGGACCGATGGCGTGGATGTTAGCTCAATAGTGAATTTCTTGAGCTCAGACAAAGAGAGGGGTTGTAACGTGCTAGTTGCTTGAGCCAAGGCATTAGCTGTGAGATTCTGAGCACGAGGGATCAATTGTATGTTGAATGCATCTAGGCCCTCTAAGAGATCCCAAACCCTATGCCTGTAATTGGTGAGTCTCCGATCATGACAGGAGTACAATTTTCTGACCTGCTTAACTACAAGTGTGGAATCCCCGAAGACTTGCAGCACTTTCACATTTTTCTTCAAGGCCATAAGAAGGCCAAGGACTAAGGCCTCATATTCTGCTACGTTATTGGTGCAATAAAACTACAATCGGTGGGTAGCGAGAAATGTCTTACCCGTTGGACTGATGAGTTCGATCCCCGCTCCAGCTCCTTGCCTTGACTTTTATCCATCAAATCGGAGCATCTAGCACGCGGAGGATTCTTTGTCTTCGGGTCTGATTGAGCTCCCATTCTCTTTTGGCTGGATGGCAGGCCTTGTGATCTTAGGGGGGCTTTCTGGTTTGGGGCAATGATCAACAGGCGGCTCGGCTGGTGTCTCCTTTGGCATTTCTATTTGGGGGGCAGCCAATTTTCTAACACTCGCCACTGCTGCTTGACATAAGCAATAGTCAAACTCGGAGTGAGCAACGTTATGAACCCTACACTAGTTTGGAAATAAGAGATCCTGGAAATCCATTCAGGCTCCTAGACTGAGCTGATCCTTTGCGCACTTTTCTATGAATTCCTGGAAGCCATTGAGTAATCCCCAGTCGTCTTCCTTATCTGGCTCATCATCAACTTCTACCAACATTTTTGTATCTATGGGCATTTGTGTAGAACCGGTCGAAGGACTACACAACACCAGCAATACTTCATCTGCACGTTCTTCCTGAAGCTCAAGCTCATTTTGGTAAGTAAAAGGGTGATAGTTCCCTAAGTCGGTCTCGGTGAACAACACCTCACTGAGATTATTGTATTCTGTGATCATATACTTCATACGGGGTTCACGGTCGATACGGATCTGATTTGGCAGCCCCTTCCATGGCAGCCACATGTGGGAAAGGTCGGTGGCGGTGTATCCATTCAGTGCCTTAGTGAACTCCCTGCCCAAAATGATTCCGTAAGCATCGGGAATGTCTGCCACTTGGATATCGATGACCTGTTGTATCCGAGGGTCTATGGCAACCTACATAGGGATGCGATTTATTTCACCCACGATGTTGATCTATGTTTTGTCTAGTTGGGTCACCTTTCTCTTTGACGGCGTGGGAGTGATGCCAAGAGCTTTGCAGACAGCCAAAGGCATGACGTTGACAGACGCTCCTGAATCGAGCAAGCAGTTGTGCAGATTTTTTCCAAAGATCCTGATGGTGGTTAGGAAAGGAGGAGTTTCCAGTCTCCCTTGAAGGATGCCCACTGGTGTGTCCATTTGAGCTATTTGACCTTTGTCCCGTTCATTATCCACACCCCTGGTCTTCTTAAACAACTGGTCCTTAGAAAGCTGCCTATTAGCCCTTTCTGGCTCCTTTTCATCTTGTCTATTTGCTGACCGATTTATGGGGGCATCATTCCTTCTTCCAGTATTGTCTCGTATCTCAGGTTCTTTCCTAGGCTCTTTGAAGGTTACCCTCTTAGCTGAGGTTTCTTGTGTTGTATTAGAGGATGGAGTCCCATTCAGAACTCTAAAGAAAGCATGCCTCACGGCGGGAACTTTGAGTAATTCGAAGGCGGACAAGCTGATTTTTACCCTTTTGAACTCTTCTGCCACATATTCGCCCATCTGCTCGATTTCAGAGCTAAAAGCTTGGCCTATAGCAGAACTAGGGGTTTGGACCTTTGTTTGACCAGGCAGATTTTGGGGTTGGCCCTGAGGCTGATTTTGTGGCTGGTTCTGAGACTGGTTCTTGTTGAGATATTGGGCAGGTACATGAGGAAGCCCAGGGTTGTTACTGGCATTTGGATCAGGTGGAGTGGTGAAGTTATTTGGTGGGGTAGAAGTCGTAAAGGGTCCGCCCGCTTGTCTATGCCTAAGGAAGTAGGGACTTGACCGTTGATGGAACATGTGGACCTCATCTACAAATGATTCTTCTTCATCTACTAGACCATTATCTACTGAATCAAAGAGCTAAGCCAAGGTTTGTTCATTATTTATCTCTTGCGCTTTCTCATCCTCAGTAGGAGTAGGCTCGACTGCGGGCTCGTTGCGGTCTCCTCGCGGAAACGGTGCCTAATTGACTACCAGACACGAGGAATCGTAAGGCTCAGATGGGATGATGTCCCTACAGTTGGCATTGTCGACCGCATTTTGTACCTCCACTTGGAAGATTTCAGCAGCTGTCTGGAACTTGGGAAAATCTAGCTCAGAATATCTGCTAGTTTTGTGAAGTCGACACCATCCGGACAAAGCTGCCTCGGCCAAGTATACACCGCTGGACATTTTTTCATTGCTTGTCGGTTGATCAAATGGTGTGGGGACACCACCATTGTTAGGCCTGGTGTTCCATGTACGATTCTGCCTCTAAGAAGGTCTCCTTTCTGCATTTTGATTGGAGTTCTGTCCCCTCTCATAATTTTTCCCAGAGGAGGTGCCTACTTCCCGATTATCTCTATTGTCTCTATTGTCTCGGCTGTCTCGATTGAGATTGGCCTGGAAATTACGCTGGGAGGCCTGCAACTGGTTATTCTGGTTCTTTAGACGTGTCATCTCTGTGGACATCTTAATCATTTCTGTTAGTTCTAGTTTGTCCTTCTTGGTCGCACCTCCAGGCGACGGGGCTGGATTTTGGAGAAAAGTTGGTGGGGCCGCTGGCTGATTTTGATAAGCTGGAGGAAAGTGCGGTCCCGACAGGTATAATGGCGCCTAGGGCTGTTGGGAATATGCTTGTTGTTGCGGAGCCATCTGGGAATAGTTGTACTACTGCTGGGGTTGCAAATAGGAAGTCGCAGGAGGCGCATAATTCAACGGCTGCCCTAGATGCGGCACCATAGGCAATTGAGGTACCTGGTTCATAAGAGGAGTTTGGTGAGCAAATGCCTGATTAAGCCCCTGAATTTGCATCAAATGGGCTACAGGCCCCAAAGAGGGCAGCGGGCCAGAGATATTTTGTCCCAAGTCCGCACTTGCAACAACGGCTTCTGCATAGGCGGCCAGTAGGGTAGCGGGCGGTGGGCGCATCCTTTTCACCAAGGTCGACGTGAGATTGTCCAGGGCCGCATAGTAGACCGGAAGAGCTGCCGCATCATCATGGAGGTACAGAGCCTAAAGCCTCATGTGAGCCCGATGGAAGTGGTCATTGAAGGAGCCAATAGGTTCGTTGACCTCCCTTCTGATGGACATAAACTGTTGGTAAAGGTCCTCGGGGTTGACAGGGATCTTGTATTTCTGCAGAAAGGCATTCTTCATCAGGTTCCACGAGGTGATGGATCCCCTCGGTAGGTTGATGTACCAGTAGAAGGCCTCTTCTCCTAATGAGTGTGAAAAGAGGCAACATGCAACGTCCTCGTGGTCCACTTGCATTTTGGTGACAACCGTCTCGAATATCTTGATATGCTCCTCAGTTGTCCTTTGCATATCACGTGGATAAAACTTCGAACAAAAGCCCTCTGGATTCTTAGGCATATCATTGTAGACCGCGAAATGTATCGGCAATGGATTATGCACTAACCAAGCCATGGGAAGAGGCGGAGGTGGCACTTGCTATTGGAAAATGGGGATTTGGGGCCGTATTGGCAATACAACAACAATATGGGGCTGCCCTTGAGCTATGGCTGCTTGGACTGTGCTTTGGGCTGGAAGGGCCGGGAGAGGAGCGAACCCCTGGCTGATGGAGGTAGGATGTGCAAATGCTGTTTGAGATGGTTGGGTGGAAGATGGAGGCCAGCCAAATGAAGGTGGGGGTGAAATGGAGGCGGATGGAATGGAGGAAGAGGAAGAGGCAGAGCTACTTCCTTGTGCTCGTTTTGCCCTCGTGGGAGGCTGCAATTCTTCAAATTCTCCCTTGTTTGGTACTGATCGTAGAACTCTCTGAAACCTTTCTTGGGAGAATGATCCGATTCGATCCAGCATTAATTTATCCTCTAACTTGGTATCTTCACAGTGGCCCTCCTTCTAGCACCAGTTCTGTTGATGTGTTTTTTATGCACTTTTCAACACAAGCAGTGCGTAGGTGCGCTACCTCTCTTGAAAGACAATCTTCCACAATCGAATTGCAGAACACTATCCCAAATCATCCAAAAAGTTGTCCCTAAAGCCAAAAATGTGGAAACTGGACCAACAGGGGTCCACGGATGTTTCCGAAATAGCCAAAGTGAGACAAAGGCAGAAAGGGGATAGGGGATTTTATTTCTCCGCAGATTTGAATACCCCAAGCAGGTGAATTTGGGTAGGAGATTTGATCGTTTGAAGGCACATGACCAATTTGGGCTTGAAAATGGGGCACACAAAACAAGACAAGAGCAAAGCAGCCTATTGGGAGAGAAAAAAAAGGGGGTCCCTACCTACGGCGAGGCGTGTGTGCAAAACATGCACAACAAGTTGGCCAGTCATGCAAACAAAATTTCTTTAGAAATACAAGAAATACTGTAAGAGTGGCAGTAAAGGTGATGATATATTCCAAATTCAACAAAAGGAAGATGAAATTCTAGAGGATTATATATCAAGATTCATGTTTTCTCTTAAAAAGAATTTAGACCATACTCTTAATGAAGAATCTCATAAATCTCTTTTTCTAAGAGGAATCAATGATACCTGCATAGATGCCTTGGACCTGATGGGAGGCGGTGATATCACTCAAGCATCTTGGGATGATCTCATGAAGATATGTCTCAATTACTCCTAAGCAAATGTGAAGGGTAGAGGTCATCAAGCTACAGTGGGAAAGTCTTCTTCCAGCGGAGTTTCCCGGATGGAAATCACAAACTTGTTGTCTGATTTCAAGAAGGACATCATAAACATGGCTATGTAGTTGGATACCATGCAAGCTTGTAAGAAACATGAAGAGGCTGAGGCAATCCTGGCTGAGTTTTTTCCACATTGTAGATAGAAGAAACGTGACTGCAGATGCAAGTTGGTGGCCAATATGGAGGCAAAACAGCTACCTACTGATTTTAAGATGATAGAAGGTGATGATGAGCAAGTCTTCTTTGTTGCACAAAGGAGACCATGGGCTCCAAGATAAGGTATGCCTCAAGATCCTTTGACTTTTGGTAATCCTTACTCTAGTTATAATAACCAATGGCAACCCACGTATGGTCCACCTCCATCTTGGAATGCTCCTCAACCATACTGGCCTAATTATCAGAGCTCTCAATAGCAACCTCCTCAAGGAGGTTGGCAGCACCCACAAGGACAATGGACTCCACCTCCAGGTAACTGGCAGTAGAACCCTTAATGGAGAGGTCCTCAGCAATGGCAGAACCAACCACCTGGATTCCTGCAGTCTCAGCAACCACACCTCCAGCCCTTATGCCTCCTCCTGTAGCTCCTGCAGCTCCTACAGTAAATACTGGCCCTCCAAAACAAACACCTATGCTTGCTCAACCATTGCCCAATCCTAATAGCAAGCAGCAGCAACAACAGCAACCTATGTATTCTGCAGAAGCTAACCCATATCTAGCATACACCCTGAATATCAATGATATCCATCTCAGGTCTGGAACCACTCTCCCTGCTCCACAGTCACTTGTAATAACAGAGATTCCAGACTCTACTGCTGAACAACCTACTGATCATGCAGAGGATATATATGTATCAGCTACTGCCTCCAAGGAACCCATCCTGCAGCCTCAGGCTACACCACCTTTTCCTCAGAGATTGCAGATTACTACACCTAAGACCATTGAAGAACCCACCTTTGATATTTTGGAGCAACTAAAGAATGTACAAGTTCAAATTCCTCTTTTTCAAGTAATCAAAGATGTTCTAGTTTATGGAAAAGTCATTAAAGAGGCTTGTTTAAAGAAACAAGGAAGAAAGAAAAAGGACCCCCAAACTATCCATGTCCTAGGACAGTTAGCTGATATTATGTTGGGGAAAGTTGTCATCCCAAAATATACTGATCCTGGAAGTCCTGTAGTAAAAATCAATATCAATGGTCAAATAGTAAGAAATATTTTGGTTGACCTTGGTGCAGCCATTAATGTGATGACCAAGCACACTATGGAATGTTTGAATATCCCAAACATTCGGTCTACACTGACTGTCCTGCAGCTTGTTGATAGTTCAATGGTTACACCTGATGGAGTAATAGAAGATGTCATTGTCACCCTTGAATCTTGGGAATACCCTGCTAATTTCACCATATTTTCCACTAAGGCAACCCTAGGGGGATATCCTATTATCCTAGGCAGACCTTGGTTAGCTACAGCTGATGCCCTTATAGGATGTCATTCAGGAGACATGACAATTTCTGACGGTCAGTCAATGAAGAAATTGGCTTTATACTCACTTGCACAACCTTTTCCAGATTTGTCTCAACCAGTTTGGCCAGATCTAGGAGAGGAATCTGAAGAAGTCAATTCATTAGCTCAGTTGATGATGCTAAAAACTGATCCATTTTCCTAGCTTCAGAGTGAAGATAACTTGCTTCTACACATTCTGCAGTTTAGTGTTGGTTTGAATAGCCCATCTGTTTTGGACAACAGCTCTCAACAATGTTTCCTACAGTAACTGGATCCTGAGAATCATCATGATTTTCTATTATGTGATATACAGGCACCACCTTTATCAACAACCTCAATAAATGATCTCACCAAATAGATAGAAGTATCTTCAGGCCGTTGTCTGCATATTAATAATAAGTTGTCTATGTCTCAACAAACTTCCCTAGCCACAATGTTGCAAGCCCACAAAAGAGCTTTTGCATGGGACTATGGGGATATGAGGGGTTTAGACTCAAAACTCTGTACACATCACACATATATTGACAGTGACTTCAAACCTATCAGGCAGCCTCAAAGAAGAATTAATCCAGCTTTGAGAGAAATTGTTAAAGAAGAATTGCAGAAAATGTTAGTAGTTGGTTTTATCTACCCAATCTCCGATAGTCAGTGGGTTTCACCATTGGTCATTGTTCCTAAGAAAGGAGTAAAATGGAGGGTATGTGTAGACTACAAAGAACTCAATTTGGCAACAAAGAAAGATTACTTTCCTCTTCCATTCATTGATCAAGTTCTAGATAATTTTGCAGGGAAAAAGTACTTCTCATTCTTGGATGGTTTCAGTGGGTACAATCAAATCAAGATTGCTTCTGAGGATCAAGAAAATACTACTTTTACATGCCCTTGGGGAACATTTTCCTATTCAGTTTTACCTTTTGGTCTCTGTAATGCTCCTGCAACTTTCCAGAGGGCAGTCATAAGTATCTTCTCAGATATCTCATATGATTGCATGGAAATATACATGGATGACTTTACTATTTATGGTACAACATTTGAGGAAGCTCAAGCTAACTTGGAAAAGGTACTACAGAGATGTGAAGATCACAACCTATCACTGAATAGTCAAAAATGCTTCATGATGATGCAAGAAGGAATAGTACTTGGTCACTATATTTCTACTGCAGGAATTCAGGTTGATCCTGCTAAGATTGAAGTTATCTCTAAGTTACCCTCTCCTACCAAGCAAAAAGAGGTACGGAGCTTTCTAGGCTATGCCAGATACTACAGAAGATTCATCAAGGACTTCAACCAAACAACAGGCCCTTTATACAATCTGTTGAAAAAAGATGCAGATTTTTCCTAGACAGAGGAATGTGAAAAAGCATTTCTTCACTTAAAAGTAGCCCTTACACAGGAACCTATTCTGAAAGGACCTGATTGGTCACTTCCATTTCATATTCATACAGATGCATCAGATTATGTCATTGGTGCAGTGTTAGGATAGAAGGATGGTTCAATAGAACATGCACTCTATTATATAAAAAAAAAAATTGCAAGGAGCTGAATTGAACTACACTATTACAGAAAAAGAAATGTTAGCAATCATTTACGCCCTCAATAAATTCAGGCATTATATTACTGGTTATTAGATATTTGTTCACACTGATCATGCCCCAATCCGGTATCTCATGAACAAAGCAACAATATCCGGGAGACTGGCAAGATGGTTATTGCTGATGCAGGAATTTGACATTACAATTGTGGAAAAACCAGGTAAAGCCAATGTGGTTGCCGATTTCCTTTCTAAACTTCAAAGGCAAGATGACTCTGCGGTTTTTGAAGACTCCTTTCCTGATGAGCACCTGTTTGCAATTAAGGTTATTCACCCATGGTATGCTGATATAGCAAATTATCTGGCTACAGGAAGAACTCCTCCTCACTTCTCTCCTAAGGAAAAGAGATTATTGGTAGAGAAAAGCTTTAACTTTTCCTGGATTGTAGACTGCATGTTTTATACTGGGCCAGATCAAGTTATAAGGAGATGTGTACCAAAGGAGGACACTCATGATATACTACATGCCAGTCATAATGAGTCGTGTGGTGGGCATTTTGCTGCCAAAAGAATAGTGATGAAAATTTTAAATACTGGTTACTATTGGCCAACCTTGCATAGAGATGTAGCTAAATATACCAGGAGGTGTGACAGATGCCAGAGGATGGGAAGACCAACTCGATTTGATGAGATGTCTTTATTTCCACAAGTTGTAGTTGCCCCCTTCGATAAATGGGGACTTGATTTTGTAGGACCAATTGATCCACCTTCCTACATCCTTGTATGCACAAACTATGTCACAAAATGGGTAGAGGCTAAGCCTATGAAACATGCTAGGGACAATAAAGTGGCTAAATTTCTCTATGAGGAAATATTTACTAGGTTTGGTGTCCCTAGAGAAATAGTGACAGATCAAGGAACACAATTTACTTCAACACTTATCACAGCTTTAGTAATATACAGCACAGGAAATCAACTCCTTATCACCCCCAGGCCAATGGCCAGGTTGAAGTCACAAATAGGGATATAGAGGCCATTTTGACTAAAACTGTAGATTTGCATAGGAAGGACTGGGCCACAAGATTACCATAAGCTATATGGGCCTACCGTACTACCTAAAAGACTGCTACAGGATATACACCTTTTGAAATGGTGTATGGTAAAATAGCTGTGATGCTAATAGATTTTGAACATAAGACTCTAAGAATAGCAATGAAGATGGACATGGATTTAACAAATGCACAAAATGACAGAATCATGCAACTCAATGCTTTGGATGAGCTCTGAAAGGATGCCCTGCAGCACACTGAGATGATACAAAATTAGAGAATGAGGTGGCATGACAAATACATTAAGGAGAAGAAGTTCAAAGTAGGAGATTGGGCCCTGCTTTATGACTCCCGATATAAGGACAGTCCAGACAAATTACAAACTAGATGATTGGGCCCGTATAAAATTGAGAATGTATTTGCTAATGGTTTAGTGCAAATTGTTACAATTGATCCTGTTAGATTCAAGTTGCTAGTTAATGCAC
The DNA here is from genome assembly GCA_007258455.2 of Sequoia sempervirens. NCBI lineage: Eukaryota > Viridiplantae > Streptophyta > Pinopsida > Cupressales > Cupressaceae > Sequoia > Sequoia sempervirens. The sequence goes on from VDFB02179234.1 coordinate 58,882,231, forward strand.
ACCGCCTCCGGTTGTACCATAAACTAGTTTCAAAAGAGGAATTCATGCAACAGTTCGTTCAGGATTCTGCCACAACTCTTCCTGCAGCTGAAAGCTTTGGCCTTGCTCCTGTAGCTTCTCCATATTTTCTAATGCATGCTCATAATAAATGTTTCCTTTTAAGGGAACCCCTTTTCTTCGTTTCCACTTATCACCACATTTCACTTCTTTATCTTTCGTACAATCCATCCATTCCATTCATTCATCTCGTCTGTCCACGTCATCCATCCACCTCATCCATCTGCACCACCCTTAATTATGATCTCATTTCCAACTGTCATCTCATGCCAAAGCTATCAACTTTCTCACCACGTACGAACATTTAATGAAAGGTACGCAATATCTTTTGATTATCGCATTTTTTATTTATTTTTTTCTATTCATTTACTGCTTTGTTTGTATCAGTCATTATTACCCGATTTTTGCCTATTCCCTAGTACATGTGAGGACACATGTCATACTCTAAGTAGGGGGTGGGATAATCCACTTTTTAAACCTGTCCTTTCACTGCTATCACAATTGCTTAGATAATCTTTCTTTATTATTTTTTTGGTACTTTCCAAATATGATCGCATGTCTTTTTCCTTGCATGTTTTTCATTGAGAATCACATTCAAAAGAGAAAAAAACTGCTTGTTTAAAAAGTTCATAAAGTTCATTTTTGGAAAAGAAAAGCAAATTGACGGCAGAACAGAGAAAAACCAAAGCAAAACAGGGGAAATTCTTGATTTTCATAAAGGAGTTGAGTCATTTAAAGAAAAACTGTGAACATGGGTGGTTAGCTGGTTAGGCATGAGCCTGTAGCTCATGAGTTGTCAATACAAAATTCTCAAACGGCCCAAGCATTCAGCCTCTGTGGTTGGTTGAATTACTTCTTGAGTTTAGATCCTTTTGACGAGGAGGCTACAGGCGAATTTTTGAGAACCCTTTCTAAAGGGGAGGCTATTGTATGGGGTCTAACAGTTGTTGTGACTGAAGAAAGAATTGCAGAAGTAATCGGGCTCCCAGCCATTGGAGAAAATTTTTCTTCGGATGCTACCTCTGCAAGGGCAGAATTTTCAATACCCACTGATGGACCTTCGGAGGTCTCAAAGTAGGGATGCAAGTGAGTGTAAGCGAGTGTCGTTGCCTCCTCCATACCCTGAATACGCTACTTTCATAATCAGGTATTTAACTTGTGAAGGTCGTTTCTCTTACCTGCATTCTTACCACTTCAAATTGCTAAGTCATATGAGGCATGGACTAGTTGTTAATGTTCTAAACTTTTTATTAAACTTTCTAGAACAATGTGCCCACAGAACCCAACAGGGGAAAGATAATTATATTTCTCACCATGGCCTCATAAAATTGTTGATTGCACACTCTTTGAGAGATGTATCACCTCTTTCCTAGGAAGAATTTGTTGCCCAAAAGAGCCTACAACGTCTAGAACCCTCTAGAGCACTTACCCCATGGCCTCGAAAAAAGAAAGAAGAAATAGCATCCATTAGTAGAAGAACAGGGCAAGCATCATCTGCTCCTGTAGCACCTGGTCCTGCAGCACTCACACCAGAGGCCTCTGCCCGGGTGCAAACTAGGGCTGCCAATAGGAGAGAGAGAGGAAAAACTAAGGTCGGAGAGTCATCTGGGGTTGAGAAAATTCCAGAATCTAACCCCCCTTCTCAGAAAAGGCAACGTTCTTCTCCTGCAGCTTCTTCCCCTGTAGCATTGTCTCCTACAGCAACACTTGTTGCCGTCACCAGTTCACCATCATCCTCCAATAATGCAGAACCTTCTAGGCAATTCAAAAAGAGGAAGGCTACAAGATCACCTCATGTAGCCACAACACTACCAAGAAGAGTTTCTACAAGAACACAATGTAAAGTATCCCCTACTTCACCTCAACCTAAGGTTATTGTAATTTTAGAAGAAACTATTGAGTCTGAACCTGATGTTTCTTAGAATATGTCTGAAAGTGCTGCACAGAGTTCATTTTTTATTATTGAAGAAGAACAAGTTGAGACAAGGGAAGTTGAGCATAATGAAAGGGGAGTACCAAGTCTTGATGACTTCGTTGTTGCGGCTATGCAGATTTCAGAGGAAGCAGAGCCTTCTCCACTGCAACAATAGGAATTTTTCCTGTAGCAAGAGGAAGAACAGACTAAACCATTGGAAGTGGTCAATGAAGCCTCAATTCCCCCTATAACTTGTCAAGCCATTGTTGTTTATAAAAAGACATTTTTAATTGAATTTTTGGAATATGTCAAAGCTACTTGGAAACTGGTTACATTACAAACCCTTACTTTCCGCCACCTGGCCAAGACTGAAATGCAACAGAGTCTTTGGGAGGAGGAAAAGAAGAAACTGAAAAAGAAAATTGAAGAGTAGAAACTGGAAATTTAGGAGTTAAAAGAAAATATGGATGAAATGTTGAAGGTAACCGGTCAGATTATGGAATGCAAACCACCACCCAGAGTTTATGCTATGTGCCTCAAAGAATAGTTCTTGTGGTTTCAACTGATGAGAATTTCTAGAAATCAGGATCCTATTCTTCACAATGCTAAAGAGTTTTATGAAGCATATCAGGTAGCCCCTAATTGGCTCAGAAATTCTTTGTGTGAATTTTACCTTTATGGCTTCTTAATTCCATTTGAAACAGAGTGGAATCCTCTTCTGTATATTGGCGATATCCATTTGAGATCGCTTATGTCTTGGGCAGCAAATGAAACAAATTATGGCAGGCAATGGGAAACCTATGAAGAAGCCGAAAGGAATGAGCCTGTTCCATTGCGTTCTGAGAGTTCAGACCCTCTCACAATGCTAAAAACCTGGCTTACTTTGGCGTATGGTTTTAATAATGATATAGCCAGAGTGAAAATATTTGATCTCAGGAGACAGGTATATGATGAATTTTAGGAACAATCATACTCGTTTTGGAGACTGTCATACTCCAGAGTTGAAAAGAGGTGGGAAAGATTAATTGTTGGGTTAAGAAAGTATGAACCTCACAGTCCACTAAATTTTACAGCAGCTCTTAAACGGTCAAGCAAATACATACATCTAGGACTCCAAAAGAGGTTTGAATTGTGGTTGCCATTAACATTTAGACCTCCTATGCTAATGTGGCCCCTTTATTCCTATCAGGCTACAAAACTTAATGACGACTTAGAAGCCTATAGGTATGAAGGATGGCAGAGTTACAGAGGCTTTTCTTACAAATTTGGAGTTCCATTTCAGGGTCATTCCTCAACCACTAATTTCAAAGAGACCACCAGGAATTTTAATGCTGGAGGACCAGCATTGGGTTAAGTAGGGGGCAAAATGATGAGCCCAAAATATTCTCATCATCTGGATATCATGGTGTACTTTTAATACCTTTACTTTTGTTGATTATGGTTGTTTAACTCTCTTGAAACCTTTTTATTGGGGGGATATCCTGTAGCAATACACTTTCATGTTCGTGTAGCCGATTATGTTGACATGTCTGTATTTATTACCATGTTGACTTCCCAAATGACTGGTATAGCGCATGTAGTTTTTGAATGATGAAATAGATTTAAATATGTGATGAATGGATGGATATTGTGTATGTTCCATGCGCCTTTACTTTCGTATCTGTTACCTTGTGTTTTGCAAGTTGTTGAAGAAAGTATGATCGAGTCAAGTGCAGCCAATCTCGGCCTTGCAGTAAAGTCAATTTCCTGCACGACTTCGAGGAAGCTCTGGCAAAGAATCTTTGACCGAAACCATTGGGAAGGATTTTAAATGCCATTTAATCTGGAAAGAGTGGAGTGCTAGATTCTCTCTGGATCAGGTTGAATGGATAACTCATTTATAAAGTCTGTTCCTCAATTTCAGGATATATTTCATATCCACGTCTTTCTTTGTTAGTTAGTTAGTTAGTTGTTCTCCTGTTTTAAAAATAAGTGTTCCTCCTACGCGGGTGAATAGAACATAATAGATTAGAGAAGGAGATAGATAGATAGATAGAGAAGAAAATTATGTAAGGGTAAAAGATATAATATGAATCAAGGTTTTTGTTAGTCTTCAGAAACAGAACAGTTAATGTAAATGATTTCACATTATGAATAAAAGTTGATGGAGTTCTAAGCACAATCTTCTGTGTCAATTAGTTGATGCTTGCTAAGGGGGGCCACTTAGTAAGTATCTGTAGGAGCATAGTTATTTATCTTTTGTTAATTCAATTTAGATTTCATTTTAGAAGTTTCAGCACAAGCTCAGTCTTATACTGTTCCTGCAGCATCAGGAATCCATCCCTGTGTTTGTTCCTATAGCATAAGGCCAGTTTATAGTTTGTCCTTCAACTGTAGCTATTACGATTTCCGCTTTGGTTAGTCTATGATTGAGTTAAGAGAACTTTACGTTATTGCATAGATAGAAATTTCTTTCCAAGTGTTTATTTTTCAGTAGATTATGACTGAAACCGATTCTTAGTGCATATATTGTGCCGCTCCATTTAAAGTTTACATTCCCTGGTTTGACAAGTAAATGAACGTCCATGAAGAGGTATTAGTCACCTGCTGGAATGTCCAATTCCCAGGATAGGTTTTGTCATGATTTTCATATCCTTTTGTGGGCATGGCCATAATGAATGGAGTTGTATGATGCATGGATACGTGAAAATATAAATTAGATTTATTTTTTAGTTAAGTGAGGCAATATTTTGAGCTGGCCACTCAGGTATTGTTCTTCACTTCATTCATCTATATGTTTATTTATGCATTTCCATTAATTTTGTTTTCTTTATCTTATACGTGAATTGCAAGTAAAATAGTTTATGGTTAGTAAAAGTTGTAGTTGTTCATGAATAGAGATATAATAGATATATCATAGTTCTTTGGAGCTTAGAATTGGTTACTTTATCATTTTGAATAGTTTTAGATTGATTCTGCACTTGTACATCTTTATCATTCACCTACAACTTATGCTAAAGGTACCTATAGCCATTAGGTTATGGTTCTATTTTTATTGTTTTACAATTCTATGAAATTCCAATAAGGTAGAATAGTTTGAATAAGTTGTGTAGAGTAATTTAGGTTAGCATGAGCCTGTGAAGACACATATAGTGGAGTACCATCATAATTTCATGCACCTTGGTTGATAATTTAATGTAGGCTTGCAATGTCAAGAGGACTTTTCAACTTGGCACACCCCTAAATTGTGTAAAATTTACCGAGTCCATAGCACATTAGTTTGCCTCTACATTTTTGGTGTCATTGTTAGGGATGGTGCTATCTTCATAGGCCTATTTTTACACAACTTTCATAGTTAAAATTTTCTATTTTGCATTAGGACTTCATCTTCAAAACACCCAGAGTTATGCTAACATTGTGCAAGGCCATTGCCATACAAAGTCAAACCCACTGTATGCGGAGGCAGAGAGATAACCAAGGAAGACTCCTCCCTTCGAACACTCAAGACAAAGAAGATATTGATGATTTTGTTGAATATATTGTGGAGATTGTTGAAAGATTGGACAATGCCTTTCCATCTGCCTCATCATCATCATCATCATCTTCCAAAACTTCTAAAGGGACCTTCTGAACAATGGTAGATCCTGATCCACCAAAGCTTGGTACCTTTGAGCTCCCAATTGCTGACCAAGCCAAAGCTACTATGCTGAAAAATATTTCACCATCAGCATTACCAATATTTTCCATGGCTTGGTAACTGAGGACCTAGATACTATTCTCTTTGAGTTTGATGTTTTGTGCAAAATTTATGATTACACTATTGATGCCCTTCGACTCAAGCTCTTCCCATCCACTCTTAAGGATGCTACCCTCAAATGGTTTATGGGGCTTGGCAGGGATGTTGTCTGATGTGCAAGGTCATTGATGTCACTTCTTGCATCATTTAATTTATCAATTATCGAACCAGGTGTGTCTTAGAGTTGTATCCGATAAGGTTGTTTCCATGAATTAGGGGGTTTTTGCACTATAAACAATGACTTTTAGTCATGGTTTAGCTCCATCATGAGCTTTCAAGAGCTCTTAGGAGCCGATCTTAACAACAGGTTCCTAACTAATTCTAAATACTTAATCCTAATTTATCTCTTAACTAATGATTGTTCAGACTCCAATATCTCAGTTCAGACTCACTTGACTTAATTGCAATTTATTCATGGAAGAATTAAGCTAAAAGTTGAATTTACTTTTAATCTAAAACTTAGAATTGAAATGTACTTGGAAAAGAAATCTATTTACATTTGCAAAAAAGGATCTAACTACGTTTGCAGAAGATAAGCATTAATCTAGCAATCAATAATGCTAACTTCCATGAACAAATCCCAAACAAGCTTTAGTTTCATCTTTCCATAAGTTATCATTGTATTTTCCAATAAAACTACATGCATTTTAAAATAATCAATGAGTCTAATTCCTATGAACAATAATTAAATCTACAGTAAATGAATGATTGTTAATCTACAACAAGCATAATAAACTATCCTAATACATAATGAACTTAATCTAAGAATTAATCGCATTCACTAACAATGATCAAGTAAAGATTAAATTACTAACTTCCCAATTGATATGCATTGAACAAAAATCAAATAAATCAAATAACAAAACACGTCACCTCCTTCGGTTGAGTGGGCCCTACTCTTCCTCTAGTGGGACCTTAAACATTGAGATTCAAATCAACTCCTTATTTGCATTCCAATTGGCCAAAATAGTCGAGTAGTACAAAAGTGCAAATCATAAACATTAGAGTGCTAAAGTGAAAGATTAACTAATTCCCAAACTAAAACTAAGGATGGATATTTATAAGAATATATGTTTATTTGAATACAAAAATTGGCGCAACCTGCCAAGATGCAAAGCAACAAAAATTAAAGTTAAACATAACTGAAAGTGCCATAAAGAAACCTGCCACATGATAACAGTTGAAAAAGAAGTTCTCAAACTGACTAAAGAAGTCAATTGAGAAACATTCATCAAGAGCTAGCTGGAGCGATCACGAGCAAGATAGGTTTCACGTTTGTTTTAAACAGGGAGTTTAATATGTCCACCTCATGAAGTCAGCACTTAACCAACTGAACAAAATCCTCAAAGATAAGATGCAATCAAGACAATAAAAGATCTCATCTTGCATAACCATTGCATCATTAATCATCATTCAAAAGCAAGACATTTAATGCAAAATATCATTTCTCATATATACTCCAAGTAGTTAAATATAATGAAAAATCAAGCAAACATTCAAGCATATAGTCTACCACCAACATAATTAATTAATGTATAATAAAGTTTGAAAACATAAAAAAGCATTAATTAAAGTGTCATTTCATGCACTCATCATTTCTCCCCCTCCTACTGTCAACCATGTCCTCATGGTTGAGGATCTGGTAAATCCCTATTTTTTCCTTCCAACCAGTAACTAGATCACCACAATAAGTCACATACTGCAAGAATGTTCTTCAATGAGCATATCCATTTTGTTCTTCAATTCTCCTCAACCAATCTCTCAAATTTTCTCCAATATACTGCAGTGGAGCATTTAGTGCAAGTGTAGCTGCTATGATCAATGGTGGTCTAAACCTCATTCCTATCCAATTTGTATTCTACTCCTTAATGACCTGTGTCAAGGATCTCACTCTTGTGAGACTCCAAGTGATGTTCCTTGGAGAGATTAGTTATGTCCTTCTTAGTGATGCTAGAATGGTGTTGTATCTTCCTCTTATTGTAGTCAAGGCTCTGTGTGGGAGATATTCTTGAACACTTTTAAAAACTCTAATGCTTTCAGTAAAATTTCTCCTATAGACCAGTGCCACATTATCTCTCAGTGCAAAATATCTAAACGTTGCTTTGAAATACATAGACCAAGGAGTTTCATTGCTCATTAGAATGCCTAATTTCAATTGTTCTTCTTTATACTACTCTGTCCTATTATCCCACTCAACTTGGTTCTCTAATAAAGACACAAAAGATCTAATTTGCAACTCAACAATGTAAACATTCATAAAAGACTATGGAAAATTACCAAGAATAAATCCATGTTGAAAGTATTCACACATTTGGTTTTGAATGGTGGGATGGATGTTGTAGAAATCTTCAAGAAATTCTCGGTCATCATCATAATATTTTTTTCTTTTTAAAACCAATTGATTAATTTTCCATTGTATGAACCTTTTCCTCAAGAATAATGCATATAATTCTAAAGGTTTCCTCATTGATAGCATTGATGATGATAGCTCTACCACTTGTTGTAATCTTTCATTTGCTTCATCCCTCTCCTTTTCTAGCTACTAATTTTGGCTTTTCAACTGATTATTCTCATGCCTAAGCTTGAGTGTTGTAAGGGAGAGGTATCTCCTTGGAGTTGATGAAGTAGAAGCTTCAAGATAATGCAATCTACTTGATTGTTGTTTTAATTCTTCCTCTTTTTTTTGTAATTCAACTTTCAACCTCTATTTCTACAGCACTAAGCCTTGTTGTTTCCTTTGTTTGAGCTAATGCTTGTACATTAGCCTGCTATAAGACCTCTTCTATTTGACTTAATTTTGTTTGCAAAACATTTTATTTCTCAATCATCTCCTTTTCTATTTTCTTAGTCTTGGATACATATTTTTGCAACTCTTCTTCTTTTATTTTCAACTTCTCTTCCAAAAATTGTATTATTTTCCTTTCTTCATCCAATTTCGCTTGCATTCTAGATATTGCCATGGCTTTAGCCATTTCTTCCTCTTCTTCTTCTTCTATCTCCTCTTCTTCTTGTATTTGAGGGGATTTTTGTTGTTCAATTATTGGTTCTTTCTCTTTTCTTCTTTTAAAAACCAAAACAAGTGGTGAAGAAGATTCATCAGACCCTCCAATAGGGTAAATCTTTTTTTGGCATATCAGGGGACTATTTTTTAGATGGAGAGCCATGAGATACTAGAACATGGTATTTTTGTGGAGATGGAATTGGGGCTTCAAGAGAACAAACAAGCTCTTGGATTTATTCACTATTTTTTAAGGTATCTTGATGGGCATTAGGGGTTTCAACTACATTTTCGGGAGAAGTTGGAATATCGACATCAACAACACTAGGTTTTTCTTGTTCTCACGCACACCTTTTTCTTTTTACTATACTATGGGTTTGTTGGAGTTAAAATGACAATGAGAGGGGGGTGAATCAGTGTCTTAACAGATTTGACCAATTTTCAAAAATTCAAAAACATAGCTCAGATTTGATCTCAACATTACTTTGATTAATGCATTCATGAGTTGAATGTAATCATTCATAAACAGAATTGAGAAAAGTAATAATCCCAATAGTGAACAGAAACAGCAACAACACAGTAAAGCAGTGAGCACACAGAAGAACAAAGAGACACAAGATTTTTCCGAGTGGAAAGTCCTCCCGGGGTATAAAAACCACTCCCAAAATGCCTTGCAGGCTTAATCTTTTTTAATCAATTGTTCACAATGCCTTATAGGCTGATTTTTGAGCGCCCACTCAAGGAGCACCAACCCCTCATTTAGAGATATCTATCTCAAGGAGTACCAACCCCTCAAATTATATTTTTGAACAATAATAATATCTCAGAGGATCTCTCTATTTTTAGTTAAGCTCATAACTCTCTATTTTCTCATCTACAGAATACCCTAAGGATTCAATAATTGAATCCTTAAAATATTACATAGAAAAGAATATTACAATATATCTCTGCATCTTTGTTTTTCAGATTTTTAATACAGAGTATTTCAATACATTTTTGATACAGCCAAAGAAAAATCTTCCAGAATTACGACCAGAGAACCTACACTATTTTCAACACAGGTTTTTATACATTTCAAGTATGTATGTCATGAAGAAATCTTCAAAATGTGTTTTTCACAAGAATCTGAAACTCACTTGCCAGTTTTAGAATTTGAAGTTGAATAATGACAATCTGTAGATGATGGAAAAAATCAAGAGTAACGCCTGTCCAGAGGGTGCAAATAATCCATTATTTCAAAACCACGACTGCCCACAAATGAAACTCAAAGAATATTCTGCCATGTAACCATTTTGAGATTTGATGCCAACCAATGAGGTCGGCCTACAACTATACTTAGAAATTCCCATGTCGGCCATAGTGATTGAGTCTTCATTAATCATTCGTTGAGACATCCAGATAGTCCTGCCGAAGGAAATCAAATCACCAAACATTCCCCTTAGTTATCGCTTTCGCCATGAACCATCAGAGTCAGAGAGAAGACATAACGAATACATTATGTCACACCGAGAGCTCATATTTTATGTTCTTTCCAATCGCTGAGACATAAGAAGGTTTCTCACCGAGATCCCATTTTCATTTCATTCACTGTCGCTGTAACCTTTTGATATCGGAAAGACCCTATGCAGATCACACTGTGTTTCACCAAAAGTCTCCTTTTACCCCTTGTAAGTCACTGTAACATAATGGTTCTCTTGCCGATGCATCTTTCTATCTTATGAGGGTTGCTATAACATACTGACATCGGGGAGACCTCTTGTAGAATGCTTGACTCATACTGAAACACCCCGCAATACATACTTGATCGCTGAGACATTACCAACCTCTCACCGAAAGCCATACATTAGACTTTGTCGGCAAGACTTGACAGGTTCACTGAGACTCTACATTGAAACTCATGAGTCTTACTGAAATGTATTTCATTCTCAGTGGTCGGAAAGACACAATAGTTCTCTCACCGAAATGTAACCTTCATTCTCATGTGGGTCGTCATGAAAAATTGTTATCGGGGAGACCATATGTAGATTTCATTAAGTTTCACTGAAATACTTTATCCATTCTGAGTCGTTGAAACAAAAACACACTCTTGCCAAGATGTATCCTTCAACCTCTGGTCGGTGAGACATAACAATCTCGCTATGACTTCATACCGACGGTATAGCTCCTGCGGATAGGGATCACCCTCTATTGCCGAAACAAAGGAGAAGTTTTGCCAAAAGCTGCCTATGAAATTCCGTGTAAAGTCGGCGAGACCGAAGGTCACTCACCAAGACCTCACTTCGATAACCCTAACTCTTATCGATGTATCTTCCCGCCACTAGTCGGTGTGACAATGTACAATCGCTATGACTTCACACTGAAAGCAATACGTCTAGCCGAAGTGAATCTTTAATGTGCCAGTCAGTCAATGTAAAAAGTCAAACTCGCCAAGACACAATGCTGATAAAGGATCACTTATGCCGATGAACCACCTCATGTATTAGTCGGTGAGACCTTACTCATTCGGAAAGACCTCTCCCCAGTGAAAAATACTCATGCCAATAGACCTTTCCACTTTCGCCAAGACCACGTGAATGTCATGCCAATAGATACCGAAAGGTGAATTTTTTCATCAAGGAAAAACCAATCAGAACACAACTGAGAACCAACAAACTCCCCCTTTGTCCTTGATGGAAAAACACAAATGACTCTCCCCCTTTTTGCCTCAATGACAAAGAATAGAAGAGAAGGATGTGCAATGCCAGGAAACACAACTGAGAAGCCAATCAAATACCATGAGAAACAACTGCAAAAAGAGTAACAGTGCAACAACCAAGATTGTAGGAGAGCTGTAAGTGAATCAAAATATATAACATGCTCCCCCTAAGCCAATGCTTGTAAAATCAGAGAAGTAAAGATTGAGAGATAACTCCCAATCGAAGTCTCAACCTTTCAAATAACTCTTTAGCTAAGGGCTTAGTAAAAATATCAGCCACCTGATCTTGTGAGCAAACAAACTGTAAGCAAACTTCATTAGCCAAAACCTTTTCTCGAAGAAAGTGAAACTTGATAGCAATATGTTTAGTGCGAGAGTGCATAATAGGATTTTTTGAAATATTTATCGCACTAATGTTATCACAAAGAATGGAAACATGTTTAGAAACATCAATACCCATATCTGAAAGAGTCTGACTCATCCACAGTACTTGAGTATAGCATGAAGTGGCAACAATGTATTATGCTTCAGTAGTAGAGAGAGAAATAGATACTTATTTCTTGTTGTGCCATGCCACTAAACGATCACCAAGAAAGAAGGCAGCACCACTGGTGGTTTTCCTATCATCCAAACAACCAGCCCAGTCAACATTAGTATAAGCAATCAAAGAGAAATCATTGCTTCTAGGATACCAAAGACCATAATCAAGAGTGCCCTAAATATATTTTAAAATCCTTTTAATAGTAGTGACATGGGATTCTTTAGGTGATGCCTGAAACCGTGCAACAGTGCAAATTGCCTGCATGATGTCAGGTCGAGAAGCAGTTAAATATAATAGACTGCTAATCATTGATCTATATTCAGTTTGATTTGTATCAGGAGAATCATCAACCTTAGTAAGTTTGCATCCAGTAACCATTGGAGTGCTAACTGGATGGCATTCATCCATCATCTAAAATTTCTTAAGCATCTCTCTAGCATACTTGGTTTGAGAAAGAAATATTCCATTTTCATGTTGAGAGATGTGAAGACTCAAGAAGAAATTTAATTATCCCAATAATGACATTTCAAATTCAGATTCCATTAGCTAAGAGAATTTTTTCCTCAAAGTAACATTGTTGTAGCCAAAGATAGTGTCATCAACGTAAATTTCAACAACCAAAATATCAGAACCTTCAGTTTTAGCATAAAGATTGTTGTCTACACCTCCTCTAAGAAAACTATTTGAAAGCAAATGACTGTCCAACCTAGAGTACCAAGCTCTAGGTGCTTGTTTTAAGCCATAGAGGGCCTTTTTCAATCTGTAAACATGATCAGGCTTATCTTTGCAAATAAATCCTTCAAGTTGTTCAACATAGACCTCTTCATCTAAATAGCCATTTAAAAAAGAAGTTTTGACATCCATTTGATAAACAGTAAAGTTTTTGTAAATAGAATAAGCCAAGAATATTCTGATAGATTCTAGTCTAGCAACAGGTGCAAAGGTTTCACCAAAATCAATACCTTCTTGTTGAGCATAGCCTTTGTAGACAAATCTTGCTTTGTTGCGAATAACATTACCATTTTCATCAACCTTGTTTTTGTATATCCATTTGCCTCCAATGACATTCTTGTCATATGGTCTTGGGACTAACTCCCAAGTCTGATTTTTCTCAATCTGATCAATTTCTTTCTACATAGAATTAATCCAACATGAATCTGTGAGAGCTTCATTAAAAAATTTAGGCTCAAACTGAGTAACTAAACAAAAAGCAATTTGTGCCTTTTCATCAGATTCTGCAGCCTTTCTTCTATTTTGAACTCCTGCATTTTTATCCCCAATAATCTAATCTTTGGGGTGATATTTAGCTAGAGCTTTTGATGCAACCTTTTCAGGACTTGTTGTTTCATTTTTAGGGCTTGCTAAACCAATATTAGGCTTTGTTGTTTCAGCTCCTTCTAAAATTATTTCTAGTTCAAGTTCTTCTTCCTCATTATCCTGCAAAGATTCAACATACAAATGTGGTCTTTCATCAAATTTTACATTAACAACTTCAACAATCTTACTAAGCCTTTTGTTAAGGAATTTATAAGCTTTAATGTGAGTTGAGTATCCCAAAACGATACGCTCATCACTCTTTGATTGAAAGCTCCCAAGGTTATCATCATCTTTCTTGATAAAACACTTACTTCCAAAAAATTTAAAGTGCAAGACAGAAGTAGTTTTTCCATACCAAAGTTCATAAGGAGTGTGTTTAGATTTCACCCTAAGCTGCACTCTATTCAAAATGTATACAGCTATATGAACAACTTCTTTCCAATACATATCAGACAACTTAGCTTCATCTAGCATGGTTCTAGCCATTTCTTTTACAATTCTATTCTTACGTTCAACTACCCCATTTTGTTGAGGTGTTTTTGTTGCAGCATACTATCTTTTAATGTCGTGTTGTTCACAGTAATCAATAAACTCTTGAGAAGTGAACTCACCTCCTTTTTCAGATCGCAGACATTTAAGTTTCAGATCAAATTCCTTTTCAACCATTTTACAGAAAATTTTGAACCTTCCAAAGGCTTCTTATTTGTGCTTAAGAAATGTGACCCATATCATTCTAGTATAATCATCCACAAACAACATAAAGTACCTTTCACCATTAATAGACCTTTTTCTGGTTGGTCCACATAAATCAGTATGCACAAGGTGTAAAGGTTTTGAAGAAGAATGTTCTTTTGTTTTGAAGCTGATTTTAGTTTGTTTACCACTTAGACATTCTTTGCACACAGAATTTTTTGGCTTGCTAAGAATTGGTAGAGCTCTAACATTCTGATTTTTACTGATTCTAACCAGATTTTCAAAGTTTATGTGTCCTAATATTTTATGCCATAACCAATTCTCTTCAATTTGGCCCATTAGACACATACCTTGATTATTGTCATTGCTTGATGTGTTGAGAAGATTGTACACATTTCCTTTTGTCCTCCTTCCAGCTGCAATAGCCTTTCCTAGCTTGATCTTAATCTCACATCCCTGTGAAGTGAAAAGATCATGATAACCACTATCACAGATTTGACTGACACTTAGAAGATTGTGCTTGAGACCTTCCACATAGTACACATTATAGATAGGAGTGTCTTCATTCAGAAGAAGTGAACCTCTACCTTTAATTTGAATACCAAAGTTATCACCAAACTTAACATAACCACCTACATAATCTTCAAGATTTTTAAACTTATCCTTGTCACCAGTCATATGGTTAGAACATCCATTGTCCAGGACCCATGAGTCCTTTTTCTTGGAATGAAAAGTAGTTTGAACCAACATAGATTGCTCAATGTTGTTAACAGTCTTAGGTTTCCAAACCTTTGTAATTTTCTATTGTTTCGATTGCAGATCAGTTCTGCACTGTTTCACAGAATGTCCCAAAGCATTGCATTTAAAACATCTGATTTTTCTAAAAAAACCATAGTGTTTCCTAAGACCAAACCTGGGTATTCTAGGATTCATAAGCCTGCAAGTGGTCACCTTATGGCCAAATTTGTTGCAGAAAAAATAATAACCATAGAAGAAAGGATTGTATCTGTAAGATGATCTATTACCTTTCAAGAGCTGAACATGATTCTTACCAAAATCAAAGTGATTTGGACTTGAACCCTTGATTTCAGAAGAGGGGTTTTGTTTTGTATTATCAATTGAACATTCACCCTTTTCAAAACCAATACCGGTTTTATCTTTATACAGCTTCTACTTGCTGAGCATCTCATTGAGTTTTAAAGTGCTTTCATATTTCTCAATTTCCTTTCTAAGACAGACTACTTCTTGTTCCAGATTTTGAATTCTTGATCTTTGCAGCTTACAGTCTCTTGAAGACAGTCTTCAACTCTTTTAGCTTCTTCAAGCTGAGTTTTCAGAGAGACCATTTCTTGAACTGGTTTATGTTATAGAGCAAGAACTTGTTTTTTGAGTTTTTTGACCTCTTGTAAAGCACATTTCAGCTCACTTTCAAGATCCACTTCACCTTCTTCAACATCAATAGTGTTTGAATCATTTTGCTGAGTAATTTCAGCCATGAACAAAGTTTCATCTTCTTCAATTGATGAATCTTCAAACTCAATATCAGATCCATCCTTACTAAACAGACTTTTTTTCTTTTTGAAATTGAAGTTTTGTTTAGGTTTGAAGACCTTCTTCTTAGGTTGTTTTTCAGTTGTCTCGTTGTCACAGATTTGATCATCATAGGGACACTTTGCAGCAAAGTGACCTATTTTGCCACAGTTAAAACATTTAAAGGGAATTTTTCCCTTATATTTTCTTGATCCCTTTTTAAATCTTCTAACAAAATGGGATTCTTTAGAATCAAACAACTCTGATTCACTGACTTCAACTTTTTCTTTCCTTTCAATGTTAAAGGCAGTTTCTTTTCCTATTGAATTGTTTTTGCTAGTTCTCATTTCATAGGCAGTAAGTATTCCTTGCAGGCTATCTAAGTTAAGCTGATCAAAGTGTTTCTTTTCTTCTAGGGCTGAAACCTTAGATTCAAATTTGGATGGTAAGGTTCTAACAACCTTTGTGACCACATCAAATTCATTAACCTCTTGACCTAGACCTTTCATTGCATTGACAACTTCATCAACTCTTAGGAAATATTCAGCCACTTTTTCATCATCCTTCATTTTCAACTCCTCAAACTGATGTTTGAGTGTAATGTTTTTTGACAGTTTGATTTTCTCATTCCCTTGATATATAGTTTCAAGTTTTTCCCAGATTTCATGAGTAGATTTGTAATGCATGACTTTAATGAACACATCTTTAGTTAACCCACACAAGATGGCATGCTTAGCTCTAGCATTTGTTTCATACCTCTTTTTTTCAGTAGGATCAGTGGGAATAGAGGCTGGTACATTGTAAGAATTTATAACAATGCTCCAAACATCAACATCAAAAGAAATAAGAAAAGCTTCCATTCTAATTTTCTAGAACACATAATATGTTCCATCAAATAACGGAGCTCTGGTTATAGAGGCACCATCTTGAGAATGTGCCATTAAAAACAAACTCCAAGACCAAGATCAATCCAAGGTGATTAAAACCTATCAGAGGACCCTATGCTCCGATACCAATTATTGGAGTTAAAATGACACTGAGAGGGGGGGGTGAATCAGTGTCTTAACAGATTTGACCAATTTTCAAAAATTCAAAAACATAGCTCAGATTTGATCTCAATATTACTCTGATTAATGCATTAATGAGTTGAATGTAATCATTCATAAACAGAATTGAGAAAAGTAATAATCCCAATAGTGAACAGAAACAACAACAACAACACAGTAAAGCAATGAACACACAGAAGAACAAAGAGACACAAGATTTTTCCGAGTGGAAAACCCTCCTGGGGTATAAAAACCACTCCCGAAATGCCTTGCAGGCTTAATCTTTTTTAATCAACTGTTCACAATTCCTTATAGGATGATTTTTGAGCACCCACTCAAGGAGCACTAGCCCCTTATTTAGAGATATCTATCTCAAGGAGTACCAACCCCTCAAATTATATTTCTGAACAATAATAATATCTCAGAGGATCTCTCTGTTTTCAGTTAAGCTCATAACTCTCTATTTTCTCGTCTACAGAATACCCTAAGGATTCAATAATTGAATCCTTAAAATATTACATAGAAAAGAATATTACAATATATCTCTGCATCTTTAGTTTTTAGATTTTTAATACAAAGTATTTCAATACATTTTTTATGCAGCCAAAGAACAATCTTCCAGAATTACAACCAGAGAACCTACACTATTTTCAACATAGGTTTTTATACATTTCAAGGATGTTTATCATGAAGAAATCTTCAAAATGCATTTTTCACAAGAATCTGAAGCTCACTTGCTAGTTTTAGAATCTGAAGTTGAATAATGTCAATCTGTAGATGATGGAAAAAATCAAGAGTAACGCCTGTCCAGAGGGCTGCAAATAATCTATTATTTCAAAACCACGGTTGCCCACAAATGAAACTCAAAGAATATTCTACCATGTAACCATTCTGAGATTCGATGCCAACCAATGATGTCGGCCTGCAACTATACTTAGAAATTCCCATGTCGGCCACAGTGATTGAGTCTTCGTTAATCATTCACTGAGACATCCAGATAGTCCTGCTGAAGGAAATTAAATCGCCAGACATTCCCCTTAGTTATTGCTTTTTCCATGACCCATCAGAGTCAAGGAGAAGAAATAACGAATACATTATGTCACGCCGAGAGCTCATATTTTATGTTCTTTCCAATCACTGAGACATAAGAAGGTTTCTCACAGAGATCCCCTTTTTGTTTCATTCATTGTCGCTATAACCTTTTGATATCGAAAAGACCCTATGAAAATCACACTGTGTTTCACCGAAAGTCTCCTTTTACCCCTTGTAAGTCGTTGTAACATAATGGTTCTCTCGCTGATGCATCCTTCTATCTTATGAGGGTCTCTATAACATACCGACATCGGGGAGACCTCTCGTAGAAAGCTTGAGTCATATCGAAACACCCCACGATACATACTTGATCGCCAAGATATTACCAACCTCTCACTGAAAGCCATACATTAGACTTTTTCGACAAGACTTGACGGGTTCGTTGAGACTCTACATCAAAACTCATGAGTCTTACCGAAATGTATTTCATTCTCAGCGGTTGGCAAGACACAACAGTTCTCTCACCAAAATGTAACCTTCATTCTCATGTGGGTTGTCATGACAAATTGTTATCAGGGAGACCATATGTAGATTTCATTAAGTTTCACTAAAAGAATTTATCCATTCTGAGCTGCTAAAACAAAAACACACTCTTTCCGAGATGTATCCTTCAACCTCTGGTCAGTGAGACATAACAATCTCGCTGTGACTTCATACCGACGGTATAGCTCCTGTCGGTAAGGATCACCCTCTGTCACCAAAACAAAGGAGAAGTTCTACCAAAACCTACCTGTGAAATTCCATGTGTAAAGTCGGCGAGACCGAAGGTCACTCGCCAAGACCTCACTTCTATAACCTTAACTCTTACCGATGTATCTTCCTGTCACCGGTCAGTGTGACAATGTACAATTGCTATGACTTCACACCGAAAGCAATATGTCTGGCCGAAGTGAATCTTTAATGTGCCAGTCGGTCGATGTAACATGTCAAACTCACCAAGACACAATGCTAATGAAGGATCACTTACGCCAATGAACCACCTCATGTATTAGTCAGTGAGACCTGACTCATTCAGAAAGACCTCTCCCCGATGAAAAATACTCATGCCGATAGACCTTTCCACTGTCGCCAAGACCACGTGAATGTCATGCCGATAGATACCCAAAGGTGAATTTTTTCATCAAGGACAAACCAATCAGAACACAACTAAGAACCATCAGGGTTTCTCTTTCAATCTCCTATAGCTTTCTTTTTCTCTTTTTCTCTCCTTTTTTGGAAGCTTCCCCTTTTTCAATTTTCAACTTTTTCACCGTGGGTTCCTTTTTAGATTTCTTTCCACTTTTGGTAATGGGGGTTGACAGAAATTCCAACCACCCCTCTTTCCCAAACTCCTTCTTCATGAAATGAAGTTTGATAATTAAATGAATCAAGCTATGGTACCTAATGGATGACACTCCTCTAGATTTTACCCTAGCTACCATAGAAGATATTTGCATGAATAGAAAGGTGGGAAGGTTATTTCTTGTAGAATATCTGGTGTTTCCATACCTTAAATGCATGAGCATTCGCATTCATGTCCCAAGAATTGTGTCGTACTTCCCCTCGCAAGTGAAAAATTTCATTAACCATGTTACGGTTGTCTTCCATGGTTCTTCCAAACTACTACGAGAAACTCCCTTTTGGCTACCTTTATCTCACCTTCAGCTAGAATACTAGAGATTTCACTAATGATAGTAGGGGTAACTTCAATTACTTCTCCTCTTACCCTAGTAACATTCACAGGTAAGTTCATAACAGACTGTTCAACCAAATCAAGTTCGAATCCTTCATACATTTGTATGAACTCAAGCCACCCTTCCTCTCTCAACAATCTCTCTATTTCAGGATCCAAAATGAAGTTCTCTAGCTCTGAATTCCTTTTCTGCCCCATTTTTCCTTACTTTTGCAATTTTTACCAAAGAAAATCGCAGATGCAACTTTTTTCTTAGTGAAATGAAAAATGAATGTCTCTTTTCACAGACACAAAACTTTTCAAAAAAATGCACATCATGTCAAGATGTTGGGCATTTACTTCACCTCATTCCTTGTGAATATTTCACATGTATCAGCCAACACTTTTGAATTATGACTCAGACGATTGGCGGTGATGCTAATATCAACATACACATTTCAAATTGAGATGAAATCTTCCTTATTACTTACATTTATTGCAGCAATCACCTCAATATCAAATCCTTATATCTCCGCCAAAGTTTGAAATGATTAAGACGTATTTATTATAACATTAATAACTACGATAGAGATATCTATGCTCAAAACATTTATTTAATCTCATAACATATTAACTAAATCAAAAAATAATATTTCAAAAATTACATCCATAATAAATGCATACCTTTTCATTAAATGCAAGTCAATCAGAGCATGTGAATTAACTCAGCTGGAAAAAATTTCAATGCGTTAATAAAAAAGGGCTCAAAATTAAAAAGAGCATTTATTACAAAAAACCTTGGGAGTGTCAGAAGTCATCAGGAGTCATCATAAGCCATCAAGAGTCATCGGGAGTCATCAAGAGACCATCATTTCTAGTTTTCAGCCATCCCTTTTTTTTCTTTTTTCTTTTTTTTTAATTTTTCATTTTTTCCAAGAGATAAACCATCATTTCTAGTTTTCAATCTATCTCCTTTATTTAGAAGGTAAACTATCATTTCTGGTTTTCAATTTACCTCCTTTATTCATACCTTTTCAAAAGATTATCCATGAGTACATTCTCCTATGGAAGGAATATATTCCATCAGAAAATGTTCAACTCAATTATGCAATTCTGCTACAAATTCCTCTTTTGATGTAGGTTTGTGGTACATTTTCAAATGATGACCATTAACCAGCATGATCCTTCTTTCTCCATCTATTGGTATCAATTGAACAACTCCATTTTGAAAAAAAAATCAATTTCAATGGGTCCCAGCCATCTTGTATGAATTTTTCCTTTGAACTCTGGAAATATGGAGTCAAAAAACAGTGCCCAATCTCCCTTCTTAAATTGTCTTGTCACAATATTTTTATAATGCCACTCCTTTCTTTACTTTTGAATTATTTCAATATGTTGAAGAGCTTCCATTCTCATCTCATCTAATCGGTTCAACTATAGAATTCTATTCTTTTATGCTTTAGGCAAGTCAATACCAGCCTCCAATGTTGTTTTCAATGTTTGCAATTCAAATTCAATAGGAATTACTGGATTTTTTTGAAATAATAATTCATATGGAGAGAATCCAGTAGTTGTCTTCCAGGTTGTATTATATGCCCAGACTGCTTCATCTAATCTTTCTGCCTATTCTATCTTCCTCAATGAAACAGTCTTTATCAAGATATTCTCTAATTCCTAGTTAGTAACTTCCACTTTTCCATTTGCTTGGGGATGATATGGCATTGATTTTTTGTGTCATCTAGTATCTTTGCATAAATGATTCCATCATTTTAGACACAAACTGTGGCCCTTAGTCTGAAACTCTCTCTCTCTCTTGGTGCACCAAATCTCTGCAAAATATATGCTTGTACAGAAAATCAGCTACTTTGTCTTCTCTTCTTGTTGATAAAGCTTTCACTTCAGCCCATTTTGTGACATAGTCTGTGAAAACAAAGATATATTGTTTCCCTCTAGAAGGTGGATCAACAGGTCCCACAAAATCAATTCCCCGCTTTTCAAATGGTTCCAAAGCTATTTGAGGTTGTAATGGCATCTCCATTGTTGGTGTAGGTCTTCCCATGCGCTAACATTCATCACAATTCTTAACAAAGAATGAAACATCCTTTTTCATCAATGGCCAAAAATAACCAACTCCTAAGATCTTATGAACAATTTTGACTATTGAATAATGGCCTCTTTCTGGCTCATGATGGCAAGCATGTATGACATCCTAAATGTCTATTTCAGCAACACATCTATGAAGAACATGGTCAGGACACATTTTAAATAATAGCCCATTTGTCCATTGGAACCTAGAACTTTCATGAATTAATCTTCCTTTTCTATTTAGGATTGAAATAATTCGGGCACTTCCTTGTTACAAGATAATTTGCAAGATCAACAAACCAATGTGGTGGATGAATAGATATTGTAAATAAGTGTTCATTTGGAAATGTGTCATCTACTAGCTATTGATTACTCTGCAAAATAATTCTAGAAAGGAAATCAGCAACAACATTATCTTTACCAGGCTTATCTACAATTGTTACATCAAATTCCTACAACAACAATAGCCATCTTATAATTTGTCCACCCACTACAACTTTATTCATCAAATATTTAATAGTAGTATGGTCTGTCTGAATAAATACCTTGTAACCAGTAATATAATGCCTAAATTTATTGATCGCATATATTATTGATAAGAACTCTTTCTCAATTGTTGTGTAGTTCCTTTCAGTAGGATTCAATTTTTTAATGATATAGTAGATAGCATGCATTGCTTCATTTTCATCTTTTTGTCCCAATACCGCACCAATAGCAAAGTTAGATGCATTAACATGTATATGAAATGGAACTCCCCAAACATGTCCTTTGATAATTGGAGTAGTTGTTAAGGCATGTTTAATTATCTCAAACAATTTTGACAATCACTTGTCCAAAGAAACTCTACATCTTTCTTGAGCAACGTAAATAAAGGTTCAAAATTTTTACTAAAGCCTTCAATAAATCTTCTATAGTAACCAGCATGCCCAAGAAAACTACAAACTTTAGTTTGACTTGTAGCGATCGCAATCTTTTGAATGATTTCAATTTTCTTTGGGTCAACTTTTATCTGCTCTTTTGAAATGTGATGTCCCAGAACAATACCTTTTGTCATCATGAGTGAACTCTTTTCATGATTCAAAGATAACCTAAGATCCTTACATCTTTGCAACACTTTATTCAATCTCTCAAGTGTTTCCTCAAATGTCTGTGCATGAGCTATGAATTCATCCATATAAACTTCTACACATGAGGTAGTCAAATCTGCAAAAATTGCCAGGACAACCCTTTGAAAAGTTGTTGGTGCATTTCACAGTCCAAATGGTAATACTGTATAAGCATATGTTCCCTAAGGACATGTAAAGGTAGTCTTATCCTAGTCTTCAAGAGCCACTTGAATCTGATTATAACCACTAAAGCCATCTAAGAAAGAGAAATATCTAATACCAGGTCTAGGTTATCCAATACTTGATTAATAAATGGCAAAGGAAAATGATCTTTTCTAGTCGCTTTGTTTAATTCTTTGTAGTCGACACATACATGCCATGATTTTCCATTTTTCTTAGGAACAATAACCAATGGAGAAACCCATTGACTATTAGATAGTGGATAAATAAACCCCACTTTTAGCAGTTTTTCTATCTCTTGTTTCACAATATGACGTAGAGCAAGATTGATCCTTCTTTGACCTTGCCTTACTGGTTTAACATCTTCAATATAAATATGATGAGTACAAATTGAAGGTTGAATTCCTCTCATGTCCTTATATTCCCAAGCAAATGCTTCAGAATGATTTTCCAAAGTCTACTTCAATTCCTTTTCTTGGGAAGAAGACAAGGATGAATTAATGAAAAGAGGATTATCCCCTGCTACTATTATTTCTTTGGTCTTATTCTTATAATCAAATGAATCTCCAACAAGTGTATTTAAGGTATAAGTGTGTGAATTTTTCTATGTACTTGACATTTTTTTTCCTTTCCTTGATAGATCTTTTCAGAATTAAGATCTTGTTCCTCATATTCTTCAATATGTTCTACCAAGGTAACCTTAGCTAATTCTACAACACCATCTCCTTCTGAATCCATATCCTCATCAACCCAAAGTTGATTAATTGGCTGAAATGATGGTTGAGCAGGAGGAAAAAGTGATAATTCCTTTTGTTTTTCACCATTAGAAATGATCATACTTCTTGATCTGAAGTCTATCAATGTTGCTGCAGTAGCTAACCATGGTCTACCTAAGATGATTGAATAACCAAAAATTTTCTTTCTAGCCTTGAGGACTAAAAATTCATCTGGATAATCCCATGTATCAATAGTAACCATAATATCTTCAATAACACCTTTAGGTTTAGCAGTAGATTGATCCGCCAACTCTAAAATAGTTGTTGTGGGCTAAACAATTGTCATACCCAATAATTCAACAGTGTCTGATGTGATAACATTGATAGTTGCTCCTAAATCAATTAGTACGTTGGTTATCTCAATCCCTCTAGTACTTAAAGTTATCACAGGACTACCAAGATCATTATATTTCTGAGGTAGTAATCTTCCTGACAAAACATCAGTAAGTTTAGTCCCTATCTGAATTGTAGGAGGTAATTTGTTCTTCCTACCTGGCATTTTCATACAAAGAGATTTAACCAATTGATTTATTTTTGGTATATCTTTAATGACCTGCAATAATGGTATCTTAATATTGATCTTCAGTTCACAGAGAAGTTGAGAATCTACCACATTCATATAGTTTGGTTGAGATTTTTCGAGAGCTAATTTTTCTATTTTTAAACATTCAGGATAAGGTACTTGCCTAAACTTTTGTTCATTATCAGATGTTTGATCTTCCTTTGAATCTTCTTTTTCTTTCCCACTTTCCCAATCTCTAATGTTTGGTATAAACAGAACATTTTGGTTCCTTAGTTGAATATCATTGGCATCTATAACATTTAGAGTAGGAGGATTGGCATCATTACAATTGTTTTTCGGGTTTGAAACAAGTTGTGTTGGTAACTGAGGCTGGTTTACTAGTTCATTAAGAGGATTAGGACCAGTGACTAATGGAGGTGATTGTCCCCAAGGACGCTTTGGTCCCTAATTTTTCCATGGTTGAAATTGCATTTGATTTTGCTGCCATTGAGGTTGGTTTGGCTACCACTAAGACTAATTTGGTTGCCATTGTAGTTGATTCCACTGAGGATTCATCCATTCAGGTTGACCCCAAAATGTAGGTGGTGGTTGTGCTTGGTAAGGAATCCATTGGTTTGCATTTGTCCAAGGATTTTGATTCCAATTAGCTCTAAGACCATACTTCCCTTGATTAGCATTATATCCTATATTTTGAGGTCTCTATCCAACATAGTTGAGTTCTTCCTCTACTTCAGGTTGTTTCTTTAAATGATTCTTAATTCCAAGTAGTAGGTTACAATAACTTCTTGCATGATGTTTTTCACATATTCAAAGAGATCAACTTGATTTAATGGACACTCCCTCAAAAAATGTTTACCTCTACATTTGGAACAATAAATGGATAAGGGCTCAGTGGTCTTTTTATCTCCTTGCATGTTAAGATGGAGTAAATCAGTTTTCAAATTTGCAATTTCTTCCATGACTTGAGATACATCAGGACTAAGATCTTTGTTTCTTCGGATGTTTCTAGTCCCTACTCTAGTCCTAGGGTAGTTTCTACATATCTTAATAATTTCTTCCAAGGAAAGTTTATTAATGTCTCCTTTCCCCCATAAGATTCAAAGATTCTCTAGATTCATCATCAATTCCTTTCAGAAAAATTGTCTAACTAATTTCATTATCTTAATCATTACCACATCTGTTATGCACAAACTGAAATCTATCAGCATAATCTTCTAGGCTTTCATCTTCCAATTGTCTCATTCAAAACAATTCCTCTTTCCTACCTCTTACTCGACAATAATCTTGATATTTATCCAAAAATTTAGTTTCCATTTCCTACCAAGTTGAGATTGTTCCTACACCTAAACCCATGAACCAGCATAAAGCTGACTCTTTCAATGTAG
This sequence comes from Sequoia sempervirens, assembly GCA_007258455.2. NCBI lineage: Eukaryota > Viridiplantae > Streptophyta > Pinopsida > Cupressales > Cupressaceae > Sequoia > Sequoia sempervirens. Next base: position 58,907,596 of record VDFB02179234.1, read on the forward strand.
AAGGAAATAGTTTTAACTTTTGGTTATCAGCTGTATAGTCATGTAGGTCTGACATAAAACCTCAAACTCAAAGAGAAGTTAGTTAGGATCCTCAGAAGTTTTTCGTCTAAAGGTAGGTAATACAGAAGGTAAAAAAAAATCATAGCAGGCTCATCATTTCATACATTCATATTAATAGGATAGGAAAAGGTCCTATTGTTTGGTGGAGGATCATTACCCAGTTGATCACCCATTTCTTCTTGATGTTGCTCCCAATTCACTTGTTGATTCTCAAATTGATATTGTTGAACTTCTTGTTCTTGATCAAAATTAATAATTCATGGAAGGAATCTTCCTAGATGGTCTTTAGATTGTCTCATCCACAATCTAAACTATCTTCCTTATCAACACTAAGGCTTCACACTTAAATAGCCAAATCTTTTATTTCCTTGACAACAACACCAAAAATGATGTGCAAGGTCATTGATGTCACTTCTTGCATCATTTAATTTATCAATTATCAAACCGTGTGTGTCTTAGAGTTGTATGCGATAAGGGTGTTTCCATGAATTGGGGGTTTTTTTCACTATATATAGTGACTTTTGGTCTCGGTTTAGCTACATCAGGACCTATCATGAGCTTTCAGGAGCTCTCAGGAGCCGATCTTAACAACAGGTTCCTAACTAATTCTAAAGACTTAATCCTAATTTATCTCTTAATTAATGATTTTTCAGACTCCAATAACTCAGTTTAGACTTCACTTGACTTAATTGCAATTTATTCATGGAAGAATTAAGCTAAAAATCAATTTTACTTTTAATCTAAAGCTTAGAATTGAAATGTACTTGGAAAAGAAATCTATTTACATTTGCAAAAAAGGATTTAATTGCACTTGCAGAAGATAAAGATTAATCTAAAAAGAAATAATACTAACTTCCATGAACAAATCCCAAACAAGCTTTAGTTTCATCTTTCCATAAGTCATCATTGTCTTTTCCAATAAAACTACATGCATTTTAAAATAACCAATGAGTCTAATTCTTATGAACAGTAATTAAATCTACAATAAATGAATGATTGTTAATCTACAAAGAGCATAATAAACTATCCTAATACATAATGAACTTAATCTAATAATTAATCGCATTCACTAACAATGATCAAGTAAAGATTAAACTACTATCTTCCCAATTGCCATGCATTGAACAGAAATCAACTAAATCAAATAACAGAACACAAGGTCACCTCCTTCAGTTGAGTGGGCCCTGCTCTTCCTCTAGTGGGACCTTAAACACCGAGATTCCAATCAACTCCTTATTTGCATTCCAATTGGCCAAAATAGGCGAGTAGAACAAAAGTGCATATCATAAACATTACAATGCTAAAGTGAAAGATTAACTAACTCCCAGACTAAAAATAAGGATGGATATTTATAAAAACATCCACTTATTTGAATACAAAAACTAGCGCATCCCACCAAGATGCAAAGCGGAAAAAACTAAACTTAAATAGAACCTAAAGTGCCATAAATAAATCCACCACATGATAATAGTTAAACAGGAAGTTCTTAAACTGACTAAAGAAGTCAATTTGGAAACATTCATTAGGAGCTAGCTGGAGCGATCAGGAGCAAGACAGATTTCACATTTGTTAAGCAGGAAGTTTAACACATCCACCTCATGAAGTTAGCACTTAATCAACCAAACAGAATCCTCAAAGATAGGATGCAATCAAGACAGCAAAAGATCTCAACTTGCATAACCATTTCATCATTAATCATCATTCAAAAGAAAGAAATTTAATGCAAAATATTATTTCTCATATATACTCCAATTAGTTAAATATAATGCATAATCAAGCAAACATTCAAGCATATAGTCTACCGCCAACATGATTAATTAATATATAATAAATTCTTTGAAAACATAAAAAAAAGATTAATTAAAGTGTCATTTCATGCACTCATCATTGTCCTAGATTGGGACACCATGAAGACTAAGTTCTTGGAAAAATACAAGGACTATTGCAGAGGATTAGACTGAAGAATAGATGACATTTTCTCAATGTCTCAAAAAGAGGATGAGCCACTAGAAGACTATGTGGAAAGATTTCAATTTGCTTTGAAGAAGAACCCACAACACAAACTGTCAGAGGAATCCCTTAAATTGGTATTTTTAAGGGGAATTAATGAAGATGATATGGATGCCCTCAACCTTATTGGGGGAGGAGAAATAATTTCTACAGGACCATTTGAAGACATTTGTAAAGTCTGTAGAAATTATTCTAGGACTCTTTCCAAAAAGCCAACAGGGGAGAGTCATTCATCACGAGTAAGTCCTCTAATGGGGTTTCCAAGGTTGAAATCAGTAATTTATTGTCCAACATGGATCAAAATATAATCAGTCATTTAGCAACATAGTTGGACACCCTCCACATCAAGAAGAAGCAGAAGCCATGCTCATTGAGTATTGTCCTAACTATAGGCAGAGGAAAGAGAATTGTAAGTGCAAACGAGTGGCCAGTATCCAACAAGAGAAGATTGAGAAACCAGATTTCCAGGCAATGGAAGGATATGATGGAAAAAATTTCTACATAGCACTAAGGAGGCCTTGGCAGCAAAGACAAGGTATTCCACTAGACCCCCTTAGTTTTAATCCATCTTACCATTTGAACAATCAAAAAAAATTTGCTTGGAACACCCAGCCCTAGCAAAAAAACCAAAACCAGTGGTAGAATCTACAACAATGGCCACAAGCACATCCAACTTGGAACCAACAACCAAACCCATGGCCACAACAAAACTCTTAAGGTTCCAACTACAATCCACAATGGCCAACCCAACATAATCAATGGTAGCCTCAGTGGTAGAAAGACCATCAATGGCAGCATTAGATTATGAATTACCAGGAGCCTATGCTACCTCCTCCTCCACCTCAATAGCAAGCTCTAATGCCTCCATCAAATCCTTAGTCTCAGCCACCTAGACCATCCCAAATACCTGCCAAACCTGCACCTAACCTTAACACTAAGCCTGTTCAACAGGCTTATACTAACAAAGTTGTCCAATACCCCACTTATGGGGTAGAGGTGAGTGATCTTCATCTCAGATCAGGGCAGCAGCTTGCAGGACCTTCATCTCCCAAAATTATAGAATTAGACGATGAAGAGCCCACAAAGGAGCCCTCAGATAACACACCTTTGGAATCCCAATCCAATCAAGGGCTCTAGACCACATCACATTTGAAGCCTCCATTCCCTAAATGTTTGGTTATCCAACAACACACGCATGCTAAAATAGACCTTCTAAGCCAATTAAAGGATGTCAACATTAAAATCTCTTTAATCCAAGATATCAAAGATAATCCCATCTACACTAAGACTATTAAGTATCTTTTCCTTAAGAAGCCAAGAAGGGAAAAAAAGGACCCACAAATAGTCCATGTTTTGGGTAAAATTTTTCATATAATGTTGGGAAACATAACTATTCCCAAATATACAGATCCTGGTAGTCTAGTGTGGATGTTAAAATCAATAGGACTCTTATTAAAAATACTTTGATAGACCTGGGTGCTGCAATTAATGTGATGACCAAAGAAACAATGCAGCTACTGCAATTAGCCAACCTTAGGCCTACTCAGATAGTTTTACAATTAGTTGATAGGTCTATAGTTAAGCCTAAAGAAGTTATAGAGGACTTGGTCATTGCATTAGATTCTTGGGATTACCCTGCTAACTTTATAGTACTTCAGCCCAAAGTTAATCTAGTTGGTTATCCACTAATCTTAGGTCAACCTTGGTTAGTCATAGCCAATGCATTCATAGGTTGTAGGTAAGGAAAAATGATCATATCCAACAGAACTGTAACTAAGAATCTAGTACTTTATCCACCAACTCAACCACATCAAGACATTGAGCAAACCATTTGGCCACACCTAGATGATGAGTACAACTACTCATTGCAAACCTTAATGACCATTGAACATAGCCATCTTCTAGATATTCAAGATGAGGATAAGTTGATAGCTCATATCATACAAAATGATTATGGAAGGCACCCACAATAGCAAGGTTTTCTATCTTGTTTGCAAGGTTGTCTATCCATACTTTGCTGCCCCAACAATGCTTGCCAATAATACCTAGCCTTGACCTGCCCTCTCTACAAGACATGTCTATGCAATTAGAGATCAATGTAATAAATCGGAATGAATTTTTCTGATTTTTGCCAAATTACACAACAATGCAGAAGGCACCCGTTAGGGTTAGATAAATCAAACCAGCAATTACAATATAACTCTTTGCCAAGAATGTGCACTCAATCTCAACAAGAGAGAGGCTGTCATATGGCAAGAGGATCGTCAGTACAATAAATCAGAACTGCAACTGAAAGTAACTCAACACCAAGTATGTGCTACCCAAACCAGAATGGAATGAGGCGACCATATGGTGGAGATTTAAATAAATACAAATGCAACTTCGAAATAAACTCAACACCCAGAATGTGCTTTCAAACCCGGAGTGGGAATGGAGCTACCATAGGGCGGAGATGTATGATATTACAATGCAAATCAAAGTAAATAGGCGGCAAGCCAGCCTCTTCCACTTATTCAGTGGGCAATTACAAACATGATAAGCAAAACTGAGAGAATTGTTGACAGTACTACTGTTCAGCTTACAATGAGAAGTAGAATGCCCGCAAGATCAAGGATTTAAGCTCTACAAGTTGCTGCAATAGTAAATATGTCATCCACTAGGTCAATAATGAATTCCTAACACCCGTCCTTCGCTAATATGCAATTTTCTCAAGTCTGATCTGACAGACCAGCAACATGAATTACAGAACCAGCAATACATAAACTCAATGAAAAGCTCACAACTCACTCATTTCTCACTCAAATTACATGAAAACTGATGCAAAATACTCTTAAAATGATGGCGCCTAGTTTAGTTATGAGAAAGGACAGCTAAAAGTGGCTATTAATTAATGGCACGGATCCCAAAGCACTCCAAAAAGGGCGCCCTACAAGGAATGACGAATTTTCTTTATAAAATCATAAACTTCGTATTAAAATCTGCAAATATTCATGAAGGGTCTCTTCCAACAGAGAAAACCAATGAGACAATACCCAGAACAACTCTTTTTGTATTTTTTGATTTATGAGTGAAACTATAGATTCAGCCCTGTTATCAGCAACTCCAGAAAATGACATAAAATGCAATAAACTGAACTACACAAGTAAACCCAAACTACAAATGCAAACCTCACTACAAAATGTCACTCAAACAAGCAAACCTCTCCACTAGGTGCTATCTCTCAAGCACGAAGTCGAGCCAAGGCTAGGAGGCATTCATTCCTCGAAGCAATCCAGCAACCATTTCGGCAGCATAACAATACTCAAGATATCAGATCCCCAAATGAAGACCCAAGCTCTCCTTTTATAACTTTGTGAAAACTCTCCAGAAGCTTCTAGAAACCCTAATTTTCAAATTTGAAGTAACTCCTTTTCCCTCCAAAGATGGCGTCTCTTTTCTCAAGGCAAATTAACTTTTAATTTGAATTAATCTTCTCCTCAAGATGGGCGTCCCTTTTCAAACATTGATTTTTGGACCTTAGAATATAATAAAATAACTCCATGAGGCGCCACCCCTCAAAATCCCCCTTTTATGAACAACTTAAAGTTGCTTCACTAGGCCAAGGGGTCTCAATAATAAAATATAACATTAAAGTATAACATTTTAAAATCAACTGGATATCTCACCAAAAATGCTTCCCAAGGTCAAGATTGATCAAACCAATTGAACATACTGAAGATGAGAGCCAACCAAGCCGAAGTCAACAGGACCACTGCCAGAAATAGAATTTACTAAAAATAGTAAATTCTCGAAAGTGCTCAGAATGCCGAACCGAAACCACCAACGCGAAGCTCTCAGAAAACCTAGAAGGAATCTGCAATCCAAGTTCAACATTTCCAAGTGCAAGCTCCGCAAAAAGACGAAAATGTCCTCCAAGAAGTTTGGAAACCCTAATTCTGAGCTTCTACTTAGCCTACGAGCTTCCAGAAATAGGCTAAACCCAAATGAAGAGTGTAGGGCTAAATTGGGGACATTACAGTCCACCCTTCCCAAAATTGCTTGCCCTCAAGCAATGCCACCACAACTCTAAAATAACTCAAACTGCACCAAACCAAACCAAGTACAATCCCAGGGTCCCATATCCGTCTAAAGGAGGACCCACCATGCTAATGCTGCACCACTTTGATCACAATAGTGAAACCATCGTACCAATGCTGCACTAACCTCCCTTGTAACTCCAAAGTGTTACCATCCATGATACTCAAATTGAAAAATGTTAAAGGAATGAGATCAAAATCATGCAACGTCTCACATACAAGATGCCTATAGTCAACAGTAACAATCATACCACTGTCAACCACAATTCTAGGCAAGAAGAAAGATAGGCTACTCAACTCAAAATCAATCTCCTTAGCATACCTCCTCATGGTAACAAACGAAGTCATGACTGCAAATGTGACATCTTCGAATCTTCTTGCAAAGAGGAAAACAATCCTTTACAAGAGCTCAACAAACTCATACTCATGTCTCCTCATGGAGCCACTATGCATCAACTGAATTATACCGACACCACCATAAAAACTTCTAATCACTCTTACTGTTCCAACTCCAAGAGTCTCAGAAGGGAAAGCCAAAGCATGTGGAAGTTCGTTGTCCAAAACCAATATAGTAAAGAAACTATCAAAATTTGCTTCACAAACCTCCATAGGATGAACTCCAAAAGTAGAATAGGTGCGAAGGAACAAATAATCTCTGCTGTTCAAGGCCGAAGTCAGCGAAGTGCAATCTGATTTTAGTACCTCACACAAGAAAAAACAGCAGCACCAAAGAAATTCCCAAGTGTGAGTGTATGATATGAGCATAGAGTTGCAAGGTAACACCTCAAAAATGGCCGGAAAACATACTAGAGCAATCTCCATCTGAAAACTACCACCTCGTTGGCAAGTGGTGATGGAAAAACTCTCCCAAACGAGAGTAACTCCACAAGTAACAGGGCTGGTCTGCCTCCAACCAGCAAGCACGAGTCTCAAAATCTGCTCTTGTCTTAGCCAAGGATCAATGCCAAGAGCAACCAATTGTTCCTCTTTCCAATCCATACTCAAAATTTCTCTCCAATCCATTTGTCGATGAACAAACGGAACCATCAAGGGGCTGGTAAAGAAAGTCACAACATCATTAATACTGAAATTTTGACCCTTATCCTTCAAAAAGTCCTTCTTTCCACAAGTAATAAGCTCTATCAACCCATATTGAGAATCCCAATCATGGATACCCAACTGAAAGTGATCTCCAACATACTGAAAAGAAAACTCAACACATTCCCAAATGCTAGTAAGGATCAAGTGCATACTGAAGAGATTGATGCCTCCGCTAATGAACCTTTGAAGCCTATCCATGAAAGCTTCAACCACATTGGAGCATGAACTATTAAATGACTTCAAATCCAAATCCAAAAATAGACCAATATGTGCCAAAGTATTGTTCAACCAAAGGGATGGATTGACAAGCATGCAAACACCAAGTTCTGGTCCATCTTCATTCCCTTCTTCATGAGTAACAAGACTAAAATCTTCACTTCTTGCTGCTGTACTGAAGTTACCAGCAGCTACCAAATCTTGCCTTGTTAACACCTTGGTGTCGAAGATGTTGAAATCTCCTCGAATCAACACTTCCCATGTATAGACTTCATCCTCAAACCCACGTATGCATTCATTACTAATCAACAGCGTGACACTTCCTCATGGAGTGATATCGAGGCATCCAAGCACTGGAAACCAAACTCAGTTTCATTCTCCATTTCATCCTCTACTTCATAGAGAGGATTATCATAACTTTTCTCACCACCTTCTTGAAAAAGAGGATTGTCATAAACTTGAAATTCATTCCTCTCATCTTGCTGCTCCAAATCTGCACATGCAACCTTTGATTTTCTTGTGAAACCTTCAATATCAAACTCCTCTCGAAGACTATCAATCTCATCAATTACTTGCTTGATTTCTCCAGCTCTTCGTGCATCCTCTTGCTCCTTGAAAAGTTTAAAATCTGCAAACTGGTCTTCAACCTTTCTTCGAGTCAACTGAGTTTCTTTCAACTTGTCCTTTGTTGATTTAATCTCCAAAGTGAGTTCATCAACCATACTCTCCTTTTCTTCGAAAACAATGAAGGCCTTCTTTGCAGATTCAACGGCATGATCTCTATCTTCAATCAAGCCTATGTACTCGGATTTCATGGTCTCCAAGGAATCTTTGATTAGTTGCAATTTAGGAAGAGCAACTTCATCCCTAACTCCACTTTGTCTCTCTTCAAACTGAGCCTTCCAATAGAGATCATCAACCAAATTGTGTGTGCGATCAAATAGGGATAGCGCTTGCACTTCTTTTTCAAAAGATACCTTGCATTGATCTTTCCACTCATGAACATGCAAAGATGGTGAACTGCTGATAGGCTGCAACTGAAAATCAGAACTTTGTTTTTCATCTTTGCTACCCTCATAGCTGCTCCAAGACTCCTTTCCTTCACCACCTACTAGCTGAAATTGCTCAATATCACAAAGAGAATTAGACTCCACAAATTCTTCAATCCAATGCTTACAACCAGCTTCAAGCATTGATAAATTGGATTTGTGTTTAGGAACTCCATCAAACTTTCCATCGTCAAGAGCCATATGATCTTCAAGCTCCACTTCCACTTCACTGTCTTCATGATCAAAGTTTATGGCAGCCCCCTCATAGCTTGCAAAGCAAACAGAATTTCGAACTTCATCAGGATCAAAGGGAAACTCATCCCACACAATTTCTTTGTCATCACTAAATGCCTTCACTCCTGGATCCCAAGTGCTAGAGGATTGATGGTTTTGATCAAAAGGAAAGTGCTCTCTGTGCTTCTCTTGGAGGGTTGACTCTTTGAATAGGTCACCACCCAACTCACTTAAACTGATATCTTCATACATACCTCCCTTCAATGGCTTGGTTTGAAGATCAAACCCAAAACCACCCTTGACACTGTCACTATAATGAAGTAAAGAATCTTTAGTGCTAGCTATTTGGGAAACTTTATCATCTATATCTTCAATGAACCCATCATCTATAGGTATTTTTTTGATCTCATCATGAATAGTCATATGTATGCCAAAAAGGTCTTCTTGATCACTTGTCATAACTTCATCTTGTGAAAACTCTTGAGGAGTTTGAACAGCAACAAGAGGAAAACTATCCATCACTAAATCTTCAACAAGAGGAGGTACAAACACATCGAAATCATTACCAACATCATCACTTTGGTAATGGTCATAAGCTGATTCAAAGACACCAATAGTATTTCCTTCAACTTGCTCTTCTTCACTTGCTATCACATGCAAGTCAAGGGGCGTATTATGAGGCTCTACCCTTAACTCTTCACTTGCCAAGGCATCTTCATCAAGCTCACGTTCATTTTGATGTGATATGTGCAACTGGTTTGTGCCATCTTCAATGCTATATGACTGATTTTTATCTTCAACTTGCATATTTGTTGGCTGCAATTCACAAATAGGCACTTCATCTCCTTCCTTCTTTGATTCTTCAACCAAAGCTTGTTCTGCTTCCCTTTTTATCATTTTCCTAATGTGGTCCACCATCTCCAACTTTTCGGGCTCCAGTGACGCCACATATTTCAAATGGGAATCAAATGAAACATTGTACCTATAACCATCTGGCATGTTTTGATATTGCTCATGGAGTTTGGCAACCTCATGTTCACATTGTCTTCTATACTATTTGGCATATTCAATGAAATCCCTTACGACATCACTAACCTTTCCTTCCTCAAATGCCATAGTTGAATCTGACTTCTCACGATCCCTGGACTTTAGAAAACGCAACATCTTTGAAACTTCTGAAGGCTAAACTGAACTCTGTTCTGACCTCTGGTGTAGAAACTGATTTCTCTGTCATTCAACTGTCAAATGAACCTTGATGGGCACAAGATGGCAGGATGCATGGCTTTGATACCACTGTAATAAACCGGGACCAATTTTTTCGATTTTTGCCAAATTACACAACAATGCAAAAGGCACCCGTTAGGGTTAGATAAATCAAACCAGCAGATACAATATAACTCTTTGCCAAGAATGCGCACTCAATCTCAACAAGAGAGAGGCTGTCATATGGCAAGAGGATCGTCAGTACAATAAATCAGAACTGCAACTGAAAGTAACTCAACACCAAGTATGTGCTACCCAAACCAGAATGGAATGAGGCGACCATATGGTGGAGATTTAAATAAATACAAATGCAACTTCGAAATAAACTCAACACCCAGAATGTGCTTTCAAACCCGGAGTGGGAATGGAGCTACCATAGGGCAGAGATGTATGATATTACAATGCAAATCAAAGTAAATAGGCGGCAAGCCAGCCTCTTCCACTTATTCAGTGGGCAATTACAAACATGATAAGCAAAACTGAGAGAATTGCTGACAGTACTACTGTTCAACTTACAATGAGAAGTAGAATGCCCGCAAGATCAAGGATTTAAGCTCTACAAGTTGTTGCAATATTAAAGATGTCATCCACTAGGTCAATAATGAATTCCTAACACCCATCCTTCGCTAATATGCAATTTTCTCAAGTCTAATCTAACAGACCAGCAACATGAATTACAGAACCAGCAATACATAAACTCAATGAAAAGCTCACAACTCACTCATTTCTCACTCAAATTACATGAAAACTGATGCAAAATACTCTTAAAATGATGGCGCCTAGTTTAGTTATGAGAAAGGACAGCTAAAAGTGGCTATTAATTAATGGCACGGATCCCAAAGCACTCCAAAAAGGGCGCCCTACAAGGAATGACGAATTTGCTTTATAAAATCATAAACTTCGTATTAAAATCTGCAAATATTCATGAAGGGTCTCTTCCAACAGAGAAAACCAATGAGACAATACCCAGAACAACTCTTTTTGTATTTTTTGATTTATGAGTGAAACTATAGATTCAGCCCTGTTATCAGCAACTCCAGAAAATGACATAAAATGCAATAAACTGAACTACACAAGTAAACCCAAACTACAAATGCAAACCTCACTACAAAATGTCACTCAAACAAGCAAACCTCTCCACTAGGTGCTATCTCTCAAGCACGAAGTCGAGCCAAGGCTAGGAGGCATTCATTCCTCAAAGCAATCCAGCAACCATTTTGGCAGCATAACAATACTCAAGATATCAGATCCCCAAATGAAGACCCAAGCTCTCCTTTTATAACTTTGTGAAAACTCTCTAGAAGCTTCTAGAAACCCTAATTTTCAAATTTGAAGTAACTCATTTTCCCTCCAAAAATGGCGTCTCTTTTCTCAAGGCAAATTAACTTTTAATTTGAATTAATCTTCTCCTCAAGATGGGCGTCCCTTTTCAAACATTGATTTTTGGACCTTAGAATATAATAAAATAACTCCATGAGGCGCCACCCCTCAAAATCCCCCTTTTATGAACAACTTAAAGTTGCTTCACTAGGCCAAGGGGTCTCAATAATAAAATATAACATTAAAGTATAACATTTTGAAATCAACTAGATATCTCACCAAAAATGCTTCCCAAGGTCAAGATTGATCAAACCAATTGAACATACTGAAGATGAGAGCCAACCAAGCCGAAGTCAATAGGACCACTACCAGAAATAGAATTTACTAAAAATAGTAAATTCTCGAAAGTGCTCAGAATGCCGAACCGAAACCACCAACGCGAAGCTCTCAGAAAACCCAGAAGGAATCTGCAATCCAAGTTCAACATTTCCAAGTGCAAGCTCCACAAAAAGATGAAAACGTCCTCCAAGAAGTTTGGAAACCCTAATTTCGAGCTTCTACTTAGCCTACGAGCTTCCAGAAATAGGCTAAACCCAAATGAAGAGTGTAGGGCTAAATTGGGGACATTACAATCAAGCCTGCAAATATTTTGAATGTTAATAATGCATTGACTAATGAACACCAAAAATCCTTGTATGCTATGCTACAGGCACATGCAACAACTTTTGCATGGGATTATAGTGATATGAAAGGCATTGATCCTGCCTTATGCATGCACAAGACCTATAAGGAAGCAACAGAGATGCATGAATCCAACTCTTAGAGAGATTTTCAAAGCCGAATTGCAAAAGCTTTTGAATGCAGGATTCATATATCCTATCTCAAACAATGAATGGGTTTCACCATTGGTCATAGTACCTAAAAAGGGTGGTAAATGGAGAGTCTATGTTGACTACAGGGAACTAAATACTGCCACAAGAAAGGATCACTTCCCATTGCCATTCATTTCAACCAAGTTCTTGATTCTTTGGTAGGGAAGAAATATTTCTCATTTCTTTATTGTTTCAGTAGTTATAACCAAATTAAGATTGCACCTGAAGATCAAGATAAAATTGTGTTTACCTGTCCTTGGGGTACCTATGCATATTATGTTTTACCTTTTTGTTTGTGCAATGCTCTAGCCACATTTCAAAGAGCAGTGCTTAGTATATTTTATGATCTTGCACATGATAATATGGAGATTTACATGGATGATTTCACCACATATGGTGAAACATTTAATGAGGCTTTGCAAAATTTAGAAATAGTCTTGAAAGGATGCACTGAACACAATTTATCATTGAGCAATGAGACATGTTATATGATGATGATAGAAGGCATTGTCATGGTACATTTTATTTCCAGTTCAAGGATACAAGTTGACCCCAAGAAGATTGAGATTATATCTACACTGCATGTTCCCCAAAAACAAAAGGATGTGAGAAGCTTTCTTGGACATACAGGTTATTACAGACGATTCATTCAAGATTATAGAAAAATAGCTTCCCCTTTGTTTACTTTATTGACAAAGGACATTGAGTTTTAGTGGGCTCCATACTGACAACAATCCTTTGAGAAATTAAAAGCAGCTTTGACTAATGCACCAATTTTAAGAGGTCCAAATTGGACATTACCATTTCACATTCACACTGATGCATCAAACTTTGCAATTGGATCTGTCCTAGGATAGAAAGAGGGAAATAAGGAGTATGCCATATATTATATCAACAAAAACCTCTAGGGAGCAAAATTAAACTACACTATGACTGAGAAAGAAATGATTGAGAAAGAAATGCTTGCAGTTGTCTACGCCATTAACAAGTTCAGACTCTACATTACTATTTATCAAGTATTCATTCATACAGACCATGCATCAATTAGATACTTGATGAATAAGCTAGTAGTAGGTGGAAGACTTGTGAGGTGATTGTTGTTACTGTAATCATTTGACATAACCATAGCTGATAAACCAAGAAAGGCTAATGTGGTTGTTGACTTCTCATCTAGATTACCCACAACATCTAAAGGAGTAGTTGATGATTATTTCCCTAATGAGCATTTATTTGTTCTAAGTATACATAATCCATGATATGATGATATAGCTAACTACTTGGTAATAGGGAAGATTCCAACTTACTTCTCTCCTAAGGAGAAAAGACAATGAGTTCACAAGTGCAAGCCCCTTATTCTTGGATTTTTGGATTTTTATTCTACACTGGCCTAGATAACATTATGAGAAGATGTATTAGGGAGGATGAAGTGTTTGATATATTGAAATTCTTCCATGATGAACCTTGTGGTGGACATTTTGTATCCAAGAGAACAACTTTTAAAATATTAACAATAGGATATTATTGGCCAAACCTTCACAAGGAATCTATTAAGTATACTAAAAACTATGATAGGTGCTAGAGAATGGGGAGACCTACAAGAAGTGATGAGATACCTTTGCAACCCCAACTAGCACTAACTCCTTTTGACAAATTGGGGATAGATTTTATTGGCCCTATATCTCCCGCTTCAAATAACAAAGAATATATATTGGTTTGTACTAACTACTAAACCAAATGGGTAGAAGTGAAAGCATTGCAATTTTCCAAAGATGGCAATGTTGCAAAAAAATTATGAGGAAATATTCACTAAGTATGGTGTTTCAAAGGATATTTTGAATGATCAAGGACCCCAATTCACATCAAACCTCATAGCCCAACTAGTGAAGGAGTAATAGATCAGGCACAAGAAATCTACTCCATATCATCCTCAGGAAAATGGGCAAGTAGAAGTTACAAATAGGGAGATTGAGGACATATTGACAAAAACTATGCAACTCCATAGAAGAGATTGGGTATCCAGATTTCTAGAAGTTGTTTGGGCATACAGAACTACCTGGAAGACAACAATAGGGTTTACCCCTTATCAGCTGGTTTATGGAAAAATAGTAGTGTTGCCTACAGAGTTTGAATATAAAACCCTATGTACAATAGTTTATTTAGGGATGGACTTGATAGAATCTTAGAAAGAAAGTTTGCAACATTTGAATTCTCTTGATGAAATCAGATTGTAGGCATTGCACCATAGAGGTTGTTCAAAAATAGTGGATTAAATGGCATCACTAGTACATTAAGACTAAAGAATTTTTTGTAGGCCAATAGGCACTTCTGTATGATTCTAAATATATAGATTTTCTAGGGAAATTGTAGTCATGATGGCTAGGACCCTATGAAATAAAATTATTTCCTAATGGTGTAATGCAACTCCAGACTATTGATGCATTCAAATTCTCACTCCTGGTTAATAGTCATAGACTCAAGCTATACAAGAAACCACTTGAACACAATGATTTCATCATATCTCTAATGGATGAGTATGGTGTACATAGTTTTGTTGATTCAGGATCTAGGACATAGGATGATGTTCCAACAGGAAGTGACTTACCCAGCATGTCTAGTAATATAGAGGCCAAGTTACACAACTCTACCTCTAAGATTACCTAGGCCTAAATTTTCCACGTCTTTAAATCACATGCACACACAATGCAATATATGTAATGACAATGTTCTAACTACAAAGGGACCTATACTTTTTTTTCTTTGGACCTATTCAGACAAGACCTGATAAGCACATTTTTCATCAAGCCTTGTGCTTAGCGTACCTGTATCAATACCCATTGCATGCATGCTACAATCACTTGGTGGATTCAATTTTTTTCCCATGGAATATCCTTGAGAAAACATGTGTCCTTTACTTCCTAGTAAAGCGCATGTCACCAATACAACCACCATTTTTCATCAACTCCTATGAAATCAATGCACATCACATCACTTGTACGCCATGATATGTGCCCTTTCAATTCACAATTGTGCTAAGAAATACTTTTCATTTCACATGTATGATAGGTAACTTCATATAATTAAAGCTAGCTTTCTTTTCATATTCATTATTATTCATTATTTACATTATGCATGCCAATTTTATCACCATTAATTTTTCATCATTTTCCTATCACCTTAACCTAGTTACACATGAAGTGAGGTCACTTCACTTAAATTTGGCAGGAGGGGTATCATGGTTATCACAAATTTTGTTATCAAATTTTAGATTTTTCCACCCAATTTTGTCAGACTACATTAATACCATCCTTTAAAACTAGAAAAAGTTTCTCTGTGTTTCTGATAAATGTGATTCCTTCCCTAAGATGAGCTAAGGTATAGAATTTGGATACTTTATTGAACTGAGATAAAGGGATTGTGAGTATTGGGTATAGAGAAGGAATTTGGAAAAGCAGTTGAATTTGGGGGATTTTGTGTGGTGAAGTTAAATTTGTAGAATTTGAACTCTTTGAGGTTACAAGAATCAACAAAATAATGGGAGGTGATGTAATTCATAGAGAACCATCTGCTCACAAAGATATATTATAGGATACGATGGTTACACATCTATTCACCAAAGTAGGATGGTTGGACTAAATCGGTTTTGTGTTTAGCAATATGCAATGTGATAAGCGAATGGTAGAGATCAAATGATACGCAATCTAATGGTGATCATTGTGTTTACTCCCATCACAGTAATCAATGATGAAGCCAAAGATATTACAGTGATATGGCAATAACAAAAACATTGAATACAAAAGCTACACATGGTGATCGATCATTAGTTGATTTTACATCCTTGTTGTAAATCAACATTGGTCAATTGATACTATTTTGATGGATGACGAAGACTAAGCATGGTCATTTGGCGATGAGATCGACGGTATAGTTTGACAAAAATGGATCGGACAATGTTGGTGCAAGGGTGCTCATCAAAGAGAGAAGTGAAGTTCGATGAGAATGTTTTGTGTCCCCTCAATATGGTGGTATAGGTCAATATTGGCGGGAGTCAAACATAGGTGTTTGACGATAATGGTTTCAAGCTTAGCACCTGATTGGTGCATGATTTCTTATACTGGTGAATTAGATCAATTCAATGGAAAAGATAATAGAAAATTGTCACATAAATGACTTGCGCTGATTCACAGGATGATTTTTAGGAGGAAAAATCGAATGAGGTTTTTGCACAGATTGCCAAATTAAATTCTAGTGAAGTAATTATTGCTCTCATTGGAAATAATGTTGATACTAAGGCTAAGGGGATCTCTCAGTTTGAATTTGAATTCACTACATAGGAAAATGGTGAAATGATATAGAAAACCCTAGAAACAGCCTGCTAGAGAAAATAATTCATTGAATTTCAATTAGGGTTACCGTATGGTTTGAGTTGCTTCTTGAAGAAGACGTAATTTTATATATAGTAGTTTAGAGATATGAACTAGTTGGTTAAGTAAGTGAAGGGAGAACACAATCAATGAGTGAAGTGTGATACTATAACAGATTGTGAAATATATGAATGCACATTTGAAGTTGTTTACAGTGGTGGTAGTGAGAATAGAGATAAAATAAGTTATGTAATGAATTGATGCATTATATTTTTGCAAAATCAGCTTACACATATCTGAATTTGTAAATCTTTAGAGGTTGTAGCCTCAGTGTACTGAGTTGTAGCTCATATTAGGGGATTGTAAACTCCTTGGAGTTGTAGCTCCTAAAGCAGGGCGTTGTAGCATCCTTGAAGTTGTAGCTTCTAAATTAGGGAGTTGTTGCTTCCTTGGGTTGTAGCCCTAAACATTTGTAACTAAGGTTTTATTTGTGATGCTAGATTTGAGTAGTAGACTCAAGTAGCTTTTTCACCTTAGTGTTTCCCATCTTGGTTTTTCCACATACATCTGGTGTTATGTGTTGTTTCATGTGCATGTGATTTCTATATGGTTTATGTATTAATCTGCAAAATTTTTTATATCTATTGATTCACCCCCCTCTTAGTAGATCATTGTGTTCTAACAATTGGTATCAGAGCTAGGTTCCCTAGGAGAAGCTTAGTCATCTTGGGTAGATCTTGGATAAGTGAACACAATGGCCAGTCAAGAAGGTCCATGCAAGCCACCTAGGTTTGATGGAACAAACTCTGCTAAGTGGAGCTCATTGATGAAATGATACTTAGGTTCTCTTGGACATGATGTTTGGATGTTGAAGTCAAAACAAATATACTATCCCCGCTTCTCCTCCTATAGATGTTGTTGGAAAGAAGGACTATGAGAATAATGAGAAAGTTTGGTTTGCCATTATGAACAATTTGTCTAATTTTGTGCATAGCAAGGTCATGCAATATGAAACAACTTATGATGTTTTGGAAAAATTGAATAAGATCTATGAAGGAGACACCAAGATGAAATTGGAAAAGCTATAAGTTTTGAGAGCTAAATTTGAAAGCTTGCAAATGACTGAAGAGGAGAAAATTATAGACTATCTTATGAGGGTTGATGATATAGTGAATGTTATTAGAGGATATGGTGTGGAAGTAAAAGAAGATGTTGTGATGAAATTTTTGAGGTCTATGACAACTAAATATGATTCCAATATTTATGCTATTGAAGAAGGAAAAGAAGTTGATAAACTTACTCTAGATGAGTTACTTGGCATATTTACTGCTTATGAGATGAGAATTCCTGGTGCCGAGTCTTCTAGGAGAGAATTTGCATTTAAGGTAGCTGAGAAAGAAAAAGATAAAGCATAAAAGAAAGAAAAATCTATATTCATTGCATCAGATCATGAAGAAATTGATGAAGAAGAAGCAAACTTTATAAGGAAACTAAGGAGAGGATCCAAAAAATACAAAGGTAAGTTTCCCTTTAAGTGTTTTAATTGTGGTAGAATAGGCCACTTTTCTTCTAAATGTCCATATGATAAAGAGGATAAATCCAAGGAAGGAGATAGCAAAAAAGAAGAAAACTTTCTATCCTAAAAGGAAGAATTTTGGAAAGAAAAAGAAGAGCCTATGCAGTTAAGAAGAAAGCGATGCATCTGATGCTAGTAATAGTTTAGATGATAATCAAGATCGTGCTCTAGTTATGAAAGAAGTTGAAAAATAATTCCTCTTCATCGCTAAGACATTAAGGATCAAAAGGATGCACAAGCTAAAGACTCACATGAAGAAGAAGAGGAAGCAGTTGTTGATCTTGAGGAAGAATTAATTTGTGCTCTTGAAGATATTGATGAGTTAAGATATAAATATGATGATCTTAAGAGGGAAAACAAGAAATTGAAAAAGAGTGGTCAAAAGGATACTGACAGATTAACTCAAGAACTTGAGGAATCCAATCATTTGGTGGTAAATTTGAAACTCAGGTTGAGGAAGTTAAAAGAGGTGAAGAAGTGTTGAAATCCAAACTAGAATTTGAAATCAAGAGATGCTCGAAGCTTGAGGCAAAAATAGTAGTTGTAAGAAAAGAGTTGGAGAAAGCTAATGAGCATATCAATAAGGGTTTGAAATTAAAAGGTGGTATTAATATTCTACATGAATTATTAAGTACATAAAAACTATGTAATAAGGAGAAACTGGGCTTAGGACTTGAAAAAGGAAATAATTCATTTATTGATGCCTCTACAAAGCTCTATGAAAGATTTAGATCAAAAGAAAAATCAGCTCTTAGTGGTGAAAAATATAACAGATGGGAAGCCTCTAAATATGGAAAGAAATCAATTGTGGTTGAGAAATCTGATAAAGAAAAGGAACCAGTTGAAGACAAGAAAGATAACAAGATAGTCCCTAATCAACAAAAGAAGAAGCAAAACATAGAAAGAATGGACAATGATGGATTCACAAGAATGTGTGCTATACAAGGAGGCCTAGACAAAGAAGATCTACTCATCCAGCTAAGAGAAATGTCATGACCAGGTACTCATCATATTTCAATGGGTATTGCTATACTTGTAACAATTTTGGTCATAGGGCTAGAGAATGTAGAGTCATTTCAAGGAAGAATACAAATTTTGTAAGCAAAAATCCATTTGCTCCCTTGATTGACATGAACATAGTTTGTTATAATTGCAACAATTTTGGTCATGTAGCTAGGAATTGTAGAGAAAAAATTTTAAAACCAAATGCTCAATTTGAGAAGAAGAAAAATACATCTCCCTAAGTTGAAAAGGAAAATGAGGTCTCTGAGATAAAGGAAGAGAAGGTTGAAAAGAAACTTAAGAAGATATGGAAGGAGAAAGAGTAGAATTCTACTCAGTCTATGATTTCCAAAACAACATTACATACAAAGGAACAAGATTTATGGATAATTGATAGTGGCTGATCCAAGCATATGACTAGAGATAACAAAAAAAATATTGAACTAAAAATGAAAAAAGGAGGAGGAGTGAGCTTAGATGATAATACAGCTGTCAAGATTTGTGGTAAAGGAATTTTGAGCATAGATGGAAAGAATAAAAATAAAGATGTGCTCTATATTGAAGGTTTGAAACATAATCTTCTTAGTGTCAGCCAAATGTGTGACAATGGGTATAAAGTTGTATTCAATTTTGATCGTTGCAAGATAAGAAAGAATGGTAGAACAATTTCTCAAGGTCTGAGAACTAACAATAATCTATACAACCTCAGTGATGTACAAGGCCAAATGTGTCTAATAAGCCAAGCAGATGAGAGTTGACTATGGCATAGAAGACTTGGACATGTAATTTTTGACAACTTTGTGAAGGTAAGTTCAAAAGGTCTGGTAAGGAATATGCCTAAGATTGCAAATCGTAAAAACACAATCTACCAAGGATGCCAACAAGGAAAGTAGACAAATTTTAATTTCCTATAGAAGACTATTCAACTACAAAACCCTTGGCGATAATTCATATTGATTTGTGTGGTCCTACAAGGACAAGAGGATCTCTTGGTGAGAGATATTTCATGTTTCTTTAGATTGATGATTACACGAGAATGGCTTGGGTGACATTTCTAAAGGAGAAGGTTGAAGCATTTGAGAAGTTTAAAGCTTTTAGAAAGTTGGTAGAGAATGAGACTAGGAGAAGAATTAAATGTCTAAGATTATATAGAGGTAGAGAATTTACATCAAGTGAATTCAAGGAGTATTGTGAAGATCATGGAATCAAGCGGCAGTATTCTGCCCCAATAACTCCATAGCAAAATGGAGTGGTGGAATGAAGAAATAGAATTATGAAAGATATGTCTAAAGAAATTTTAAATGAGGAAAATGTAGCAGATACCTTTTGGAAGGAAGCAGTATATATAGCAACACATATTTAGAATAGAGCTCTTATCAGACCAAATAGTGGAAAAACTCCATATGAACTATGGTTTGGAAGGCCTGCATCTGTCAAGCATTTCAAGATATTTGGTAGTAAATGCCATATCAAGAGAGAAGTTGAAAATTTAGAAATCCTTGATTCAAGAGGTGATGAAGGGATATTCTTAGTACATTCTAATCAAAGCAAAGCCTACAAATGTTACAACAAGAGACTACACAAGATCTAGTGGAAAGCATAAATGTCAAGGTTGATGTAAATATAAATCAAGCTAAGTCTAGTAGAAACAATCTTGAGTTTGAATCAGAAGATGATGATGTAGGTGTAGCAGCTGAAGAAGAAGAAGAAGAAGATAATGAAGAAATGGTTGAGCAAGCCCCTACAAAATATGTGCAAAAGGATCATCATGTTGATCAAATAATTGGTGACAAGAATGAATGTGTGCAGACCAAGAGGAAACTTGCAAAGGATAAGGAGCAAGTGAACTTTTCTCTCCTATCTTAGATTGACCAAAAAGCTTTGATGAAGCTAGTAAGGATGAGAGTTGGATACAAGAAATGGAAAAGGAACCCAATCAAATTGAGAAGAACAAAACTTGGGAATTGGTTCCTAGACCATCAAACAAGAATGTAATTGGCACCAAGTGGGTATTCAGGAATAAGTTGAATGAAGATGGAGCCGTGGTTAGGAACAAAGCAAGGTTAGTGTAAAGGATATGCACAAGTAGAAGGAATTGATTTTAGAAGCAATTAAAATTTTTCTTGCATTCTCAGTCTACAAGGGATTCAAAGTATACCAAATGGACATTAAATTTGCATTTCTAAATGGAAACCTAGAAGAGGAAGTATATATTGAACAACCAAAAGGTTTTTAGCTGTCACAGAATTATGGTTATGTCTGTAGATTTTGAAAAGCGATGTATGGTCTAAAGCAATCCCAAGGGCATGGTATTCAAGGTTGGATCAGCACTTACAACAACAAGGATTCAAGAAAGGTTGTGTTGATAGCAATTTATACCTGAAATCTAAAGATGAGCATATGACCATTGTTGTAGTATATGTAGATGATATCATATTTGGTGGTAGCAATGATGTAATGTGCAAAATATTTGCTACACACATGCAAGATGAGTTTGAAATGTCCATTCTAGGAGAACTTAGATTCTTTCTTGGTTTGCAAATTGCACAAACTGATAAAGATATATTCATATCACAAACCAAGTATGCAAAAGAGATGCTTAAGAAGTTTGGAATGGAGAATAGTAGACCGGATAGTACACGGGCATGATTACTGGTTGCAAGTTAAGAAAAGTAGATGAATTTCCTGATGCAAATCAGACTCAATATAGATCAATGATTGGAAGTCTACTATATCTAACTACATCTAGGCCTGATATAATGCAAGCAATTTGCATGGTTGCTAGGTTTTAGGCTATGCCAAAGGAACCCCATGTCAACTTTGACAAAAGAATCTTCAAATATATCAAGAGTATTGTTGACTATGGCTTATGGTACCCCAAAGGCAAGGATTTCACCTTAACAGCATATACAGATGTCGACTAGGTAGGAAGTATGCATGACAGAAAGAGTACTAGTGGTGGTGCTTTCTTTTTAGGAAATAGTTTGGTTTCATGGATGGGTAAAAATCAAGAGTCTGTCACTCTTTCTATAGCAGAAGTAGAATATGTTGCAGTAGTTGCATGTTGTACTCAAGTCTTATGGATGAAGTAGACTTTAAAGGACATGAAAATGGAGTACAATGAACCTATCTCTATTGTTTGTGACAATTCTAGTGCTATCAACATCTCAAAGAATCCAGTGATGCATTCTCGAACAAAGCATATATCAATCAAGTATCACTTCATGAGAGAGAAGGTTGCAGAAAAGGAAGTCAACATGGAGTATGTTCCTACAAAGGAACAAGTGGCTGATATATTTACCAAGCCTCTTCCCATAGAGAAGTTTGAATACCTGAGGTAGAAGTTGGGAGTAGTTTCTCCCACCTCATATCACTAAACATCAGTAATAGAGCATACATCCAGGGGGGCTTCATTGTTTATTTCTTTAACCCTGGTCAAGGACAACGTGATCAAGTCAGGAAAATATTTTTTTACAAATTTCTAACGACTTGATGGTTGCAGAGTTTAGGATCCCATCTTTCTCTTTGCATTGGTTTTTCAAAATGGGAACATATCCTCAGGGGGAATTTATACGGTTTAACCCTTTTCCATTGATGTCAAAGGGGGAGAAAAGCATAGAAAATTCTTAAATCATATGAGCATGCTAAGTAAAGAAGTGTTATATATCATAGGGGGATTTGATGTGTTGATGTGTGAATAATTAAATTGTACAGAGTTTCAGTGTTACATCTTGTATGCGCATTTCAAGTTTTTCCATCAATGCCAAAGGGGGAGATTGTTGGAAAATGTTGTCATTGATGTCAAAAGGAGACTATTGGTGTTGGTGAAATGTGGGATCATTGATGTCAATCATAAGTAAAATAATGAGCAGTGTCAATCATGCAAACGCAAAGGAAATTACAGTCATGGCGGATCTGATTACAATGTTATGTTTCCTCATTGACTTGCTATGATAGGTTACCTTAAGTGACAACTTATGTTATTAATTCTATGTTGGTGACTATCCCCGTTGCTTAGGTTGGCAGTGTCCTGGAGGTGCATTTGGATTCAACATAGTCATTTCAGAGAAGGTTACTTAACCGTCTCTTTGATCATACAATCTAGAAGTGGTTCGATGTGAGTTGGCTATATCGGCATGACTGGTGCTTTTCGATGGGACTTATATTGGAGTCCCTCCAACAGTCTGATGATTGTCTCATCAGTGAGACATTGGGATTTCAGTAGGAGTTTGGTAGGACTCTCTTCGATGGAGCAATAAAGAGAAACTTAATCTCATCAAAGTGACTTAGGCATTTTGAAGGGATTTTCATGGATATCCCCTCGATCTGGCAATGAGTGAAGTCACATTTGGCTTTGGTGGACTTACGGTGATGTTAGAAGTGTATACATGGCAGTTGCCCGCCCTCCCACTAAGAATTCAGTGGGACACATGTGAGACCAATGGGGAAGTAGGGATTGATGGAAAATATTCCTCTGTGGATAAAATGTGGTAGTGGGACCCGATGGTAATGGCAACTATTGTGCATCGTGGAAACCTTTTGGAAATCGGGTTTGTGTTCAACGATACACGATGTGATATGAGAATGGTAGAGATAAAATGATATGCAATATAATAATGATCATTGTGTTTACTCCCATCGCGGTAATGAATGGTGAAGCCCAAGATGTTATAGCAATATGGTGATAATGAAAATATTGAATACAACAACACATGGCAATCGATCGTTTGTTGATTTTGCATCCTTGTTATAAATTAACGTTCGGTCAATCGATATTATTTGATAGATGACAGAGACCAAGCATGGTCATTTGGTGATCAGATCGACGATATAGTTTGACAAAGATGGATCTGACAATGTTGGTGCAAGGGTGCTCATCGAAGAGAGAAGTGAAGTTTGATGAGATAATGTTTTGTGTCCCCTCGATATGGTGATATAGGTCGATATTGGTGGGAGCCAAACACAAGTGTTTGAAAATAATGGTTTCATGCTTAGTACCCAATTGTTGCATGATTTATTATACTAGTGAATTAGATTGATTCAATGGAGAAGATAATAGAAGATTGTCACATAAATGATTGGCATTGATTCACAGGATGATTTTCAGGAGGAAAAATTGAATGGAATTTTTGCACAGATTGCCAGATGAAATTCCAGCAAAGTAATTACTGCTCTCATTGGAAAGAATGCCAGTACTAAGACAAAGGGGATCTCTCAGTTTGAATTTGAATTCACTGCATAGGAAAATGGTGAAACGATATAGAAAACCCTAGAAATAGCTCACCAAAAAAAATGATTCATTGAATTTCAATTAGGGTTACAGTATGGTTCGAGTTGCTTCTTGAAGAAGACATAATTTAATATATAGTAGTTCAAAGATATGAACTAGTTGGTTAAGTGAAGGGAGAACACAGTTAGTGAGTGAAGTGTGATACTGTAATAGATTTTGAAATATCTGAATGCACATTTGAAGTTTTTTACAATGGTGGGAGAGTGAACAGAGACAAAATAAGTTATGTACTGAATTGATGTATTATAGGTTTTGTAGAACTAGTTTATGCATTTCTAAATTTGTAAATCTGTAGAGGTTGTAACTTCATTGTACTAATTTGTAGCTCATATTAGGGGATTGCAGTCTCCTTGGAGTTGTAGCTCCTAAAGCGGGGTGTTGTAGCATCAGGTTGAAGTTGTAGCTTCTAAATTAGGGAGTTGTTGCTTCCTTTCCCTAAACATTTGTGACTGAAGTTTTATTTTTGATGTTGGATTTGAGCAGTAGACTCAAGTAGCTTTTTCACCATGGTTTTTCCCATCTTGGGTTTTCCACGTACATCTAGTGTTATGTGTTGTTGTTTCATGTGCATGCGATTGCTATATGGTTTATGTCTTAATCTGCACATTTGGGTGTTAAAGTTGAATCTACAAAAAGTTTTAATATCTACTGATTCATCCCCCTCTTAGTAGATCATTGTGTTCTAACAAATTTACCATACAAAATAAACATTGGATTCTTAATCTGCATTTAATAGAACTAAATTTGTAATACAAAGCTAGATTGTCCATATATTTTCTTATCAATTTTATCCCACTTATCTTGACCTGTTTTACTAGGTTTATTTCCTTTTTTGCAGCCAACCATTGCTCCCTCTCTTTAAGGATATCCTCCATCTTCAACTTCCACAACTCACAGTTTATTCATCAAACTTCTCAATATCTAACTGAGAAGCAAACGTAGGCATGGATTCCCCACACAAATTTACAAAATAAATCTAATTATAAATCCTACTACAACACAAAAATCCTTCACACTTCCACCAAAGAATCAAAGCTAGCTAGCCTTTGATACCAAATGTTAAAAATAAAGTCAAACCACTATAATACAAAAACCTAAAATTGAACTATAAATATATTTTCTAATAGTAGAATGTCAAATTAGAGATATGACCATGTAAAATAAGCAACAAAGAAAATTAGTTAACTCGTGGAAAAATCACATAGACAATATGTAACATGGAGAAACCCTTTTGATAAAAAAATCCACCAAGGAAAAGAGGCCAAGATTGTATTATTTTCAAAACAAGAGTATAATACAACAATATTTCTTCATTCCTTTTATGTCTTCAATTCAAAAGAAATTGTGTTCTTGTAAAACAATTTTATAAAACTACTATGTCATGCTCTAAATATATAGACAATAAGAGAGAATAAAACCATAAATGGTTTACCCAAAATAATGGATACCAAAACCATTATATCTTAAAAAACCCATTCCTCACTTGGAAGAGCATCTTCTAGGAATAGTAAATACGTAAAACACTTCAAGTGGGAATACATGGGCACCACCAATTAGCCCTTGAATATAAAATGTAACTATTATGATAACATAACACCTAATGGCTTCACTCTCAAAGTATAGCACTCCAACATGAAAAGGTCAATGCATGTGGGTCTCATCTAGTCATACAAAATTCTCACTCCTTAATCCTAGCACCTAGAATTGGGAAATAACATTTCTTGATCAATTGGTAAAAAATAATCGCTACGATTGTGCACCACCTTCCTATGAATGCATATGATAACTCATATCAGTATTTTAGGGAGAATCTTATCTATAAATTAAAATATCACCATAGGCATCAAAGGAAACTTTACGGGGGTGTTGGAGACACATGAATAATACATAGGATTACAAAGTGGGTGACACTTCAATCCCAACACAAGTACCATGAAAAAAAATCATTTACAATTTTAATAAAATCTTCAATATTTTCACTATTCACTAACTTTTATCATAAATAAAGTGTATAAATTCAAAAGTAAATTCTACCATCTTGCTTTAAATAGGCTAGCCCAATTACACTTTTTTTAATCAAATAATTATTTTAGATATTTTTTGAAGGTTTTTATGGGTCATTTATTGTTTCCAAAAAAATAGAAGAAACACCCAATTAAGTTTCTAATAATACCATTTTGTTTTATAACTATCTGACACCACACGTATACAATCACAAATTTTTAGATATTTTTTTCTAGAATAATACCATTTAAAAATTTCTAAAAATAGTGTGAAGCTACTTGATTAAAAAAAAAAATTTTAACAAAATAAATTTATTCTAAAATATAATTTCAAGAACAATGTCATATCCCTATCCCAAATTGAAATGGTAGAATGGAAAATTAAGGAATTTACATGTGAAGAATTTGCATTCTTTAATTAAAAGGAAAACAATTAGTTGTCTATGTGTAAGAGGTGAGTAATGGAGTTAAAAAAGGTATTTATTTTTTATGAATTTACTGATTTCATGTATCAAGGCATTTATTTTTATGAATTTAATGGATTCTATGTATCCAAGGGAGGAGTTGGGATATGAAAACAACTCTTGGTTGTCCTTGCATTTAGAGGGTGAAAAATGCTATATCAATAGAGGTTAAGTGGTGGTAGAAAGTGGAACATTATGATAGTGAAAAAATAAGCATTTGTAAGTATCGTATGGAGTGAAGACTTTAAGGATGGTAAGGGAATGATTGGGTCTATAATATCTATTATTCTTTGGGATTTCTTCTTGTAAAGGGTCTCCACATAAACATGGTGTTATGTGGATTGATCTTTTGTTTCATATTTCTTTGTGTTGGATTTAATTTCTTGCAATCTTCAATTAGGTGTGCACTTGATTAAATAAGATTTATAGCTGAATTTAATCTTCCCATTTTATAGTTAAGTGACTTTCATTTCACGCTACCAACGTTCAAAAGCGCTGAAGCCGAGATAAAACAATTCAAATATGCCCTTCCATAAGAGTACAAAATCCTAATAATTTGAGACACATGGAGAGCAATGTTAGAACATCAGTTGATGCTTCAACCAAACAACCACAAAGAAAGGATGTTCAGATAAGACATACAAATTGACCTTATTGATAGACTTACTATCATTATTACTGATAAAAAATTAATTAATATATTATATATATTTTTTCTCGTTGATAAAATTATAAAAAATATAATTATTTTGTTTTATATTGAATCATATTGACTATATTTTTAATTATATAACATGTCTTTTGTGTTTTGATTCTATGTACATAATAACTCTACCTCTTAGCCATTGTAAAATGCCTTAGAATTAACAACACTAATTATAAAGACGAATGAATGAATGAAATGCCATTGTTTTATTCAAATGGGAGCTAATGGGTTCCTCGCCCTACGTATTATATTGCAATGTTCAGTTACACTGGACAACATTCCATGATAATTACGATGTACCTTCTATTATATAAATATAAATAGAAGTCCTTGGGAATATTACAACAGCAAGGGGGGAAGTAGAGGGATAAAGAAGACGGTAAGAGGGAAAGGGTATGCGTAACAGGGGCGGCAGGATTCATCGGATCCTGCCTCGTCAAAAATCTACTGCAAAGGGGTTATGAAGTTCACGCTACCTTAAGAGATCCCCGTAACTCCTCTTTTCCTTCATCTTGCACCTCTTCTTCATTCATATACTATATTCACTATTTTATCTTATTTTGTTTATATCTTGTAGAAAACCCTGCAAAAAATACTCATCTGCTATCCCTTCCGGGAGCCAAAGAAAGACTCCAATTGTTCAAAGCAGATCTTTTGCAACATGGCAGCTTTGATTCTGCTATTAAAGGCTGCGATTTTGTCATCAACTTGGCCACCGTTCTGGATTTCCAGGTAATATATTTATCTATCCCACAAAATCCCTTTGTTTTGCACATGCTTTATGGATGAGATTGAAGCAGTGAGTGGACTGTGGAGTGGCATCAGGCAGAAATTGTCCAGCCCACCATTGACGGAACGGTGGACATTCTAAGAGCTTGCAAAAAAGCAAAAACCGTGAAGCGGGTAATCCATACTTCTTCCATCTGTAGAAAACAGGGGAGAAAACAAAGACAAATATAATGTAGACATAAAACATTTATATTAACTGAATAAGGATTATAAATATTGAGCTTCAGCTCATACTCTTACACTTACAGCTGTGCTCTTACACTTACAGCCAGAACTGGACTCATCAGAGAGTGAGTAGGCACAATACATCCTCTATTTATAGAGGGCTTAGAAGCTTTCTAGAAATCAACGTATCAACATTCAAAGCACATGTATAGAAGATGGTCTACAAGTCGGTGAGAGGTCGGTGGCAGAGTCAATGTAGAAACTTTCGTTTTAAATACAGCACTGGGTAGTTGGGATTATAATCTCCAACACTCCCCCCTAATCACAACTACTATAAATTCTCATTACATTATGTCTCTTTCACTGATGCTGCGGCATCTAAAATCTTCTA